>VZRN01000629.1:313619-446877 GCA_013397935.1 Dasyornis broadbenti
GGGAAGGGGATATGGCAGGTTTGGTTATCTGTCCATGGGACATGTGGGCGAGGAGCGGTGCTGGGTTTCCTGGCCAGGCCACGTGTGAGGGGGTCTCTCTCACACTGGCATTATGTATCTGAGCAATGAAGGCATCTCCCTTGCCTAATGAAGGCTGTTCTCCTGAATGAGGAACATTTCCACTGTAACTCCCAGCTGTTGCTGTCCCCAGACAGGGGCTTCGCACTCTCCTTACCCAGCCCAGCCCAGCCCAGCCAAAATGGTGTGGCCTGGCATTCCCTGCTGCTTGGGGACAGTTTGTAAAGCAGCCATGCAGAGCTGCCTCTGGCATGGCTGAGGGGAGCAGCTGGCCTTGCAAACCCTGCATGAGTTTTTTCTGGGTTGGCAGTAACACTGTTAAATGGCTCAGCTGCTTTGGCTGGGCAGGCACCCGGCCTTTGTTTTGGCAGGTCCCTGTGCGTGGCACAAAGGGACTCACCAGAAGGTGACCTGCTAATTGCATTACGGTTGTGTGGTCTGCGGATTAGTGTTACTAAAAGTAAAGTTGGGTGGTGTTCGAGATAAGCCTGACGAATAGTAAACACACAGGGCCACCCTCTTACACAAGGGGAGCAAGGCTTTTAACGTGGTGGAAAAGCAGGATCTTTCCATGCCTGGAGGAAGGCGGGACAGTGGCTATATGTTTTCATGGGGAAAAACATGTTAATGAGGTACTGACTGAGCAAGATATGTTAATGAGATATTGATGCATGCAATATTGACCTACTAGAGCTTGCTAATGAGACATTGACTGCATGGCTGCAGTGCTGGGGAGTTGCACTGGGGAGGCCACAGTCATGCCAGGTTCTGGGCACCCACTGGTGCTCCTCATGTGTTGATCGTTTTTCACACGAGGCACCACAGTGGTTATTCAGGCATGGCTAAGGCAAATAAACCTCTTACCCACACGTGAAGCTGTGCAGAGCTTTGCTTGCTCCGTTTTTGCTGAGACCCATGAAACAGACTATGCTAAACTGGAGAAAGGGACAGAATTACCTTTTGGGGACTGCAGAGGCTCCACAGGCTGCGAAGTCAGAAAATGCTGCCCATGATACAGATGTTTGCCTAGGCAATCCCTTTGTGACGCTTGTGAGTGCCTTCGTTCTGTATATCTTGATACACAATGATAACCTGATCACATAAAAAAAGATCATAACAAAAACCCCCACAGCTAGGTCCAGGTAGCACACAGGTGCTCAGCATCACTAAGGTCTTGCCTTCCAGAGCACTGTGTGGTGACCCACCACAGAAAGTTTTAATGACAAATGAGTATTTCTTTCTCCAGTAGTTTTGCAGCCAGTGACAGACGTGTTGAGTTTCTCACTATTGCAGAAGACAGTTGTACGGACAGGATTGTTACCCTGAAGATCTGCAGTCAAAAACTGCAGATGGAAATCCCTGAGATGGAAATCCCTGAGCCTTCAGCAGGGCTGAGCATTACACCTCCCTGGCACCAGAGCAGCTGCAAGTTTTCCACAAGGCAAGGCCACCTAAAGACAAAAAGAAGGTCCCCAAACAGAAAGTGCAGATCTGAGGGTGCTTGTGGAGGGATGACCAGAGCTGGCTCAGCAATTTGCCATGCAAATAGAGCTGTAAATCAAGACAGTGATTGGAGGAGCCAAAGAAGGTAAAGCCCAGCAAGAAAAGAAGTGCCCAGCATTACTCAAGGACCAGGGAAAAGCTGACAGCCTGGAGGCTGGATCCAGGTCGATGCATCCAGTCTGACTTTTTTTCCACATGCTGATGAGAAGGAGATTCAGACTGCAACATCTGAAAAAGCCTTTCCCCCAAAATGTTGCAAGCAGAACAAGTCTAGTAAGTTTGAGAGAGAAAGAAGAGTGAGAAATTAACAGAAGTGAAGAGTTAGAAATGAAGACCCTATGGTCTGGGTTTGAGCATTCCCAGGATCCTAATCAGGGAGAAGAGAGAGCAATGAAACCCCAGGAGGTGTTGACAATGTGTGTGCAAACACACCCAGGAAACAGAGCCACTTCAGTCCATTAAGGCACTTTTCCCCTTGTTCTGCAGAGTGTCCCTACCACAAGCCCTTGGGCTTCGAGTCTGGTGCCGTCACCCCAGACCAGATCAGCTGCTCCAACCCTGAGCAGTACACGGGCTGGTATTCCTCCTGGACAGCCAACAAGGCCCGCCTCAATGGCCAGGGCTTCGGGTGAGTTCAAAAATGCCTCCCTGAGGGGTCCCTGAGGCTGTGGCTGTGGAGGCTGGGGAACCCTGGCAGTGTCGGGGCAGGAGGGTCGGCCTGGGAGAGCACGGCAGAGGACAGAATAGGGCTGGTGGTGTTTCCCCAGGTGTGCATGGCTCTCCAAGTACCAGGACAATGCACAGTGGCTGCAGATTGACCTGAAGGAGGTGAAGGTGATTTCAGGGATCCTCACACAAGGGCGCTGTGATGCCGACGAGTGGATGACCAAGTACAGCCTACAGTACCGCACTGACGAAAACCTCAACTGGGTGTACTACAAGGACCAGACTGGGAACAACAGGGTCAGTGGACTTTGCTCTTTGGCCACTGGTGGAGGGGTGACATGTTTGGTGACATGAACCATTTTGGGAGGTGCCCCAAAAGGGGGATCCTGTAGGAGCAGCAGGGCAGATGGGTCTCAGTGCTCACTCTGTGTCAGGGAGAAGCCATTTCCCCTGAGATGAGAGTGAGTGTCATGCAGAAGGACAAAATACATTATTTGTATTTTCTAATGATGATTCTAGAGTCCAGATTAAGCTCAGAGGCATTAGCTGGCATTGCAGAAGGGTCCTCCATGATAAGCACCAACCCTTTCTCAGCTGTGACCAAACAGCCCCAACCATGCTTGGGCACTGAAAAATGGGGGTTCCTTTTATTGCCATGTCCTGGTCAAGAAAAACCCCTCAGGCACTTACTGGTTGACTTGAAGCAAAAAATTGCACACAAGAGACCTTACAGTGGTGCCTGTGATCCCTGTGCAGCTCAGCTGGGGTGGGGGATGTGACAGCTGCTGCCTTCCAGGTGTCCTCAATGCCTGTCTGTGGGGATGGCCCTGTCCCAGCATGGGAGGCTCTGCTGGCTTTGCTGAAGTTCCTGCAGCTCTGGGGAGATGCTGAGCTTTCCCAAAGAAAACAGGTCATGGCAGCAGATGTGACATCCAGGCCAAGGAATGGGGAAAGGGTCATCGAATACACTTCTTTGTCTATATTGGCATGTGTAGGAGCCTGGCTCATGAACTGCAAAGAGCCAAAGTCAACAATGCTCACTCCAAACAAGCAGTGCCTTGCTACAGGAAAGCAAATGGGAGAGAATGGGATGAGAATGGGGTGAGATTTTATGGCCTAATCAGAAAAAGTTCAGGAACGGTGGAGAAAAGGGACCAACTTAGAAAACTGAATCAGTGTGACAAAAATTGTCTACATCTGGCTGGTTTTAGTCTTTTGTTTTGAGGGTGGACGGGAAGGAGCCTCCTCCTCCTCTGCTTTGCACAGGCACCCCAAACTCATGGGATAGGATTTCCAGCCGCCTAACCACCCACCCATCCCTCCCTTCACAGGTTTTCTATGGCAACTCTGACCGCTCGTCCTCGGTGCAGAACCTGCTGCGGCCGCCCATCGTGGCCCGCTACATCCGCCTGATCCCGCTGGGCTGGCACGTGCGCATCGCCATCCGCATGGAGCTCCTTGAGTGCCTGGGCAAGTGCGGCTGAGCGCTGTGTCCGGAGCTGGCTCTGTGGGGTCTGTCCGCCCATGCAGCCGCCCTGCCTCGCCCCGCCACCACTCCTGCGGTATAAATGCCCAGCCTGCAAAGGGAAGGGCTGTCTTGAATAAAATGTTTCTTCACACCATGCCTGGTGATGTGGCTGATGGTAGGTTGTGGGACACACACTGGGGAAGAGGAAGGTTCAGGGCCATGGCTTGGATCCTGTGAGATGTGCTTCTGGTGCTGGGTCTGAGGTTGGGGAAATCATCATCACAGTGTGCTGTGAACACTGAAATAAATGCAGGTGGGGTCCAAAGGCAAGGCTTGGATTCTCTTTGGGAGGGCAGCTGTATGCCAGGACAGACATCTCACCCTCATGCCCTGAGACAGGGTGGGGGCCAGATTTGGCCTGTCCCCAGTACAAGGGCCCCACCTGAGTCTCACGCCCTGAAATCACCTCATGTCTGCTTGTACCAGGAACCCTCTGGCCTGAGCTGTTGTGGCTGGTTTTGGGACAGACATCGGTGCCTTGATCACCAGATGGACAAATCCTGTCTGTATCCTCTCTGTTTTTGCACTGACATCTCAGAGACCCTAGGGAACTTTGCTCCCTGTGGATGTTTGGGCACAGGCACAGGGACTCACTCTTATCAACTGTTTGATATCCATGGCCTCAGCTCCAGTGGGTGTTTAGCACCTGTGGAATTTGGGGCATGTGGAGGCTCTGATGATGGACCCATCTTCCTGGGGTGATGGCTCCGTTACTGACGTTTATGTCTCTGCCTCAGCCCAGGAGCCGATGCCCAACACAGCCTAGGTGGGAACTGCAGCCCCCACAGCTCCCATGACAGAGGGTTGTGGGGAGCTCTGGAGTGGCAGCTTTGGTTTGCCTTCCCACACACCTGCAGCACAAACCTGGCAGACACCAGAGGCCTTTTCCCTATTTTCTAACAATCTGTGCATCCATCCCAAAGATTCACAGCATCAGAGCCTGAGCTGTCTCAGGGAAAGAGAGGCATGAAGACAGTGGCCCTGAGGCAGCCCATCGGCCTCTCCTGTCCTCTGCTTATCCCTATAAGCAGAGACGTGAATGCTCGGTGTGCAGGGCAGGAGTTCAGATGTGACTAAAACCAAATGAGATGTGACCAAAAACATGAGAGAAGCCTTTGGATGGTTGTGCAATTCATCAGATTCATTTGTGAGAGCAGATGTTTCTGCCTTGTTTTTTTCCTGTATATAGAGACAAATAATAGCTGTCAGGGAAATAAGCTCTTCTGGCAAGTCTGAAAGCTGCTCCACTAACAGTATGAAGTCTACAGAGATGTAGAAAAGACCAATTCCCATCTGCTGAGATGATTGCTAAACACCAGCACTCCCTTGCTTCCCTCCTACCTCCTCATCTGTGAATAGCATTTTTGCCTATCCACAAATAGGTCTAGGGACACATTTTCCTAGTAAGAAATCACTGTGTGGTTCTCTAATGCTGAACAGTTGAGGCAAGCTCTGCTGAGAAGATCCACTGAGCTCTAGGCACTTCCTCGGCAGCCAGGCTGTGGGACCAGCATGGTATAGCAGCCTCCCTGGAGGCACCGTACTTGCAGCAACAGGGAGACAAGGGCTCCCCACCAGCCATCACAGCTCTGTCTTGCTAACACCAACACTGAAAGCTGAAGCATTTGCAGGCCTTGGATGCACCTGCCAACATGTTAACACACAGCTCTCCCTGCCCTAAAAGCAGCACAGGCAGCTCTGCACCGTGTCCTGGTAGATGGTGATGGCAGAAGGAGCCTTGGTGCTGATGTTTTGCTGTGTGACTGAGGAGTGGAGAGGTGGCTGTGAGGGGCCTAAAGAGGGACTGGGCCTGAACTGGTGAATATTTGTATCACCCCAAAGCAGTTAAGCTTGACTGTAGCTAGTCAAAGCCTTGTCTGTGACTGGCCTCTGACGAGCTCCTATGCACAGTCCAGGGTTTTTCAAGTTGTCTGGTTTTGGAAATGCACCCCATGCCAAAGGCCAGAAGCTACTGTGAGATTTGGAAGAGCTGGCAGGCTTAATGCACAGCCTGAATGGATGGACCACGCACTATTACACACCAAGGCACTACACTAAATCACGTATCTTCACATGACCGATACTACATAGAGGATATAATAAAATCTTGGAGAAAGAAAATACAGTCTAGGTAGAAAGGACCTGTGCTATCACTCTTTTAGCCTCTCATCTTCAAAAAAGTCACTAGACCTTTTTCTAGACTGAAATATATGGCAATAAATAAGACGGAACTAACTAGCACACAGTGCATTTCACAGTTCCTTTGCCTCTTGCCTTGCCCTGTCCTTTGTCTGCAGTTCACCTCTCCAGCTTGCATGGGGAAGGAACCTACTTCTGACTTGCAACTAAATGGCTCCTGCTACAGCAGGAGTTTCTGTTCTGATCCTTGTTATGCAGCTCACTTGGTAATTGACCTCTGGAAATTCACTTAACCTCTGCCTCTTATATAAAAATAAGAGTGCTGAGAGGCTTAATTAATTAAGTGGTCCTAAAATGTTTTTAGAGTTGCATTTGATTTCCACTTCTGCATAAATTCAGCATATTGGAGTAACAGTGTGATTGAGGGTATCGTGAAAGTGAGACAGCACCAGCCGAAATATAATTACATAAATACAAAAGCTTTTCCTCATCATAGAATCACAGAATGGTTTGGGTTGGAAGTAACCTTAAAGATTATTTAGCTCCAATCTCCCTGCTATGGGCAGGAACATCTTACACTGAACCAAGCTTCTCAGAGCCCCATCCAACCTGGTGGTGAGGCACTGAAACACAGTGACCAGAGAAGTTGTGGACTCCCCATCCCTGGGGGTATTCAAGGCCATTGATAGCCAGGACACATTAAAGAGAAAGCCATCAAAAACTCTTATTGCTGACACCTCAACATTTGCCTAGCAGTGTCTCAGTTTACATGTGACAAGCTTTCAGGGCCTTTTAATGTCTGGTAGGGCCTGCTGAGTGGCTTGGTACTGTTCAAAAGAGAGAACAGCAGAGATTCTTGCCCTGAAAGGAAGAATCCACCCTTGGGGTCTGCAATGAGAATATGGAATGGTGGGCAGCAAGGTGCTTCAGAGATGTTGTGCTCCCATGGAAACATCAGGCTTGTGGACAGATACAAGTGCCCTCTCAGATGGGGGAGTCAGCCAGGGCCTGGCAGTGACCCACTGGGCACAGGAGTCGTAGTTCTGGCCTGTTCCACTTATCTGAGCCAAGCTAACATATAGAGAGGTGTTCCGGTGTGTCAGGAAGAAGATCAGCTGTTGAACAATGCCAGTGTTCTAGTGCAAAATCTGCATTTTTATTAAAGACATATTTTGGAAGGCCCATTCAAAAATACATTGTGCTCAGTAAAAATTAACCATTTCCATGCTGATAATTAAGGTTACCACAGGATTTTTTTTTTTCTCTTTTAGAATATTTACAGCAACAATAGAAATTGTACAGAAGTAAAGAATGGAATACATGCTCAAAAAAAATCTGGTAAGGTGTACTGACATCATGATACAAAGAGTTGTATACAAACACTTTACAAATGGTTTATTAACTTGCATGAAATCATCCCTAAATATTCAACACATTTTAAAATCAATTTGTATTCCAGGATTAAAAAGGCTAACACCACAACATATCCCTTCCACAACAGAAAGCACGGTAGACTTAAAAGTTTGTGCGCTTTAGATTTCTAGTAGCTGTTTAAAAACATCAGGGAATCTTATCCATAAATTTAGAAGTTCTGAAAGCTGCCTTCCCAGCCTGTTAATCTGTACTGGCAGATAGTGAAAAAAAAAAGTTTTTCCTAAACTTCCTTTCTTCCAAATGACACAAATTTAAAATTAAACATTCTGCAGTGGAGATCTAAGCAGTCCTGGAGGTCTTTATCAGATTAAGGAGATTTTAAAATGCCTGCATAGAATTTCCAACAAAATTATGGTTACTGGGAAGATTTTAGCTTATTGTTCCATAGAACCCAAATATAAAGTTACTTCTTTCAAGTAGTCATATCCTTCAGTAGTACAAGTCTAAGATGTGCACTAGCAAAAAAAAAAAAAAAANAAAAAAGGAAAATTGAGACAGTTACCTATGCTTTAAGTTTTGCCTTGTAACTAAAGAGTTAAAAGCTCTGCCATTGGATTTTACATGTCAGGAGTTTACACCAAGAGGTTCATATCCTACAGGAAAGTTGAATAGTTGAATAACAGCTTCCACCTTGTGCTATGAACTTGCTTTATCTTTACGCTAATGGAAAGCTCTACGACAGCAGCTACTTCGCAAAGCATTTCTACACCTGTACAATGAAGTTGCCACCTTGCATTTCTCAGAATGGATCCAGAGAAACAACGCCCTGTGAAAACAGAGACCTGGTGGAACGAAAAGCCAGCTAGGCAGCGTGTTTTGGTGGGGGCACAATGAGGTAAGGTATCTCACCCAGATGAAATGGAAAATTAAAATGAAGGAAATCCTGAGCAAGTCTAAGGATAGCTGTTTGAGTAAAACAGCAAACAGGGTGGAGTAGTAGATAAGGCCTCTAACTCCCTGAAAATCTGCACTAGAGAAACAACAAAGAACAAGGCAACTGCAATATTTGAGAACCACAAGGGGAAGGTCAAGGGAAGACTGCAAAGCAGTGCAAAGGATGGCATTGGGATTCTAGAGGGAGAGCTCAGATGGCTTGAAGGTTTCAGAAGTATTTCAGATGAAGGCCCAACAATATTTTATTACATGGTTGCTAACAGTACCTAGAGGAGGACTCTTTTTAGATGTCTCTTCAAAATTTGGAGTCAATACTAAGCTCAGAATAAACAAACCCAACCTCAACCACATTCTGCGAGAGAGAGGAGGTAGATTGACTTGCAGAGAAGACAAGAGATGTGTAGTCATTCTTAGGCTAGGACACAAATCTCATGTTCAGGCTCTTGGGCCATGTTTCAAGAGTCACTTTTGCCTGGCTGCCTATTTTTTTATGTTCTAAAAGAGCCTGAGAAGCTATCTGATTTGGTGGAATGAAAACATCTAAACATAGTGGGACTGGTCCTCTCACACTTCTCATGCATCTTCCACTGAGTAAGTCAAAAGCCAACTTCTGCATCAAACAATTGGCGACACACAAGGTCACAAATTTACATCCAAGCAGAACTCGGAACAAGTGAAATTCAGACCTAATCCATCAGATTTACCTATGCTGTCTCATGTGGTAGTTGTTCAGTCAGTCTACTGAGAGAACAGATGACCTAACACAGCTTTTCTCTTACAACTGAAATAGGATCTCCTAGAAAATCTGCTTTGCTTAATTTTAATGAAATTTGCTTCATGACTGCAAAATGAGGACTCTTCTGTTTCAGTACTACATTCACTTGCACAAGCCTTCACTTGCCTGATGAGCCTGAGCATTGATGCACTGCTGCTGCTTGACCATTTGAAAAAGGTGCCAACATCTAAAATTTTCAAGCTGTATTATATTAAAAGGGTTTACTCAAATCACCCCCTTTTTAAAAAATGCCAGAAATCAAATGGCTTTTTTCCTCATTCACTACAAACCCAGTTAATGAATGGTTAATATCATACCATTAGAAAGAGCTGTGTAGGGAAAGGCACCTGTTCTTAAATAGTGTCCTGGTTTGAAGGTTATTCAAAAATGGTTACATAGGGCACATCACCTCTCCAACCATCTTCTGTGGCACTCCTATTTCAAATGGTGGGCCTACTAACATGAACAACAGCCTAGATGCATGGTTTGTGATATTACCCCATTAATAGATGTATTATGTATGCTAGCTGGAATGGAAAAAATAAACATTCATTGCCACCCCACAATTTGCAGTATATTATATATGGCTATCCTTTTCATACTCTTTGTGTGACTGGGATGCAAATATTCTCCCAGCTCTACTCTGACAGTGTTCAACACATACAGAATTAATTACATGCAAGTATTTTGAAGCATGTCTCACTATCAAATCATTATAAGACAATAAAAAAATGAAACATGAATAAAACCCCCAATACTTCTAGAGCACAGCGCCTCTTCAAAGTGGCTAGGTTTTGCCTTAGCTACCTAGATCACAACAGTGCTTTCAGAGCTGTAAAATCTGTATTCCCATAGGTTGTCTGTGTTCTTACAGGGAGATCTACAGAATTGTTGAGAATACTAAATTTTTTCTGGGTGAACACAGGAGTCTATTCAGCTAACATCTCATCAGCTTTGGAAGAAAAAAACAAAAGGTCGGTATGTAGCTTTTTACACAGGTAAGATTAATCTGTTAAGAGACTTAACTGCAGTGACAAGGAATGGTGAAGAGCCTACCACAGGCCACTGCTTCCTGAAGAGTCACTCTAGCCCTGGTCCCAGAGACAAGTTGGTGTAACAGAGAGAAAGGTGACAAGCCAAACGATGACCTGAGGATGTCTCATGCACTTGGAAGTTTGAAGCCTACTTTCATATTGCTCTGAAAGAGCAAGTGGTGTTTGGGAAATGTTTTAAGAGACCAAATCTGGGATCATTGACTTCCTGCCAAGAACTCTGCCCAGTGCTCTCCTGGCAACCTCTCAGAGGAGCAACGAAGCTCAGACTGCGCAATAAATGGAGCAAAAAGCATTAAATAGGTCTAAGGGACTGCTCTCTGTGGCCAGGTCTGTTGAAAATAGATGTTGTTCTAGGGTAATACATTTACATGGCAGTTTAAAATGACAGCTTAGACACTTAAACAATTTCAGTTAGGATGAGCTTAAGGTGCCTTTTTTTTTTTTTTCAGTTAAAAAGAGCTCAAGAGCTATAGCAAAAACACATAGACAAGTTTAGGCAGCTTTAGTTCTGCAAGTGATTACAATTCATTTCTGAAACCTAGTTTCTTTTTTCTTCACATCATCAGTGATGCCATAAGGCAAAAGATTGCCAAAGAATAAAATGCACTTTAACTAGGATCCTTTATACTAAGTAAATCTATAGAGCATGTAGTACAAGACTCACAGACCAATGAAAAGGAAAGCTCACTTACAAAATAGTTTGCTCTGTAATTCTCTTCCTCTTTATTAAGTCAGAAAATCTCAGTCGCTATAATAAGACTCCTTTGAAAGCCTCAACAAAATTACATTAGCAACATTCTAAATATTGGGAAGTTAGACAAAGTTAAAAATACACAATTCATCCCAGCACCAGCTGGCCGAGCTGCTGGAATTTCGTTTCCAACAGAAGAAAGAAAATACTACATACATTCAACACAATTTAGTATTCAACTGAAAGCTACTATGGTTTGTTGAATTCAAGAATAAAATGCAATATGAAGTAGAAACAACTTTCTGTAAATATGGGCCACCAAATACTTGAACATTCCTTGGGTCACCTTTGAAGATACACTTAACTACTTTAAACAGCTATATGTACAGTCAGAGATTACCCTGATTTAACTTAATAGGTACTGAGAGAAAAAAAAACCTTTGGAAACATTTTTCCTTGCTAGAAATCAAAACAGTCACATACAGCCCAGTATCATCATCCCAAGCATGAAGCTCATCCCAGCAAACTAAAAATCTTGCAGAGGCAAAAGGATACATATCCACGAAGCTCAGAAGAGTCTAGACTGAACATTCCCTGTGAGAGTGAATGACAGAATCCTCAAGGTTGGAAGAAACCTTTAGGATCATCTAGTCCAGCAATCAACCACCCCAGTCACCCCTAAACATATCCCCAAGAGCCACATCCTGATGCCTCTTGAACACTTCCAGAGCTGGTGACTGCATCACATCCCTGGACAACTTAATGAAATGCCTGAACACTCCTTCTGTCATCTTTTCTTTCCAATTTGAAACTCTCCTGGCACAACAGATGATCATTTCCTTTTGTCTTTTCACTTGAGACATGGGAGAAGAGGCTGACCCCAGCGTGGCTACACCCTCTTTTCAGGCGGTTGTAGAGAGCAATGAGGTCCCTCCTGAGCCTCCTTTTTCCAGACTAAACACTTCCAGCTCCCTCAGCCACTCTCACAAGACTTGTGCTCCAGGCCCTTCACCAGCTCTCTTGCCCTAAAAGAGACATTCAAACTGCACTGCTTAGAGCCCCACTCTCTCTCAGACAGTGCTTTTGTGAGGGATTTAAGTGGCATCAGCCCATTTCAAAGCAGGGCTAACAGGGCTAATGTAGCTGTGACCAAGCAATGAATCTAACAGAGACTGCTAAAATAAGCTGCTAAACTATGACAGTGACAAACAAGTAAGTATCACAATGTCTTTCCTGGATGCCCACTGAACTTAGAAAAAAACTGAATACCCTTTCATGTCTACTGTATTTATATATGCTATATATATGATATATCAATACAGTATATATCATATATATATATATAGATATTACATATCATATCTATCTATAGAAAAATCACATGCATTTTTCTTGCAGGCAATTGACACAGAAAGAATTCCTGTTTTGTAATTTTTCAAATTTAGTAGACTAAATTTTAGTGCTGGACAAACTTGATATAACATCCTTCCATACTGTTCTTTCTGACAACAATTTTTACAGTAGTGGTGCCGAATTTGCTGTTGTTAGAACTTTGGTATGACTCAAGAGGTACTGAACAGCATGTCCAGTTTGCATTGTAATCCACATAGGAAGTTCAGCTTTTACTGCCTGGCTTCTTCTGTTAACTACAACTATGGCTAAATCATCAAATTTACATTCAGGTAAATCTCTTTTTGGAAAAGACAGTGTATTTGCAAGAACAGGTGTCTTACGAGGACAGCATCTAGAAAACAAACTATGCTGCAGAGTAATGAGGGAGTAGAACTAATGAGTTTAAAAAGGAAAGATTGTATTGTTCTGACACTACAGGCCTGGCTCTCCTCTTATTGCACAAAGTTTAGACTGGCATAACTCTTTTGACTCCTACTGGCTCACCTTTAATTTACTTTACTGGTAGCAACAGAGGAATCAGGGTGTGTATTTGCTACACTTGACATTCACCAAGGTAAAGGCAGTTTTAACTATGTTGTACAGGAGACTGGAACCAAGATCTAGTATTTTGCTGAGACTGGCAGCTGAACTGGGTATGGGAATATTTGGATAGTAAGACCTAAGGAGAAATCAAGTTGCATGGCAACCTTCTCCCTCAATATCCAAATATCAGATTTGTAGCTTTAAATACATCCTGAAATATAATAAAAAAGTGCAAGAGTAGTTTAAATTCTAATACAGTGTTTATCTTATTAGTTAATAGATTGCTAGAGATGTAAAATACACATATGCATAAAAGCTTATACCATGATCTGCAGTGCCATGCTATGCTTAAGTTTCGAAGTTTTGCATTTCACTTGCAATTCATGCTGTGTTTCTTTGGTTTTCACCCCTGCTATTAAGTGGAAGAGCACCTGCTTTCGCTTGTAGTCATGGGGCACTTTATCTCTTTAGAGAAAACAAAAATTTGGTACTGGGGCTCTGTGCTCTTGATGCAGATGCAGAAATCCCATTAATATCACTAGGAAAGCTAAGGACACAGGGGAGAACATACTACATTTAGATTACTGTACAGTTCTGCAGTCTCTTACATTTAGCCAATACTTCCAACAAAGTAGCCCATAATAAAGCTTGGAATTGAATGTTGTCTTTTGTTGTTACCAATAATGCCTATAATACTGGGCTCTTATAGCCAAGCAAGATTCATACTGTTACAGTCACGTTTATATCCGCATTCAACTTCCTTTTATTAGAAGTATAATACTGCACTTTATATCACAAATGTATAAAAAATATGGCAGATAGTGTCATAACAATACTTTTCTTTTAAATGATTATATTTAAAAAACAGACAGTTATTTTCCATTTATATATATATTTATATATAGAATAAAATACTCCTGGTGCAATATATAAATGTTACTGTTAGTTTTTTATAGAAACTACTGTAGCTGTTGCACTGCTTCACAATGTTTCAAACAGCTCAAAATAACTTTACATTATAACATAAAAGATATGATTATAACAGTACGATATTAGGTCATCATAAATAAATATTACAAATCCTATCAAATATGGAAGTTTAAAAAACAAATTTAAGACATACAATTTAACTTTAAACCCTTAACGGGGATACACTCTTATCACATAAACCCCACTGTTTTAACTAGGCAGCAAAAAATATAGTAAGGGCATAGGTCTAGACAATGTTTTCACCCTTATAAGTGCTAATACATACCAGAAGTCCCCAGCTTTCAGAGATGTGCACTAAGCTGGAATGTAAATGAGAGAAAATGGCAACGCATTTTTCTCCCTGACCGGCACACTCTGTCTGGCATCCAGTGACATTTCTGATGACTGGTAATTCATAGTTCAACTTGTGTTCCTGTATAATCCCTGACTCTCTCCGTGGTGCCAAACAGCATAGCTCCACACGTACATATTGCACACCTTTATAAAGCTGAAAATGCAGTCTTACCATCACCAGAACCACCACCACTCCCTATGCTGATCTCCACCCAAACTGGTCTATTTGCTGGAGTGCAATTACAAGGCTGTCTCTTTTAGGTCGTTCAGATTTGGCATTCGCGACCGGTTTGTTCGGTTGTAGGTGTGCCCGTTCTGTCCGCTCTTGGAAGGCAGCTGGTCGGAGTAGGGGGGCCCATCGCTCACGGCCCTGTTCACGGGGGACACATGCCAGGTGGGCTCCAGCTGGCTCGGGATTTGCAGCGTGGGCCTGCTCTTCGGCTGCGGCTCCGGCCGCACGTTGCTGCTGCCGCTGCTGGAGCTTTGACTCAGGGGATGGATTCGCACTTCAGGAAAAGAAGCTTTGGCTGGCTGGCTGGGTAAGGGCTGGAAGCGGGGCTCAGCAGCGACAGGATGATTCGAAGAGAGGTGTAAGAGCTTCCGCAGAGATTTTAATGGCTGGCTCTGAAAGACATGGAGAAAAGCTCCATCATATCAGACTTCTCATAAAAAAACTGTCATATCCTAAACTGAACATCTTGAACTTCACAGGACTTCTTCACTTTTAATTCCTATTCATTTGATATATTTCATTCCAAGCTATGACTACATATCTGAGAAGATGTCTTCTCATCATAATCCAATCTATTAGCTACCTGAAAAGACGGAACTTTTCCTCCATCAGAAAAAAATTGCTCCCATCTATTATTTTATCCTTGTTTCCTTTGAAAATGCAGGCATAGACAACTGCATTAACTGTCCATCTGTCACTTCTCCCACTATTAACTTAAGAACCTCAGCCACATTTTATTAAGCACAGATTTCAGAAATATGAAGTTTTTAAAAATGTTGTGAACATCACTTAAGGGTTAGAGTGAGTCTTGAGTAACCATCTGCACTGAAACAAGGTCTGGCAGAACTCAGAAGTTAACATATTTTGTTTGCTGGCATCTGGGTGATAGGCAGCTCTAGTCTCCTGCAGCTTCTTTCACTGGTAAGCAGGTTGAAGGAAAATGGATATGGGCTTACTGAAAATGGGTAGCAAGAGCCTGGGGAAGCCTAAGTACACAACGTGATATGAAAGCAGCCTCATTAAATTCCACAGCTTACAGAGGAACTTCTTCCTTCAAACTCTGCAGCTGCAACAAACCCTCTTTTCCAGTTTCCAATATGACAACAATGGAGCATGGCACTGACACTTCCTCCCAAACACTGCCCGCTTAGCTGGTTTTAGAGCTGGAGAAAATAAAGTTGCACTAGTGCAGTGCTGTGCTCCAAACATGCAACCTGCTGAAACAGCAGTGTGTGCCAGCCACACTGAAACATGTTCTCGATGCTCTGGTGACCACATCAAATATCAAACTGTGCTGAGGTGCAGCCAACCCTCCGGATTCGTCATTCCCTACAGGGCTTTTGTACAGCACTGCATCGCAACCACAGACGTGCACTGAAACACTGCTTGCCTACAATGCAAAAACATAACCAATATTTCAAAGGGCTCAAAGACTGTCACAGGACATTTAGTCTCTCTTTCCCTTGTCATTCATGCCTGCATTTAAAAAAAGTAAGTCAGGACTGCAGGTACATGATTTTTTTACAGCCAGTGAGCAAGGAATTAGGAAGTTGGGAAACAATGTCAAATGCACTTTTTCTATTCACCAGAGAAAAAGCTGTCAAGATACATCAGTGCTATTAATATGCTGGGAATTGATAATGCCACTTACATGAGGCTGGATTTCTGTCATCTTCTCAGAATGCCAATCCTTCTGCCTGCTGCTCTGATGATTGGAAGAATGAATGGCTTTCTGTAATGCCAAGAGATCCTGACCTTCAGTGTTAGGCATCTGCAACAAGATATTAAATACTGGTCTCCTAATATTTTCTTAAGAATAGCTGTAAATACTTTCCCACCGTTAATTACAGACCACAAGTGAAGCCCATTACTGCAGCAGAATTACAATGGCCTCTCAATAATTTTCCCCATAGTAAGAGCAAGTGACTGTGGCCATCATGCAGATTTGCTCTACCCTTAGCCCTTAAAGCATTCGCATGCTGTTAGTGTTATTTGCTGTAAGAAAGAGCAGTTAAACAAGGCCTCAAAAATAAAATTAAAAAAAATATATTGTTGAGCCTCATCTTCATTGAAAAAGCATTCCACACTGCAGTTAAGACCATGGATCAGTTCTATAAATTTGCTCCTGAGTGAAGCAGACCAAAATCTCTCTAAGCTGATGTCTTGACTGCCATCACAAAACCAAGAGCTTTTTTTTTATTCCCATCTTTCTTCTCCTCCACAAATATCCCAAACTAAAGCAAAAATTAAGAAACAGCTGAAACTTCATGGCAGAAGGATAATTTAAAACTTACATGTAGATTTTTATCTCATTTCAAGAATTCTAAGCAAAAAAAGGACAGTCAAAATATAACCTATTTTTAATGCAAGCTGTCTTTTATCATGAACAATCAAGACAAACAAAAATACAACAGATGCATGAGCTAAAGTTCTTTTCAGATAATCCATTGTTAGTATTTGATTTATTTAAATTTATATATAAAGGACTAGTTTGTATAAAATTACGTATTTACGATATAGCCATAAACCAAACCGAGTTGTTTTTTTTTTTTCCTGACTGAAACATAATGAGACAGTTTAATTTTAAACATACACTATTTCACAACTACTTTCCATTCTTAGTCTTACTCCCAAGGCACATTCTCTCTGGAACTGTGTATGTTATATTTTCACTATATCAAATAGTAAAAAAAACAAAAAAATTTAGGCACAATCTGTTTCAACAGAAGTGCCAACTTTACTTAAATTTATTGAACTGGCCCAAGATACTTAACTGGCATGAAGAGGAAGTGATACCATGAAAATAAACCACATGCTGCTGTAGTCAGTAAAACAAATTTACTGGAGCATTTTACAGTGCTACTGTACTTAAAAATTAATACCATTGGTAGAGTGACTACAGGAAGTTTTTTCAAAGAAGAACTATGCTTTAAATTATTCTTTGAATTAAAAAGAGGAAAGAGGGATTTCTTGATGCTTGGATTCTCGCCGTTGCTTGAGTCTGTCTGCAATATAAGACACAAAAACTAAATGCATAGTATTTCAATGTAAGTGATCTGCCCTTACTACGTTAATGTCTTTTCTTTTCTTTTCTTTTTTTGGTAATTCAACAATACATGTTATCAAGCCTATATAATTTGCTTTGGGAAAATACAATAATGATTGAAAAAAGCCTATGGAATAAATTCAAGAAACTCAATCCATAGAAAGCATATAAAAAAAGATCAATACACCTATTTTTATATCCATGTTCTTTAGGAATACAGAGTGTATTTATTTCAAAGCCTTTTGGAAACAACTGGTAGGTCCTGTTGACTTCACTGAGCTTTGGATCAAATTCTGTAACTCTGGCAATCATTTATATTTCTGATAATGACCTAAAGCAGCATGACATTTCTTATTTTTATATAAAGAAAATATTAAAGATACACTGACAATAATAGCAGTTGGTTTCAGAATGAGCAGTTGATAGTTACTCTAGGAAAAAAACAAAGCATTCTATTTTTAACTTGCAAAAAGAGTTAGGGCCGTAAGACAAATTATTTCAGTTCTAACATAAATATGCCATCAGCAACTTCACGTATAGCTGCAAGTACACTCGCTGTTTTAGTTTAACTTGTGTAGCACAACCAAAGAGCTTACCAATGGATGCATGAACAATAAACAGAACTATAAGGTACTAGAATTATTCTCCCCTGCTCAGGTGCAAACAAGCATAGGACACATATGCTGTGCCTTGCATTTTCCTGTCTATCAGAAGAAAACTTTATTATGCAATAGAATTATTATATGACTAAATAGAATGACAGGTGCACTACCAAAAGCAAAGGGGTTTCAAACAGCTTTCTCAGCTTCTAGATTCCATCCAAGATAATGAAAGTCAATAATTAGCATAGCTTATGTTTAGGAACTTTACAGTCAGAAGGATTTCCTGTTTCAAATTCAGTAAATTAAAAAGGAATCAAAGCATTGCTAACAGAAATGCTCACCTGCAACTGTTTTTTTCCAAAGCAGATAATTTCTTCAGACCCATAGCTTGAAATAAGTGCCAAAATCTGCAAAACTCAGGCTCCTCTGAAGATGGTGCCTACTGACACTGTGCACAACCCTCATGGATACCAAATTGTTTGGTGGCAGGTGACAGATAAAACTGTGATTCTAGCAATCCTGAAAACCTTTTGCTACATTACTAAAACACTTCAAACGATGAAAAGGAGAATGGATAAGAACAGCTCTGCAAAAACAATATTGCAAAGAATTCCCATAACAGGCAGTGACAACTGTTATCCCATGAGGTACTGCACCTGGAGAACTCTAGGGAGAATGACTCATGGGAACAACCTGCAGGAAGAAGCATCAGGAACTGGGATCAGTTCTGGGCTATTAGATATTTTGAGAATGACATTACTAAGAAGATGTCTTCAATCCAATTTCAGGTATCTTTTATAACTCCTGTGATGATGATCACCAGCAAAATGAGACTTGCCAAAGGGTATCAGAAGTAAATCATATTATGTGCTTTCCAGCTTAGTGACAGTCCTCAGGTCTAGTTTGTTATTTGTTGCAGAATTTCTGTGTTTGCGTAAATAACTGGAATTTCGTACTTGTAGGAACCGATATGAATTACAAGTCTCAGGAAAAAAAAAACTTGGGTTGTCACAAGCTGTCTATTAAGGCTTTTAATATGAATTCATAGAAAACATTATGTGTGTAGTTGAAGAGCTAATATTACAGTACTGTGAACAGCTTTTACTACTGAAGCGAAATTTGGTGCTGAATTGAAGGCAGTAGTTTTTGTTTGTGCTGGAAGATCCTAAAGAATGTCCCAACCTTCGTTAGGTAGATGTTTTCAACTAACAGATGAAGAAGAACAAAGAACAGTGTCTGAACCAGACACTGTACACTCATCAGTGGTACAGTCTGTCACTAAATACTGTCCTGGTAATCAGCTGTAAATTGAAATGAAAGGAGGTTTTTCCAGCTCTCATTGGATCCAAAAGTCAAGTAGATCTCAGCACACTTCTAGCTGAGGATTAAAGAGCTGTATCACTATCTTATTTCACTAATTTATTCATCTTTCTGTGAGATACCAGCTCTAAGTAGCAAACATAGTTTTCCTTTCTCTCTCTCCATTCCTCTCTATCCTTCTTCTTAAGAGTGAGAAGAAATAGAAGTAAGGATTATATATAAATCTGTCTTATCTTGTAATCAGTGATGATTTTGGTAGCTATAGATCAAGGTACTTTTGATTCAGGTGTTTTGTAAAATGCCAGGTTTTAAGAGGCAACACAATCCAGTATGTTTTTCTTTCACACAGTTTAATCTGAAAGGAGTTAACACACCATCTATCACCTGAGCTATTGGAGTGTTCTCTGCCACCATGTCTGGATGGCTGGACTCGGAGTAGACTGTAACAGTGCAAATTTAACATCTTTTTTTTTTTCCCCCCTTGAAAATGCATCACTGGAGCCAATGGCCTTCTGTGTGCTATCCTTATATGGACATTTTGATATCAAATAATCCCAGAGCTATAATCTAGACATTTTGTTCAGTTGTATAATACAAATGATCATATTTGAACTGCGTACAGGCATGAGGATGAACAAGTTCAGGAGAGGTAGATGCCACTGCTCTAAATCCTGCCCAGCATGAAGGTGAGGTGCATTTCTGAGTGCTAGTTAATACACATATGCACATGTTCCACACTGTTAAGAAAAACTTTAAAAAAACCCCCCAAAACAACAAAAAGCCTCACTCCTCTCTCTCCATTTTCAATAGAACAGCCCTCCACCAACACTCAGAGTCATACCACCTCACTCCTTGGCAGTAGGTATTCTCATTAAGCCACTTTTATTAAGCCTGTGCCAGGAGTGAGCATGATTTACTCCATTCTGAAAATCTTCAAAACTCTAAATGCATTTACTCTTACAGGAACATTTAAATGTTTACATTAACATTTATAAAAATATTTTAAATATTTTAATGTTTCCAGAGCTATCATTTGAGATTATGTTTAGGTTACTTCAGTTCTTAGGGATATCTTCATTATAAAACTTCATGAAATGTTAGTATACCAGTACTTTCTGATAAAAGGAAGTACTTTCTCCCTCCCAAAAACTATATGAAAATGTAAAAATGTATGAGACACCAAAGACTTATACTGAATTTAAAAAGCCACAACCCATTCCCTCAACAAAACATAAAACATTTAAGAATGGTTAAGACACATCATCCTTATTCGAGTCATGGGATGCAGCAAGATGACAGAGGCTGTTACCAAGAAACTTCTATGAAATAAACTGGAAAGAATTCTCATTTGTAACAGTCTCGTTTTCTCTGTATGGGTGCCTGAAATTACTCAAGCTCTGGGGACACACAACAATGAATTTACTATTTGTGGAATGGTATCACTGTATCCTGAAAAATTTGTCGCAACATATCTTAAAGCTTGCATCAAAACTGGCACTCAAAGGGTCTAAATGAAAGCAAAGCTGCACAGGACTAGTAAGTGAAGAAATATTTGAAAAGGCAGAAAAACCAACCCTGAACAGGAGAAGAATTTGACTTTCATATAGTGAAGAGAGAAAATAAAAAAAACAAATATACACACACACGATCATAAATAATACAAAGGTACTGTACTAATCTAGCATATTAAAATTGTATAATTCAAAACGAATAAACAATCTCTTTTATTAGAAAAGCTGCATACTTACATTTTGAGATTTCTTCTTTTTCTTTTTTATTGCCCTGAAAAAACCTTGTTTTTCTTTCTCCTTGAGCTGTTCTGAGTGACTGTTAAGGTTGTCAGGACTTTTCCTAAATATGAAATAAGGTATTGTAAGAGAAATTTTATTTTGGTATTACTTTGTGAATTCTGTCTAATACTGAGATCTGATGCCAAAGAATGCAAATTACTAATTAAAGTAAAAAGATACTTAAGGTTTTAGCATTCATTGGTTCCAGGGTTACTACACAAATACCAGATAGTCTTATTAAAAGGGATAGGAGGTACACAGTGTTAGGGTAAAATGATTAGTTTAAACCAATGAATAGTTATTTAGGGAAAAGGAAAGCATGCATGTGTTCTTTTAAGCCAGAATTTAATATTCAAACCAAAATATCACACATGAGGTCTTTTAGAAAAATGGAAAGCATATCTGAGAGAACATACAAATGGCGATGAGGTATAAAAGCACAGGTCCAGTTTATCCATTGCTTGCCGGAGAACCAGGAGTTGCGAAGTTGGCCTGAGAGAACCACTTTCAATTTAACTTCCTGACCCTTGCTGACATGGTTCCAAATTTATCATCAGGGAAGCTGGGGATCTACTCTTGTCCATTTCAACTTAAAACCTTCAGTTAGTTTGTTATGCGTGGGTGAGACAGTGCTGGCAAAAGGAGGTGACCCAAAAATGGAACAGGTGACTTGCCTGAAGACCGAATTTCCGCCTTTTAACTCTTAATTTACACGTCTGAAGCAACTACAGCTGATAAATAACATGTTACTTCCAATACACAAAGTAAACCATGTATGTAAAGCACTTATACGGGGTAAAAAGGTGGTTTATGAAGGACAGTGGTGAGACATAACTGAGTGCAGTTCTAGTGCCCTTTAAAATAGCTTGAAAATTGAAAATGGTGCAGGAAAGCATCACAGAAATAAAAAACACAGCAAACCAGCCCAAATATTTCGTTTTCTTGATCATGATGCACAACTACTTATCCAGAAAGGAATTACAAAATACTAAAAAAAAAAAAAATCTTTAAACTAAAGGGCAAAGATATAACAAGAACAAGTAGGTGGACGATGAAGCCTGAGAAGTCATAAAAGAAATAAGGCACTGATTTTCATAATAGTATCATTAACTGCCAGAACAAACTCCTTAGTGAAGTGGATTTCCCATCTTTGACATTTCAAATCAGGACCTCATACTCTTCTGGGAGACACATGTCAGACAGGTCTTCCTCTGGGCCTGGATCCCAGAGAATGGACAACATTTAATAGCAACTAACATACAGGAAGTCATACTGGGTCATTTAATAGTCATTTTGCACTCTTAAATTGCTTGAAAACAAAAAAGAAATAATTCCATTGTCTTGATGAAAAACATAAAGGAAAGCCACTGTGTTAAGGGCTCTGTATGACAAACAGGAGCAGCTTTTCTTGGAGTGACTGTAATGTAGCAACACTTAACTGTCTACTATAGTTGTCACTGGCTTCTAATTCTGGCTTTAAATGCTATGCTATCAGCTGGTGATTCAGCTGCTACTACATGCCAAGCTGGCTTTCTTTTTCCCAAGCAAATGTGAAAAACATAATTGGGGTAGAAATCACTGGAGTCATCCTCCTTATTGATAAAATTATCTTCACTCTGGTAGCTGGTATCTGTTCCTCAATTTCTACACAAAACCACCTCAAGCTTGAAATGTTACCTTGTTCTAAGTGTAAATGCATGCAGCGTTTAAAACCTGTAACAAAGTGCAACTGTTATTAAGAGAATGGTCTTAGCAAAAAGATTCATAGGCAGGGAGTATGGTAGAAATTTTCCTGATTCAGAATTTTTTGGAACTTACATCTAGATCCAGGAAATACATTCAGGTGCATGACAACATATATTTAATGTGGCCATTACAACACTACTACAGGAAAAATTCTCCAGCTCAACATGATTATAACACATATTTTAAATATATTGGAATGCTAAGGATTCCTGTTGCTGTCATGTCTCTGTATTGGGTAAAGTAGTGTAACAGCTGTAAGGCATTCTTATAAAAGTCACTTAAAGCACCAAGGGGAAAGCCAAAGAGTAAAGACTACTGGCAGCTTTACAGATTCAGTGAACTCAGGAGTCTGACTTAACACAGACAAAACACCTGCTTAATTATTTACCAAATGATTTTTACTCGATTTTTTAGAAAAGTTGGAGGAAACCCTGCACCCCAAGTATCCTGCCTGTAATCAGAAAGTCATGTAAATGGGACTAAGAATCTTATGAGCCTTGCCCCAAAGGAGCTCCTGGGCATCCACATCTGCAAACCATGGCCCCAGTCCAAATTACCGACCTGACGCTGTCCACTGAGGAACCAGTGTCAGATCATAAGCATGATCCCAGGAGGTTACTTTACACTATCCTTAAAAATTTTTCAGTGCCTTGCTATGGCTTTTTTATACCAAAATCTATTCCAAAATGGAGAGGCTATATTTTAAAAGGTGAAGTTAATCTTCAGAGCGAAGCTTGGAACAGTTTTTGCCATGCTTTTAGACAGAGATTCACTCAAGTGTGATTCTTTTCTTTGGCCCAGTGAACCTGGATGAGAAAACTGCTCTACACAGCAGTTGAGCAGAGAGGAGAGAAATGCAATTCTGCACCATTATTTCCTCTTTATGACTACAGTGACCAGAGAGAATAGGAAAATAAGGGGTTGAGAACTGCTCATTTTCAATTGCTGCTTACCCAAAAGCCAGTGGTTTTATACTGCATGGTTTATGTCATTAACTCCTATGACTCATAATGCAGTACAGTTGTCTGAAAAAGCACTGACCTTGAAAAGAAACTGCTTCAAAACACATGCTCATTATGTGAAGAGAGTGAACATATATAGCATTATAGCAGGAAGCTTCAACACCAGGATTTTGTACTGAGTAAAAATAGAGCAGAACATTTTGATTGATGATGAAACACTGGGATATTTTAGGCATTCCAAAAGATGATTTTCAGATCATGGACAGTACAGGAGAAAAATCAGGTTTTTTTTAAAAAAAAAAATCTGTATGGGACAGTCACTCAACACTAAACTCTTAGAACATACTGCAAGTATCTTGGTATTTTGCATAAAGCTTCAACTCTTGAAAGCAAACAGTTCCACCAGAATCTGTTACGTGCTATCTGTTTTAGTTGCAAGTAAGAATAGCCCTACAGAAGAGCCCCCACTCAGAGAGCTCATTCTCAAGCAGAAACCAAAGTCAAAACGTGCTCTGCTTTGTTATTTTATCTTTGTGTACTTTTCACATGCTTAGGACATATAATGTAGAACACATTGGTTATTCTGGTCTGAAACACTTGGAAAAGGCGTAAGTACGAACAGAAATTCTGTGATTACCGCTCTTATTTATTGCTCCTGGTAGGAAAGGTATCCAGCTTCATGCAGGTGCAATGAGGTGTAGCAGCAAACATGCATGTGGCAAGCAAGCTGATGGGCTTTCACATTAACTAAAAAGAATAAATAGGAAGCATGTTGCATTCATGCTGCCAAAGAGAGATTCGTATTGCAGACAGCTCTTTTTGGGAGGCAATTCCTCATGCTTGTTTTAATTATTCCTCAACAACCCTAATCTCAGCAGGCAGCCTGGCTTGGAAATCCTCTGACAGCCAATGTAATACTCCCTTTACTGATCCAAACACAATTGATGAGTAAGGTATTTGTCTAATGAAGGAGTTACTGAAATAGCTGAACTTTTCTTTGGAAGATAAATGGACAAATATTAATTCTCCAAGTTAGTTTTTAGTTTTGCTTAAAGTAAGACCCTTAAGGGGCAGTTACACAGTTACCATTTAGCAAACGCAAGAAAATGTCAGAAACTAATGATGCAATTCAAATAGATAGTTCAAGATAAGAATCTCAATCCCATAAGCTGAAGCCCACAGTAAAACTTCATGGTCTAGAAGTCTGACATTGAAAGCTTAAAGATCAAAGGTCAAATTTGAACTCTGTTTGGAGCTGCATTTTTTTTATTTCCATGTGGAAAAGGAGGATTTATTAACTGAAATAAACCCCAGATCTATTATCTCATATATATAATACCATTCAGAATTTGCAATTTCCTGATTTTTTAAAAAATTCCATTAAAGAATTGGAAAGTATTTAAAATGCAGCAACAGTCATACTGCACATACAGCTGAACATGCTCTAAAATAACTTGTTCAGATGTTGGTGACCTTTCACTTTCATGAACAGTAAGTGTGACTATAATGTTACACTGATACTGAGACAACAATATAATAGTCAGTCATGGCCTGTTTACAAAATACCGTATTGTTCTGGAGCCTTGAAACTTAACAGTCAATAAAGTCTTAAGCCTTTTACTTTCATACAAGTGAGGTGGTTTTCTTTGTTCTTTTCTTGAATGACAGATTTTGTGTGTGCTTATATACATTATATACATATAAAAATAATAATCAGTATTATATGTATAGTTGCTCTTTTTTATTATTTTTGCAGAAATGTATGACATATGCTAGAGAAGGTATTACAAGCTGCTTGTCATAGCATGACTACATTTGTATGGACATAAAAGGTCTAAACAAAAATGCTTTCCAGAAGCCCCCAAGTATCTCGTAAGCAGTCAATACAAACACTTCCAATATGATGTGAGATACAGTACTGCATGTTGGAATTTATTCTAAAAAGATATTTAGAACTGTGACAATAGTAAAAATAACTCAGGCCAGCGTTCTGGTACACTGGCAGAACACAATTAAGTATCTTGCCTATACCTACTGATTTTGCCCAGCTCAAGACAAAGCTTGTATAAGAGAATAAAACATCTATTCTTGTATCAAAAAGAAAAAATTGAGCAAGTTCAAGGTCATTTACAGGACATTAAACTCTAGCAAAGAAAATATTTTCTAGAAGGATGAAAAATTTGCCTGTTTTCAAATCAGGTTGTCTGAAGTTCAGAAATGATCTAGTAATTTAAGAGTAAAATCTGATGACAAAAGTCAAGTTTATAACATCTTTATTTTAAAATGCAGGACAGTGGGGACAGAGCGAAGAAATGCACACAAAGACAAGGGAACATCTGTGACAATTCAATCTAGCAAACATTCACAGAATCTTTGACAGAAGAAAGGCAACATAGAGCAATAGTATGAGAAGCAATATTTTACAGTAGTGGCAAGTCCAGGTGGAATACATGTCACTCATAATTCGAGACGAATTGTCATGTACCAGTTAGGTATGTCAGTCAAACATCAAATATTTACTTCATCATAAAATTGATGTAAGCAGAATCACATTCCATTAGAGCTTTCAACATTTTCATAAGCATTTACACAACTTCTATACAGAAATTTAAGTAGAGGAACATAGACTCTTCACCACTCAGGAATCTGATTAAGCTGCATTTATGGCACAGAACAATTTTGCAACAACATTAGACCATTGCCAAGACAACTTGAACAGAGTTAGCATGTAGAGCTGGGCAGGAAACATTTGGGGAAAATAGGGAGTAGGAAAAGAAAAGAGAAAGATAAGCATATGCCAAAATAGCAGTAACTTGGTGATGCAGGTACTGCTATTCCTCCCATTTCATAAGAAGAAATGCTTATTCTTCTGTGGGTTCTGTGGGTTCTTCACTCAAAGGAGCTGTTCCATTTTGTGAAAATATTTGAGTAAGTTATTGGGAGCAAGGACTTAAATCTAACTGTCTCAAAGTTAATGAAGGGCCTTTTTCACTAGGCCATATTCAGCCCCTCTGTAGTCCTTTCACTGTTTTAACACAATGAAACAGCTTCAAGAGAACATATTGAGGGAACCAGACAATGTGCTCCAGAATAACCTCTAATTTCTGGTTCAGGGCACTCACTTGTTAGATCTAAAATCTTGGTTCAGGTTTCTGGTTTAAATAACAAAGAACAAAGACCCTGCACTCAAGTTCCTCATGTTCTAAAAAATAATGCGGCCTCCAAAATATTTATTTTCAGAGTATCTCTGGTTTTGGCTGGCAATTCCATCCTGGCATTGAAGAATCTTCACAATAAAGGGTTAATGGATATCAGCTAGTTCCTTTGAAAAGGTTTGGTTTTGATAATTTGGCATTGTAAAGAAAAAAACTTTGTAAGAAAAATTCCCAACCAGCTCTAGTAACATATGCTTTTTTTCCAGTTCAGAGTTAAAATAACATTCCACATTTCTTTGCAGTCAAGACACTATTGCTGAATGATATATAAAGCAAAACAAGATTCCAGTTGTCTTATGCTATATGCAAGATAGAAAGATCCTGATATGAAGGACAACAAAATATGTAAAAGGGTTCAACAGTAGGAATAAATACCTTCTTTAGCCACATAAGCCACAACATAAGTTACCACCTTTTTACAAAAATGACCGGTTTCCTCAGCTAACTTCCAGAAAATGGATGTAGGTGGAGCTACTGAAGGACAGGAAGCAGACTCTAGTGAATCAGAGCAGGTGAGAAGGGTTCTGGAGTAAACATCTTCTGTTACTGACATAGGTATAAAAGCTGAACACAAGCTGAAATACCAACTGTCCACCACCCACCACCCTCCTTTCTATTTTATGCACACAGTTCCCTTGTTATTTGTGTGAAAACACATCAAGGCAACAAACCACTGAAACAGTTCTTTAGACAGCATGACTTTATGGCCCTTCCAGAGAGAAGTGTTTCAGAGAGTGGTACAAAACACAGTTGAACCATACAAATGTATGCAGTCCATTCCTCCCACCAATCCTTTGAAGCTCCATCTGCTTATTTTTATTCAATGTGCTTTACTGTGATTTAACAAAGTATAAGGTTAAGAGTAATTCAGAGCCAAACAGCTCTCAGAGAAACAAAAGGTATTTCCCTTTAAGTCCTGCAAAGCTATGTATATGCTGTCATTTTATTAGCATAATTAAAGTAAAGTGCTCTATGTTATATAATGGAGCCATGTGATGCTTTTAATCTTTTAAAATCAATGTACTCCATTAAGATGTTGCCTAGTCCATTTTCCCATAGAATGTATTAATTTCCTTCTGTGAGTAAACAAAAAGAACAGTGATCCCCATTGTAGGGTGAAAATATTCTTCATTAATATAGTCCTATTTTATATATGGAAACATGCATTTTGATTTTCTCCACTTGTCTGACAATTCATGCTTCTGGAATCCACAAATTGCTATACATACTACACACACAAGCACTCTGTACTATCTTTAACTGAAGACCAATAGTGGGGAAAAAATTGTGAAGGACTGGACAAAACTATATAAACTTTAATGCATTCATGTTATGGGTGCAATGAAGTATTTCTTGCTGCTCAAAAGGGGACAGAAAACATGCCATGCTATGCCAGTACAGTTGGAGGAAGCAAATAAGCCTATGGACAATTGCATATCTTGAGAAAACGTGAGGTTTCTTTCCTCCTGTTAAAAACACATTTTTTCCTGCCATTCTCTACACGTGTGTAAATTACAACTCACCAGGTATCAAAGGTGGTTTGTCTCTTGGGATGGTTCGTCACCGTGGTGCTGTCTGCTGGTAACACCGAGGCTCTGTTTGACACATTGTTTTCTATGTAAGTACTGTCTGGGCGCGGAGATGGAACTGAACAGAGAAACAGCAAACAATGCACACTGAGCTCTGCCAAAAATCCCAGCTCCCACTTCTCTGCTTCCTCTCTATGTCTTACAGTAAAAAGAGTGTGAAGACATGGTTGCACTTTTTGTACGACTGAAAAAAGGCTTTGTGACATTTTGTGATCCTTGAGAGGTAATATTGGTTGTAAAATGAGACCATCATCAGAACTTGGGTAAGTTGTTATTAGATTTGAGAACACTTCTATTTGTAGGGAGCTGTAAGTGTGATTGATAGTTAAAAACAGGAAATAGAATAGGAGGTTGGAATACTGTTACTAAAGACATAAAATACTATAGTTTACACTTTGTCTTCACTTTAGACCTTAAAAAAGTAGCAGCCATCTCGAAAAAAAAATTTGGATTTTTCATGTAACTAAGAGTAAGAGTTAATACACTAAAAATTAGAATATCAAAATCAGATATTATGTATTTTTCAAACAGACACACTGTGGTTTTGAAAATACACTACACTGACCTAGAACATAAATTTATTAGAATTTTGAATATCACTAGAAATACCTGCACTGGACTAAAAATTGATCAGACACTAGTTGGAACATTAATGCAGCATCACATTACACTATCTATCAGCACAGAATCTGTAAGTTTTTGTTCAAGCTGTAGTATAAAAGTATATGCTAGTAAATACTGATTTAATACAAAGGTTAAAATTATATAAATAAGAATATACCTTTTTCACAATAACTTGCATATACTATAACCACCAGTTTTTTATATACTAATATCAATGTATTATTTAAATATCATCTTCTCAAAGCAATAGTTAAGTCCATCTAAAATATATTTGTTTGATAGATACAGTTAAAAAGGAAAAACTCCCTAGTTTATAATAAGTAATTGAATAAATCCCAGACCTGCAGTTTCTTTAGCACATGACTTATGGAAAGTCATTCTTCTTTGGAACTTTTGTTTCAATATCTATAAAAAAAGAAGTATAATCCATGTCCAATTTTAGGAGCATCTTAGGGATTAATAAAAGCAATTCAGAATTGAGGATTCTTAAGGATTTTCCATTGCATATGCAACAAAACCTTACACCGAAAAGCACTGCTCAAAACAGTAAAAGCTTCCATTTTGCTCACAGGTTTTAATATTGCAGTGGGACGCTTGCAAGGATTGCCAGATTTTAACGTGTCTAAATCAGGTCATCAGCCAACCGATCAACCTGAAGAGGCTCAGAGGGAGATTTGTGACTCTACTTAAGGTTATTAGGTGACTCATAATCGAATTTCAGCTGATTGGGACTTCTTAAGGTTCAGGGGAGCCCCACAAGCCTCCTAACACTCGCAGCACAGTAATTAGCCTCTTATCATCTTTTTCAAAACAATTACCCAGGTTTAGCCATGAGGCAGCTGCTCAGAAATCACCATCTTTTGTGTACCATAATAGAACAGTATCTATTTGTGTGTGTCCATACACAGACCTGTTTTATTATTTTTTCTGAACTGGTATTATGTAAGTGTGCTCCTGCTTGTTGGAAACTCTGATCTTTAGGAAGTTTTAACAAAAGAAATGCCATAGGTTTTAAGCTATGAAAAATTAGCATTACACTTCCATACAGCAGACTATCTGAAACAGATCAATAAGTATGCCAATGTGTTACACAGGTGTTTAGATAGAGTCTTCACATGAATTGAAAATACAAATTAAAAATATTAATTAACTGCCTACTTTGGTAATATTAGTTTTTATTTTGTTCATTTTGCCCTGATAAATTATATTCTGATTTACAAGGTACTGCAGTGGATATACTTCTCAATTAAAGTGAGCTATGATTTACAAATAAACAATATAGTACCAATGCAGGTCCTGCAAACAACCTAGCACATAAACTCAACCTCTGAAAATGGACTAACAATTCTTTTTCCAAAAAAAATTTGTAGTTGTTCATGCTAATTCTCTGTATCAATTTCTACTACTTAATTTGTATTCCATGCTGAAAGTCTTGATTAAATTTCGAAGATCCATCATAAAATTACCTCTGTAAAAGCTGCCAACTCTTCTTGGAACAGGGTCATTATACAGAATTCTATTTTCCTTAGTAGATGCTCCATCTTCTGTGTGTGGATCATGATATGCTCCACCCTAAACAAAAGAACAATAAACTACTTAAAATGAAAGACTGTAAACTGATTTGCAGTTTTTAACCAAAATATATAAGCAAGGAAATTCCAAAATTCACCATACAATTTTCCTTTCATATTATTAATAACTGCCAATATAAAATCACAGACTGTGTAATCAATAATTACTTGGTTTTTCTGCTTGCTTGCTTCTTTCCAAAATGACAAAAATGGCATTAACAAAATTTTGCCTCTGAGTTGTAACTTTGAGGACATAAGTCTGATTCAGACCCTCAGATTTTCAACATGAATGAAATGCAACTGGGACATCTCTGGAGGCATCTTTTACTGGAGGCTTGTTAAAGTAATTTCTGATGGAATCTGGTCACTCTGCTACTGGCAAACTTTAAAAAGCAGACAGGAAATGTATCTAATTTGTGATAATTGCAACACCAAAGCCCTATCATCTCTTATCATTTTTTATCTCTTAATAGGATTACCTAGAGGTACCAACAGTCACAAAATCTACTGTATGCAAAATAAGATAAAGTGTCTGAACTAAGAAATCTATAGACAAAGTACTTCAGTCAGACAGAATAGCAAAAAGCATCTCATTACCCCTAATTCACTCTATTTTCCTGAATACAGTAAAAGTTTAGGTAAGCTCTTAGAAACATCCTTATGCACATAATTTGCCATCAAATATGACTTAACCCCACTCTTAAACAAATCAGAAGCTGCAATTTTGCCCTCAGTATGGACCAACCACAGAAAACTGAACGGTCTCTACAAGACCCCACAGGAAACTACTGAAACACCTGTATGAATCAAAATCTAGAATGTCCAAAAAGGACAAGGGTTAAAACACAAAGCCACAAAAAACCCTAACCAAAATGAAAACCTAGGATTTCAATTCACTGCGTGAGTGATTTGCAAAATCTACTTTGCCTTTTGTTGATCAAGATCTGGTCTCACTGTCACAGATAAAACAAGCCTTGAAACCAAGGCCAGAACTGCAGCTAAAACAATGCTTCAAATCCCAGATGGACTCTTCCAAAATTTACTGGAGGCTGAAGCATTTGATTAAATTACTGCTTGTATTAGATACCTCTTATTTGTCAGCAGTTAAATTTCAAACATGAGACACTACTGGCAACTTGTATTTGACTTTCTTCTGCTTAACCCTTTTTGTGAACATTTAGTTTAAATGTAAAAAAGCCCTTAAAACAAAACTGTTGTGTTGAGACTTGAAAAGCCCTAAAACTACAACTGGATGGGAGTTTCTTCTTGTTTTTTTTTTAAATAAGATTTAAAGCTTGGCAAACAAAGAATGTTTTTCTTTAAAAAGACTTCACAGAGCTAAAAAGAAAATCAATGAGAAACTAGAAACATGGAAGTGAGGAAACTTCACAAAATATGAGCAGAGAAAGAAAACCAGGAGAACTGATCAGAAAAAATAAATATGAAAACAGTAAAGAATCTATGAGGACACATATTATAAATGACATTTTTAGTTCACTAATCCTGAAGGGAGTGAAATTTTCTGATTCCTAATGCATACTGTTGAAAAAAACGGGAAAAAAGGGAAGATAGGAGGGAGCCAAAGAATGACTTCTTTGTGAAAATGCCTTTATGAGGCATAAGAAGATTGACAATTTAATTTTGATTTGTTACTGAAAGCAGTATAAACAAATAAAAAACAGTTTTGTGAATTTACAGACTTAGCATCCATTTCAGAAGAGTCATTTGCCTTTCACATTTCTAATGGTTGAAGTACAGATTTAAAAGCATAAAGTGAAGGCTGAAATTCAAAAAATACTACCCATAAGAGATAAAGGCAAGTCCTTTATCTTGAATGAATAGACTTTCCGAAACAAATGAAAATTAACAAAATCATAAGCATTAAGACACACAAATTTTTCCAATTAAACTAAAATTTGTCAACCGATTTCCAAAGACAAAGAATGATGCAATAAAAACAACTGGCCTCTAAATAGTGGAAATAAAATTAAAATTACTTCAAATTACTATCTGCTGCACAATGCAGAAAATGAACTGAAGAATTAAAAGGCAGCATGAGCTTTTATTATCAAAAACTTTTATGTTGATATTATTGCCCTTCCAAGTAATATGCTGAAGAATAAGTAACATTTAATTTGACTGAAATGAGAGAGACAGAAAACTAAGTACACAGAAAAACCTGGTTTTGAAATGGAGCTGCTGTAATCCCTTCTCGATAGCTTTCTTAAAATTGTTATTCCATTGCACTTCTCCTATTGTGATATTTTCTCATGTTTGAATACACATAATCTTGAATGAAGGAGATGTGCTACATATGAAAAAACATATTACATCTTTTTTTCACTACTGGACTGAGGAGGCAACCAGTACCTGAAACTCTTCTTTTTATGGTACTTGTAGATCCCAGTTAGGTCAGCTCCACATATTTCTTAAATGAACTAAGTAGGCAGAGTATTTTAGTTTCTCAGAGCAAACCATAATTTATAGACCTTAAATAATATTTGCACCTCTTTGATTTCCTAAAATTTGTCAACAAATCTGAACTAGGTGTTCTCTCTTTAGAAGTCAGTTTATCACAGGTGTAGGAACAGAGAAACAAACACTATTTTTGTATTTGTCTCTGTACCATTTTGTTAAATAGAAGAATTTAAAGCTTTGTACAAAATTTTGATTGTACAAATACAATCATCTTTACATATCTGATGTGTAAAACATGAGATAATTCAGAAGTGTTGTGTAAGGAATGTAAAACAACATCAGAACCAGCCCATCCCCTACTCCTTAATTATTGCTCAAAGAAAAACACTACCAGGTATCCACTATCAGTAACCACTGTAAGGAGTCAATTTACCAGTGGCCATAGAACATAAAATCTCTAGACTATCCCAGTTACTTATCATACCAATCTAAAGAAATATTGCAAGCTTTGATATTTCTCTAGTAAATTATGGTATTTCAGCAATAATGTCCTGCTATAAGTGACTGAAACGCCTCAAAAATTACCATTAGCATTCATAACAGAAATACACACAAGAAAAGCTAAATAAAAACACGAATGAGAAAGTTAATTAAGCAGAATGATACAATAAAAATTACATCAGACAATGTAACCAAGAACTAAAAAGAACTCATGAAATTTTAACTTCAGAGACAATTTTTCTGTTCTCACATTTCAGTATTTTAAGATAATATATTCATAGCCCATTTTTTAAAAGCACCTTGAAATATTCGGGCCTTCTGAAAAAAAATAACCCAACAATATCCCCATGCCTTACATGACAAATAAATAAATAAATAACTTCAAAGAAACAAACAGAAGACAGAAAGCAGGCCACTTCCCCCACATGAAGCAAAAAGAGGAAGGTAAGCCTTCCATAAGAGGCAATATTTTGGACTAACCCTATTAGAATCTTCCGTACAATCTTCTCGTGATGAGCCAACAGACCTTGTGAGTGACTTATGCTGCACCTGTGGAGATAACAGTTGCAGGCTGTTTGCTCTGGCTGCCATCCCTTGCCCTACGCTTAAGCCACCCTCTGAGCCCTTTGACCTCACTCTGTCCCGGCTCACATACATAGAGTGTCTATGAGGGCGCTGCTGTGAAGAAAAAGGACTGGTATAACCTAGACCATAGGAAAAAGATTCATGTGGAGCAGACAGAGAGTGGGAATGGCTTCCATCCATGTGATCTGGCAGTTTTAACTCCTCCATTGTTTTGGAGTGTCTTGTTGCTGGTCTTCGGGTGTCCAGGGTACCCTCGCTGCGGTTATTCCTCCCGGATGGACTGAGCAAAGTTCTGTTATCACTGTGCCGGGGAGCACTTGGACTGGTGGGAGAGTTCAAGTCCATACAGCTGGATGGAAAATACCTACTGGTGTTTGGTTCTGCAGCTTGGGCCCTGGCCTCAGAAAGGTTGCCCACAGATTTCGAGTCTGTCAGAACTCCATGGCTCTTGGACTTTGTCCGATAGGAGGGACTCTTAGAAGACTGCGGGATAGTATCGATGTAGCTGTGGCGACTGTGCTTGTCGCCGGGCTGCAGTGTCCCGGTTTTGCTCTGAGAAGTTTCCATGAAGGAGTGCCGGTTCTGCTGAGATCTGGTGTTAGACTTCAGGTACTTTGTGCCTGAACCATCGGAACTTTTGGTGTCCACATTAAAATCAAATTCTGTTTTTCCCTTTGGTTCCTTCGGGCTGAGAAGATGTGGCATGTTGTTATTGGCTATATCCTTGTTGCCAGATCCAGGTGTGTTGCTCGGTTTTTTTGCATGCATTGGACTAGGTGCAGGTCCAGGAAGGTTTCCATTTAAAAAGCTTTCATTTGCTGGAAGACCCTCTTCTCTTGGCCCGCCAGCCCCTAGTTGCATATCCTTGCTGTTTGATCTGTGGTGTGACTGCAAAGCAGAACTTTTGCTGGCTTGATTTCTATATTGAAATGCATAAAGAAGCATTAATATACCAGATTACTTATTCATGTATTAATAACTTTAAAAAATTACACTCATTTCAGCTACCATTTAAAACCACAAAATTTAACTGCACTAAGATCAAATACTGTCAAGTGAGACACCAGAAGCTCCACTAAAATAACAGATTTGCAAGTGTTAGTACATTGTTGTTTCTGGTTATATTCTGATGGCAAACTCAGCTTTGGTTAATGGTTTTGCTGACAATAAACCTGAAGGTATCAAATCTAATAGTAGAAATTCCAATATGTATTTACACATTTATACATGTATGTGAGTTCTAGGTGAGTACATCACTAAGCTAAGCATTACATTATGAAAATTAGCTGCGTATCAATTGAAAAAATCTTAAATACACCTGGCATATCAAAGGAAGGTAGAACAATCAAGTATGTCAGCACTGTCAAAAAACCCTGATACAATCAGTGCTCCAGGCTATCTAGTGTATTCCTGGTTTGGAGGGGGAGGGGAGATGAAAGGAGGGGAAAAGAGGTTATTGCTCAAGTACAGACATCCAGATGGAGAGAGCCTGAGCAAGCCCTGTAATGCCAAACCCAAAACCAGGTCTACCACAGGAAGCCCAGCTTTTGTGGAACTTGGCACTGTCCCAGGTTTTGGCACATTAACTCATCCCAAAGCAGCACCTGAAAGGCTTTGCAACCAGACTGACTTGGTGCAGAGCTACTTGGTGGTGTCCTTAACCTCTACTCTCCAGCTGTTCTGGTTTTGGGATTACAGGACTGAGATACGAGTTGGTTCTGCAAACACTGAGCCTGAATTTTTTGGAGACAGATTTATTATCTCAGGTTTTCTGGCATTAAACCAGTTCTGCTTCTGGACTTAGGCTGGCACTGCAAACTAGCCAACACTGAGCAGTGCTGCAGCCGTACTTGTGTGCCTTGCTGGACCTAGACAGCCTCTGAGCAATCAACTTATTTCTCTAGCAAACCTATGATGCAACTCAGATATATTACTGAGGGTTCAAGTGAGAGCTCACTGTACCTTTGTTGATCTTTGTAATTATAACTGGATCATGCTAGCCATTTTTATACCTAGGATTTTTGTATTAACCATTTCCAGTGATCTAATCTATTTTATTACCGTTTCTAAAACTTTAGCAATTTTAGTGTCAGTTTAAAATATTTTTTAGTTAACAGGAAGTATATTTTTTAAAAGCTTAGAGATATGAGAAACCTAGTATTTTTACTAGGCAAGCCTTTTAAACAAGTTTCCCATGCATCTAGGTTTTCTTCCTGATGCCACATGCCTAATGGTAAAACTTCTATCCTAAGCATCTGTAAAGGAAGCTAAAACTTTCTGGTGTCTGTCTTTGAAAAAGTATAAATTGTGAATGTCATCATCCCAAATCTTAAAATAGAGGAGCAATTTTTTGAATCTTACAGGAAGAGCTGAAGAAAAATATAGCCAGGATTAAAAGACACTAACAGTCTGCATACTTCAGAGGGTGGTCTTCAGGAAAGCTTTTGTCAGAGGAATAACGTGAGGCTTTTTGCACTGAATGTTTTATCCACCAGTAAACTTGGTTAATTGAGGTATTAAAATTGAGTGGCTTCTCTCAAACTATGTGGGTCCAGCAAGGGAGTCACTGAGCAAACACATCCTGCTTTGAGTTCAAATAGACTAGAGCTGATCCACAACTGCAACTGCAGACAAAATTCTGTTCATCTCCAATTTGGAATATAATGAATGCGCACAATTTGCAGGACATTTAGCTCGTAAAAATCTGTGTGAACTTTCAACTTTTAAATATTAAAATCTTGGACAGATTTGTACGTACACAGCAATGGTAGCATTCCAAAGAAAAGAGCATTCCTTTGGAATCTCAGGCATCTTCCAAGCCACAAAATTCCTATTGTTCAAGAAAAAGTGTAACATTTTTTTTAAGGTGGATCAGTCAATTTCTTTTTCTCTGTCCTGTGTAGAAATGGCTTCAACATTGTCTTTGGTGTTTTTTTCAAGAAGCATTCAGCCTGATGCAGAAAGTTAGCAAAAATTTCAGCTTGTGTAGCTATAATGCTGTGTCTGCTTCCTGTATTTAGTGAGGCAACACAGTATACAACATGTCTCAGTGTGCCTAAGCTGTCAAACAACTACTTTTCTTGTAGATGATGTTGCATGTAAGCACAATAACAACTCACTCACTGGCAGAGCAAATGTCAGTAATAACAGTGACAAGACTACATTTACCTGTTAGATAAAGTGTTGCTGTCTGCATGGTAAGGTTTTCTCTTAGCTGACCGTGAAGGTGAACTTCCACAGCGATCCAAGAGTCTTTGGGTTTGAAACGAAGGGTGGTTCAAACATTGCTCTGTCAAATATCTATCTGCTGGATCTAACTTCAGTAAATTCTTTGAAAAGCAAATCCCAAAGTTTAAATGTTAGTATATGTATTTACATCAGCAAAAAAAAACCACCCCAAAAAGGGACCAACAAAATAAAGAACATTACTGAGATAAATTTTTAATCTCCAGAGTTTCTGGAATTGAATGTAACTGCTAGAATAATTTCATAGTGCATTAAACTACATATGATATAAAATAAGCACTTACAAAACCTATATGCTGCTTAGATAGAAGGCCTCAGCCTTGCCCATTATGAAACATATATATGAGTTATATGTATATAATGATATGTATACATATATAGTTAATGACAGTACAATTACAGTATGTTACAGTACATGTAACAGTCTGATCATGAAATTTCTGGTCTACAATATGTGCAACTAGAGCTTGAGCTACAGGTAACTATGAAAAAGCATTTCTGTGAATTAGAAAATAGAGGAGAAAGTATAATACCAAAACAACTAATTATATGCACTGGCGTATCTAATTTTGCAGACTCCTTGAAACGAAGATAAAAGCTGTGCTGACTCTCTTCATAAGGCAAGGAGATCAAATGGATTTGAACTGGTTGTGCTGAAGAGTAGAGCAAATTTGGTGGATTTCTGCTGGCTACAGCAATACTACTAAAAGCAAGTAAACACCCAAGTATATCCCAAATGAGATGACCTTTGTGTTCCAAGAAAACTGGTGCAGATGGGCTTGGGATCATACAATTCATTTAGAGTTGATTAGCCATAGCCGTGCTTTCTCTGCGTCCCATATTGCCTTTAATTCTTAAGTGGTTCTATGATTGTAAACCTAATTTTTCATACTATGACTTCTTTCTTCAGGTTACTGGGGATGAAATGAAGTGAGGGTTGTACTACTGCTCACCATGGGAGTGTTTTTGTAGTACAGTAGAAAGGACAACAGTACATCTTCCATGCCAGGAACACGGCACAAATGCATAGCACAACGTTTTTGTGGGGAATGAGCTTCTCCTGATTCTCCTGATTCCCCATAAGAAGGTATCTCAGGTCCATATCCTAATTTGGCTCTGTGTTAAAACTGAACAAACTCTTCCAGCGTCTGCAAGGGATATTTTCCTGATTCCTAGGAAATACCAAGCCCTACTACAAGCAATGGTGATATCAAAATACCTCAAAATGAAGTTCCCAAGTCCTTCTAAGTTTAAGAAACAAAGGTAAAAAGTCACTTACATATTTTCCTACATATTACAGACAGAAAATAAAAGACATTTTCCTACCTTCATAAGATCAAGCAATACACCACTTAAAATTCCCAAGTATCTTCTCTCTAAAGACTGTGGATGATTGACTGCTGGAAACTGTAAAAAATATAGTGTAAATATACTGATCATGTAAATACGGTAATACATGAATACGTTTCAAAAACTAGAAACTACACACTGAATCAAGGCATGTAATTAGTGGGAATCATAAACACTGAAAAAGGAGTTTAAGAAAACTATAAAACATAATGAAACAAATAACTCTTGATGTGTGATAAGCATCTAGTCAACCAAAGAAAGTATTCTTGATAAGTAGGGAAGCCAGGAAATCTGTCTCAAGTGAGAAACAATCAACTTAGATTTTTTTTTTTGTGGCCTTATGACTGACAGGAGGTTTAAAATAGATTCAGAACTAACATAAGTAACATATATAAAAATCCAAAAGGTTAAAAATAGCTTTGAGAGAATATGAGAGTGCAAATACAGTACTAATTAAATACCAAACATTACCAAACAATTCCCAAATGTTTTCAGTGAAAAAGGGCAAAAGCCCAAAGGTTTAAGTTTCAGGGTTCCTGCTGTGGTCATGCCGCTGACAACACCATGAGAAGCAGTGCACATTGCTGGGGGCATCCATTATTTGCACTAGTATTACTTTTCATAAATTACATTATGTGAACGTTGAAGAAAAAGGGAAGAACATTAGTTTGAATGCTTTCATTGCTAAATAGTCTCTGTATTTTTCTTTTGACTTTGCTTTATTTTGAATTGGTTTACTAATAACTGAGAATTTTTTAAAGTCCAAGTCTGATATATTGATCTTGAATAGTAACTTAAGTAAACCGAGGCTTCCACGCTTTCTCCAATTTTAACATGAACCAAACTGTAAAATATTGTAAAAAAACTGTAAAAAAATCTGTCTTCCTGTCAAATGACAATCATAAAGAAGATTTTATACCTAGAATGATCAGGGAAACATGAAAATGTGCTGAAGCCATGTAAAGCAGCAGCAGCTTTTCACTGGAATTGTTCAGATTCTTCACATAACTTATTTGTAGAACAAATATATACAACCCTACATTGCCACTCACATTTTTCTATAAAGTCATGAGCCTACTGGTAATTTCTGATCCCATATTATTTTATTTCCTTATGTCTTCAATATAACCTGGATGTTTTCCTCCTCCAAAGAATTGAAGAGAGATCACTAAATACTCCCCAAACCTCAGGAGCAAGGAAAACTGTGTTATATACATACATATGGAGGATTTGAGCAGAAAGAAAAGACAAAGTTTGCAAATGTGCATCTGCATCCATGCTGGAGTGTTTGGAGAGACTTTTTAAAATTCCGTTTTACAATATGGTAGTATTCACTTAGGGTAATGTAGAAATTCACAAAGCCCAAGCATATGGATAGAAAATTCCACATCACAGGCTAGTTTCTGTCTTATGAATATCCAGCACCAGATCCAGCTTGTAAGTAATAATTGGCTTGATCACAGCATACCTACTATCTGCTCTGCAACAGAAAATATTTAATTATTAAGATCTACGCTACATTCAGAAAAAATACATTTTTAAGGTTGTCTTATAGCACAGGATAATTTTTTCCCATTAACTAACTAATGAATACCATATTCCAAACCAATAATTTTTGTAGTATTTTTGCCGTTTAAGCTGTTATTCAGACTTTACTTCAGTTTTAAAAACTACTCTCTATGAGGAGCCATATGGCCCTGTCAACATCACCAGTATCCCGACTTTACAGACAGGACTAAGAAGGCAGGAACACGTCTGAGGCCAAGCAATAAACCATTGATCCGGGATGAGAACAGAGACTCATAACTCTGAACCTTATGCTAATCACATTAGGTCCATGCTGTCTTCTTGAATTACTCTATTTTAAAGCTACAAAACAAAGATACTTCATTCTTATCCTAAGACATCACAGAGCATTTATCCAAACAGATTACACTGCACAGCCAGAAATGCTGTAAAATAACGTTCAAGACGCAATAATTTATTTTGCTTACAATTTTTAAAGCACTGCTTTCCTGGTAAGAGGTTATAAACTTCTCATACAAAAACCCCATCCAGCCCACTATTCTAAAAAGGGTGAAATACAAATAGGACCTTGCAAGAAATTCTTGTCTAATAATTTTTTTAAAACCCACCACTCTTGGAGGGTCTACAAACTTCAATAAAAACTCCTCAGAATTAGTTATCCTTGTACCTAAAACAACTACCTTAACACCTTAAGCCAACTCTTTTCTTATCATCATCAGCTAAACCAAATTTATGGCAACTTTTAACATGTTTTAACACAACTAGGTCCCCACTCCTTCCCTTTCACATTCTTACATTTTCTCTTTCTCAGAGTAAAACTCAAATCTTGAGTCTTGAGCACAGATCAGGTCTCCTAAAACCTTCATATGTCTCTATATGACTTACCCTACTGATTTCAGAATATTTATCAAGATCATAAATTCACCTTTCCAAGCAATATTCACTAATAAAGAAATGACAACCAAAACTGAATTACAAGGAAACATGAGTACAATCACTGACCAGGTATTGTTAAAAGTAACAGAGATATTATTTATTTATTGATTCTGGTATTTTGTCATGTTGCATATCCCAGTTTGAGGAGACCTTCACGCTACTGAGTCTCTGTTATTACATTACATTGGCAAACCCTTGAGAAGAACAATGCTGTCAGTAAGGAAGAGTTTTTTACTCATGTGACTTACATAAACTCCCCAGGAATGTAATTCAAAAAGCAGAAAGCTCTTCTGCCATGATAGCAGCACCTATAGCTCAGATTTTCCCAATCAAGTAGCTTAAAGATAGTAGCCCTGAATTTTCCACAACCTGACCTGACAGAGCTTTGGCACTAAACTTTACAGTGCCAACCTGACAGGGCAATGTTAGACTAGGTATAAGAAGCAAACCGCGTATCAAAAAATATCAAAGAAATAGAAAAAAAAAAAAAAAAAACCAACTTTTAACAATGTTTAACAGGAAAACAAATATCTTTATAATATTCAATTCTGGTGTAATTAGAATTTTACTTTGACTTATGAATGCCTTATAATCTATATATCCTATACTTACGTAGTAATCTACACATGCAGTAGATAATGCACAATGCAAATGGAAAGAACCTTCACAGCATTTTACAGAAGTAAATAAGAAAAACAGGAAAAAAGAACAAAGCTTTCTCTTACCCGCAAGCCATGGAAGCGTGGGTTGCTGTAGAAGAGCTTCATCTGCTCAGCTGGCAGTGGGCCTAGCACCTTCTGAATGGTGAAGAGCTGGTCAATCTCACTCTCGCCAGGGAACAAAGGCTGCCCATCACTCAGCTCTCCCAGGATACAGCCTACAGACCACATATCCACAGCCTTCCCATAAGGGGCTCTGTGAAGTAAACATAAAACATTTGTCACCCACTGCCACTATCTTCTTACTGAGTTGCTTCAATTTACTGGCCATATTTCCCATGGCCCACTTCCTGAAAACACAGAAAAATAAACTAAGGAATAATAAAGAAAAATAAAATAAGGAAACTACCTCGACAACCACGCTCTCCGTTTCTGTCCTAGAATTCCTGATGTATCTATCACTGCTTGAAAAGGCAAGAGAGGAGTTCTCAAGTGCCCCAGGGACATGTTTCTTTTTGAAAAATCTTACATACAAGAATAATCTTTCTGACTGCAAAGCATTTTCCACTCCCAGTTTAACTATCACTAACTTACCATCTCTCTAGAGCCCATGCCTGCTCCGTTCCTGCTTTAAATTTCTTTTTTGATTGTGCTTAATAGGTGGATAGGCATACTGGGTCTGGCCACTGGGAGAACAGAAATTCTAAGAAAGCTTTGTTTCAGCATTCATACAAGAATTTTAATTAGAGAGAAAACAGAGTGCTCCTGAAAACTCTTCCTTAGAAAATGCAAGTGAGGAAGCAATGAAAGCATCATAAAGTAATTCATTCCTGTTTGGGAGCAAAGCCACGGGTGGGGGTTTGGGGAGAACTCTTTTTTGTACAACCAAATTCTTGCTTGTTGAATTTATAAAAAATTTTGGTAAGCACCCATATTATTCCAATAATCTTGCAATGTTTAGGTTTTAAACAGAATGACTGGAGAATTCTTTTCATGTCAAAGAAAAAGCACATAAAAATAATAAAGACTGGAACAAAGATTGAACTGAAAGCATATTTCACTGAGTCTCTTCTTTTTGAAACTTGTACTCCAATAACTCAAACTGTTTCAAGAGATTTAAGTTACAACTGGCTTGCCTTATTCTGGAATAAGATAGCACCCACAGTTGCAGGTGACAAATCCTATCCTGAATCTGTCTCCTTCACTCCTTCCTTATGCTGCTGATTAACGATTTTTAGAGAAAGAACATCCTCAAACTAAAGAAAAAATATTTGAATTTTCCCCATTGATTACTCATGATTATTTACTGCACTTGTGAGGAGAACACTTGGCCAGAGTAACTGTAAACCCTTATGATGATTTGGTTAGGTGAGGGTGAGAAAGCATTTCTAGCTGGACAATAGCCCAAGTGAAACCACAGGCTCTCTGAAATGACTGGTGCAGGACTCTACAGTAGCTTGGAAAGCTGAAGTAGGACACCAAAATTTCAAGAACCACTTGCCTTTGAGAATGTGCCATGAGCCACTGTAGTCCTCTCACAACAACTATCCCAAAATCCAAGTTTACCCCACTGGACTAGACTGCTGACAAGGAACCATGAGAGGCAAAGTAGACTATGTCATAATTCCTCCAGCACTGCTACTACTCAGTGGGTTCACAATTTTCTTACTAATCCTGCATAGTGACTACCTGTGGAGTTGCTGAGAGACTCAACTTTTGACCTTTCTAGGATGCTGCTAGACCAATCCACCCATTAGGTCAAAATGACAAGCAAGGCCTAGTTTTTTTCCTCAGTGCACAAAGCAACATAGGCAAGAATGGACTCCAAAGGATCTGCTCTTAAAATATTCTGTGCCTGTATTGGAAAACTGAGGCTCTGTAGGCAAAACAGTGAGAGTGCAGATAAAAATCCTGCCCTTTTATTATGACAAAAACCCAAACACATCTCTATTTACAACTCCTTTAATAGGCAGTTTTCTCCACTGAAATGTGAAATGAGGAAAAGGCTGCTGTAGGCTAGGGTACTGTAGGACAAGCTAGGGTTACAACTGAGGGATGGGCTAACACTCTTTTGAGATATGGACCATTACCTTTCCTTGCTCTCAAGAATAAAGGAAGCTGAATCACAGTTAAGAACTTTTCACTATTTACACTGTAGTCAAACAGAAACAAATCAGAAAATATCCATTTCTTAAGGCTGCACAAAGTGCAGTACTGTTGTTTGAAAAGGCAAGCTCGAGACTTCTTTTCTGCTGACTGTCAGGATCAGTCTCGTCAGATCTCAGCTGACAAAAAATTGCAAGAGTGACATGGCTGTATAAATGAAATAACTCCTACAGGATAGACCATCCATCAGAAGCGCTACAGTCTATGCCTGCACATATTAGATTCTCCAGAACAAGTTCTCATCTAGTAATTTAGCATGCTTTAAAGTCTACTGGCTTTTAGCAATATTTTGTCATCAAAGGGTACAGAGTACTCCACTAACAGTAGTTACCTGAGGCTCTCCAAAGTGAGTAGATTTTATAAGTTCTGTGAATAATTAGGAGGCAATTTCTTTGCTCTTCTGAAATTTAAGTCTTGAATGTTATCACTAAACAAAAACCTCTCTGGGACACATTTTAAAAATTGAAAAAGTAAAACTGTGTTTGTTAAAATGTATGTATTTAATAAACCTGTGAAGACAGTATAATATTCTTTCTATATTAGATTCTTATAAAAATTTGGTAAATGTAAGGAAAGGGGGAATAGGAAAGATGAATGCCTGGGAAAAAGAACAGGATTGCCAAGAAGAATCACTTTGCCAGAAAAGCTTAGCATTAAAAATATACACCACAATTGAAATATCAAATACACAAATCCCCTCCCTTTCTCTACAAGCTAATCAATCAGATTTAGTCAACTACAAATAGATATGATTCCTGCTAAATTTCCTTTGCTAACAAAACAGTTTCAAAAACTGCAGGTCAGACTAATACTATGTCTGTCAAGGTTTTAATGTCTTTCCTCCTAAATCCTTGTTACTACTAGAGAGAGAAAAAAATCGTTTGTTATCTAAAAAGGTCACAATTGATGCTTTCTTTCCAAGTCTTTCTTTTTATACTTATATATGCACATACACACATCATTGGAAGCTTAACGCTTTTCTCCAAAACATGAAAAATTGAGCTTTGAGTTTTTTAATGGCAACTTTAACATAAGAAAACTGCCAACAAATTTGATTTAAGATTAGCACAGCCCTGGGAATACTGGGATGACTTCATTGACAGAGTAATTACTACTTAATTATTTACCCGTTCAAAAAATAGCTAGTTCAGTGTTCATCAAAGGTTCCACCAAAAACTTGTTTCCCAGAAGCACTTAACATGGTGCTTAAAGATTCTTAGGAGAGACCAGAACTTTTTTGATTCATCCTGTGGCTACCGATTCCTTATTTTAAGAATATGTGTATATAAACACATATGCACTGTACAACAGAATTGTATTCTATGACAGCGTTCATGTAGTTTAGATTAAATCCCTGTTTAACTTGACAGTAATGGGAAGATCTCATACAGTGGATCTCCACCTTTTTTTCCTCTTCATTTGCCCTTTCGGGTCCTATGAATTTTTTAATTTAGTATCTCAAAATCTGTTTTACCTTATGAGGTAGTAAAATGCTCATTTTACAGATGAATAAAGGAGTAAAACTTAACTTTCTGGCTGAAGCTACTCATGTAACTACTACTTTTGCAGTCAATGCAATGCTAACTTCTCAGTGCCTTATTAAAATTATTTATACAGCCTCCTTCAATAAATTCTTCCTAACTAGTAAAAAGCTAGCATCATCCTTTTGAGTGACTTCAGCAGTGCTGGCAAAGAGTGACTACAAACGAAAATCAAAGCACAGAATCATAGAATGTTTTGGGTTGGAAGGCACCTTTGAAGACCATCTCATTTGAAACACCCTCACCTGGGCAGGGACATCTTCCACTAGATCAGGTTGCTCAAAGCCCCATCCAACTGGGTCTTGAACACTGCCAGGGATGGGGCAGCCAGAACTACTTTGGGTAACCTGTTCCAGAGCCTCTGTGCAAAAGATTCCTTCCTAATACAGTTCTGACCCAAAGGATGAAGATAACTAGGAGAGTTGCATTGTGAAAGCTGTACTGCCATTGCTATGCGGTGTCCACACAGGGATGACGGAACATTCCAGGCTAGAGAACTACCATGGAAACCTCTTATGAAAGAACTGGGGATGGGGGTGCAGTGACTAGAAGTACATCTGTTCTAATTCAGCTTAATATCTTACTCAGTTAAACACTGCTCAGCTCAAGACAGGTCAATATGTCAATGATTCATACTGACTTACTGGGAATGAACAAAAATTAATGAAAATCTGGGAGCCTTTTGAAATCTTGCCTTTAAATCAAACACAGTTCTCCACAGGCAAAGCTTATGAAAAGTGCTGAAAAAATGTATAGAATCAGTGACGATTTATCACGGTAGTTCTTCAAGCTGTACTTACCCAAGCAGGAGTTCAGGTGAGCGGTACCATCTGGTAGCCACGTATTCTGTATAGTTAGCATTGCTTCCTTCAGAGAGGTTACGAGCAAAGCCTGTCAGAGAAACAGTGCGAAATTTTATATCCCATTTTAAAAACAGTGTGTGTATCGCCACTGATTTTGGCAGTAAGAGGTCATGTCTATTTATATAGAAGCAAATTATTTACAACCCCTGCTGCAGAATGATGTCTCCAACAACTGCTTGTCTACTGAAATACAAGCTTTTATTGATACAACAGTGAAAGTCATCATGTCTGCTTTAATGACTCCCTTACTTGTGTACTCTCCTCACAAGTCTAGGAGATTTTGCTACTACTCTGTATGTTATTATGTAATCAAAACAGACTGATGGAAGTTAACTGTCAGTATGCCATGTAAGCTATTGAAATATTGCCACTAAATTTCACTGAGATGTTGTTTGCAAGAGATTCATAACTTTAGCAACATTACACATGCATGTGGACTAGACTCTTCTGGTCATTGATCCTAACTACTACAGTCTTCGGGCTTTTTTAATGGTCTAAAAACGATGTATTACTCTCATCTAAGGACACTCCCTCCCCGGCCTGGCAAGGAAAATGGTAATCTCCTCAAAACTATAAAATGCAGGAATCTAGGAAAGATCAGTAAAACTGTTTATAGCTGCACTTGACCCCCTCCACATGTTCTGGCTTCCCAACTGCTTTAGCATCACATTCACAAGGTTCTTCATGAATTAGGATCAGAAGGCATGCCCAAATTAACTTCTTTATCCAAATAATTTTATTAAGAATAAAAAAAAAATTAGAAATGTATACTAATTTGCAATTGTACCAAAACTTCCCTGCTGTGGTAATGCGTAACAGTTATGGCCAGTGGTTGAAAGAAGAGTGAATATACTGGAAAATCCAGTTGTAGGAATAATTTAAGTTTTTATTTTCGTTCTCCATTTATAAAAAGTCAGCCAAGCACCACAGTCATATTGCTGGATTTTTCATGTTGAAGTACTCTAGGGCAGATGCTGGCACTGTTTTCAAATAAATAATTAACAATAAGGTGAGAAAGGACAGACAGATCTCGGCAGCACGACTCCATATGAGTCGGCTCCTTACTGAAGAACAAACTGAGACAAGCTTTTGGGACTGAAATGCAGAAGCAATATTTCCAAAATGCTTTCTTACTGGCATGTGGCATTAAAACTCAGTTCAAAATTCACCTCAGTGAACTCACTATAAGTCTTCCCATTATTGCATGAACAATGAAGAAAGAATAAAAATTCCAAAGTGTTACAGAAGAATAAGCTGTAACTTTATTTCCTGAATCAGTAAGTGCTACTTAAATGCAATAGCTGTTTTCCTTTATATCTGAATTCCTTTGCAGAAGCTGCCAAAAATGCCCTTCCCATACAACCATGTTTTGTAAAGTTCCAAATTTTTATTTTTTTTTAATTTTTTTTTAGTATTCTGAAAGTGTAAAGCTTAGTGTGAAGAAGCCCAGTTCCACTCATCCCTGTGCAATACCAATTTAATCCAAGTTGAAGCAATAATTTGCATGCAGATTATCATTATTAGACTAGTGATCAGAGAAAACAATTATAAACTTGTTAATGACACAGGTTACAGCTGTTACTTTTTGCAAGATACCTTAACTTCAAGTGTTATTAGTAGACTAAAACGTGTGATGAGTATGATGAGGAATGGGTATTTCAAAGTTGTCCCAAAATAATGATTCACATCTGTTCCCAAAAAGTCTAACAAACATTACTGGTGCAGAAAAGCTGGAAAGGATTTCTTTTTTCTTTTTTTTTTTTTTTTTTTTTTTTTGTTGTTCTTGTTGTTGTTTTGTTTTTTGGTTTTTTTTCCCCCACTTCTAACATGGAGATTGAGTGAATTTCGAAACATTACTATATTTAGAACTGCTTAGGCAGCCCCATTTCTGTTTCAAATTACGTGAGCTATCTGATTAATCCTGGCAGTGGAAAATCTTTCATTCATGTGTTTAAAGAACAGAGTGAAGATAATCAGGAGCTACACTGAAGAAATGGGACAGTCAAAATGTGGGAAACCCCAAAGTGAAAGGGGGTGGGGGAAGAAAGGAAAGAAGTTATCACATAATAGAAATAAACATATATGCTGATGTAACACATAAGCCCGGCAGCACGTGAGCTCCTGTGCATCAGAAGAATCGACAGGTCGAGGTTGCATCCTCCTCCAGGCGTAATAGACTATTGGAACCTGGTCACAGCCGGGAGCTATTATGTCCAGAAACCAGCTAATGTAGTCTGAAAAATCAACCCCCAACTTTACAGGCCAGGTGTAGCATGGATTTGATGTGGCAAGATAGAAAGCAAGTTATCATCATGGGCTTCAGTGTCACCTCTATACTGTTGAATTTATAGAGTCAATATTGTTCTGACCCTATGACACCATGCAGAAAGATGATAGACAGAACTAACAACTCAGGACAGCATAATATGTTCTAAGGGAACAGTTACTTTTATTTTTGGTTATGACGGAGTTTGCTCATTGTTCCTTCCACCAAACTGTGCTGAGGTATCAGGAATATAGAAATAAGAGAAGGAAACTAGCGAGCAGATTAGACAAACTCTAAACAGTGAGAAGGAATAGATTAGAAGATGAAGACAGGAAGTGATTTGGGTGAGAGCAACTACGAAAACAATAGCATTTACAAAGGCATCATGATGCAGAAAGAAAAAACAAGCAAAATCAGAAATTTCAGGGAAGGACTTTAAACAACTCAGAACACGCTAGGAGAAATGTCATGGAAAAAGATGTAAGAAAAAAAAGGTTGTCAGTTTCTTATAGAGAAACAAGACCCATTTAAGTTAGGCATAAGGTAAAGCATTCTAGTGTTAATGACATGTAAGTACTCAAATAGATGCCTAGGAACACTAGGGAACCTCTATTATTCAGAATTTTAAGAATAAACTAGCAAACACCTGTCAAGAATGACACAGACATTCTTAATCCTTCCTTTGAGTAGGTGGAAAAACTAGAGGATTTCTTAAGGTCTTTTCCAGTCCCATGTTTCACGATTTCTATGCTTACGCATCATACAGAGATTAAGAGATTGCTAAAACAAGTAATTTTGAAGCCCTGGTGTTGAAACAGCAAACCCACTAGCCAGAAAACCAAATTATTTCCAACAGTCAGATGCATCTGCTGTAATTGGCACTTTGTACCATTCTCTTTTTCCACTTCTATTGGCAGAAATGACACCCACACAACATGTGTCCAGGCAAGCACAACCACGAATCTCAATTTTATCTAGCACGGTATGTACAGAACACATGGCACAAGGATTATGAAGAACTGTCATTAAAAACTTATGAACTTCTTTGTTCAAACTGTTTTTGTCCACTGGGCTATTGGAAATGGATGCATTATCCTTTTCTTTGCATTTGTAATCACATGACGAATGTGACACTGTATGTGACAAGTACCTGTGTTCCAAAACATGAATTAAGTTAGGTAGTCAGACAGCATATGTTAAATCATCCTGAAAGACAAATTCTTATATCCTACTCTCTGCACGTTTAGGAAACACTTGTGGTTAACACCATTCTGACATGTATTTTACAGTAATAGCTTAAGCTATTAGCAATTACGTCAATTAGCAATAACACTTAAAAATTAAAACTGATTCCATCTTACAAGAGTTGCTCGGAATTTCAAATTCAACTAAAACTGAAAGGCAAATTAAAATTAACCCACATGAACATTAAGAACATTCCCATAACAGTTTGCCTTCCTTGATACTGTGCTGATCACTCTGAGTACATTGTGATTGCACGTCCTTTCCAACAGCAGAAAGAGAACGTGGCTGGAGCATACAGCATGAGCAAGCCAACAGACCACACAGAACATCACTGCTGGTAGAATTCACATCATCTCTATCTAGTGCAAAAACTGATGTCTAAAACATGACCATACCATTTGTCTGGCTTTTTATTTTCCTGCAATTCTGCTGCACAGAGGATGTTGACACAAGTTCACTCGCAAAGATCAGTCAACTGACGTCACATAACAACTCTCACATGTTACTTTCAAGCAGGGACACCTCCCATCCAAAATAAATAGGGGAAGGAGGGCAAGGGCCAGGGTAGGATGTGTAGGGTGCACAATTCCCAGTAGGACCCACTCGTGCTCCCACTGGCTGCTCCTGTTTGTGACTCCATTAGCCCAGGTTGGAGCGTGCTTTGTTCAGAGACGGGCGCTGCCTGTGCTGGTTGTTCAGCTCTGCACAAGGCAGGGGGTTGGTCCCTCAGTGGGGTTTGCTTGGCAGGGGCAAGACCCTGATAATCAATGTAGAATAAGGGAGGGCGGCCGCAGCGGTGCAGACAGGAGGCCTGTGGATAGGCAAAGGCACCGAGGGCACCACACAACAGTACCCTGGTGTTCTGTCAGAACTGTGCAGTTCCTTACTCTGCAGAATAAATGGCCCTGAATTCAAAGAACTTACATGGGCTAAACAGTCTAAGGTTTTTCCTAGAATGGTTATTATTTCTGAAGGTTTAAGCAAAAATTCCTTTAGAATTAAAAGCAATAAGCAGCACTGCAAATGACAAACACCTTTTTTGTGTTCCTTAAAAACTATTTTGATTTATTTTGTTAGCAGTTCTTCTTCTCATTCAAAATTGCAGAGGTTTGAAAAGACAGCTTTCAAATCGCTCTTGCCAAAAAGTGCCCTTGGGGTAGCACTGTGGAATTGGCTTTTATTTACCAAGCCAAACTGTAAGTTTTCCAGAGGGAACAGTATTTTATTGTGTTTATGAAACATTTAGAATAAAAATACAAATTGCTGGAACAGTGTACACTCCACCCTGCTGTCTTCTGGGATTACTCATATGGGCAAAGTTCGCTTTGTACTTGGGTGATGATTCTTCGAAGCCCTAATGCTGACATCAAACAGGCATTGGTAGGTCAGGAAATATCAGAGTTAACATAACATGTACAGCTCTGACTGACCTCCAGTCATTCAGTCATTAATCTTATGTGGATGTACGATTCCTTAATTAAGGTAATAAAAAATGTTGACCTGTAACTACACACATAACATTCCACAAAAGCCAATGGTTCAAGAAATACATAAAATGTGTAAGTTTACTGTGTCTTTACTAAACAAAGAAGAATTATTTTTTCTTTTAATACACAGGCCAGATAAACCTACAGTTTTGCCAGCCTCCTAATCTGCTCATTATCTGTGCTGCTCTCAGCTGAGTGTCAGCAACATCGAAAGCAGAAACCTTGTCTAATGCAGGAAGAGAGAAATGCAGTGTTTCTATTGACGTGTTAATACAGGTATTTCACAGGGTAAGCAAATTAAGACCAGAGATCTTTCAAATTAAAATACTAGCCCCAAACCTGAAGCAGTGATCAATTCTGACTGCCGAGACACTTTTTTAAACAGTACATACTGTAGAACTCTTACAAAATGAGGCAAAACTCCACTGCAAGGGATTTTCTTTAAAAAGGTAAGCAGCAGGTATCTACCAAACTTACCAAAGTCACATAACTTCAGAACATCATTGTGGCTTATTAAGAGATTCTCTGGCTTGATATCTGAAATATCAGGGCGAATGAGGAAAAAAAAAAAATCTGTTAGTGTCTCTTTAATTTTGGACTTTGTCAACAAATATTATTTCATTATAACTTATTTAGAGATATTCATGCAATCATAAATGAAGCATTATAAGAGCAACTACTGAAACAGCTTCCAGCAACTCAGTTTGTGAACAGGCAGAATTAATTTTCTGCCTTTTGAAGTCTTTTAAAGTGTTTCCCAACAAAATATGGAAAGATAAAATGTGCTTACAGATATTCCTGGGCAGAAAACCAATATCCATATTTCATTTTGCAAAATAAAAGAATTGATACTCAATTACCCAGTTAACCAATAAAATATTAAGTATGTTGTGCTCAACATTTTCAGTTATAATGACCATCTTGATCACCTCTTGTAATTTACTTAGAAAAAACATCTTGTTTCATTTTAAGCCCTTTTTTCATTCCTATATTATACACATAGTACATTTTTCAAACTACATTTTGAAAATATTTTTAGAATCTTGCTGGTCTTAAATGCATAAAGCATATTATATGAGAAATTTATCTTATTGGAAACATTAATTAGAAACGTTACTCTTGCAATGTCACAAAGCAAAATACAATTTCATTAAATGAGGATAAAATACATAAAACTAGATAAAGTCATACATCAAGATATGTACTCTAAGAGCTTGAAGCTTAGGGAGAAAATAAATATACAGAGCTGAAAATCAGGGGAACTGGGAGGAACTGCCTTAAAACGCAAAACATGGGGGACCAAGTTTTAAGTTTCAGGTTATTTTTCCTCTAATATTCTATTATTAGATTAAAAAGTGAAATGACTGAGCACCATGAAATATTTAAAATATTCCTTTTTCTTAGACAATGTCTGCTACTGCAGTTGCAGTTTGCTGTGTTTATGTTACAATCTCTGTATCATTTCCCAAAGACAGTGGATAGCAAACTTTATATGTAGATTAATTTAGTTTTAAAATTATCAGAAGTCACGCAGCAGAATTAAGACCCACTTTTTTTTTCCTGTTAGTATAAAGTAATTGCTTGTATTTATGTCAAATGCAAATTACTTCAAGCTGTAACATGTTTCCCTTTAGAAAGAGGCTTATGCCATGTGGAGATCTACACACTTACCTCTATGAACAATATCATTCTTATGACACCAATGAATTGCTTTAATTAGCTGGTAGATGTAGCTTTTCACTTTTTCTGGTGGAACTCCATTTGGCATTTCTTCTAGCAATTCAAGCATATTCTAAATGTTTAAAAGACACATTATTTAAAAGACCTATACTCCAGTTGCTGGAAGATAACATGCTTTCAGCCTTCTGAAGCAACACTTTTGGGCTACAGAGCCCAGCCATGGAAAATCAGTAGTTTAACATTGAGGGAGTGAATTTTAATCATAAGCATTCTCCTAGCTGTTTTCATTCTAGAGAAAACACTTACGAAGACAATAATCCTAAAAGGTGAACCACAAATATACCACAAGTCCTTAAAAGACTGTCATCAAGCCACTTTTTCTAAAACACCTAAAAAGTCAGCTAGTTATAAAATGCTGCTTAAACAGAAGCACCAGGTCAGTGTGGCCATATGAATAGTTTAGCAAATCAAAGCACTTTGTAAATATTCAACAATGCTTTAACAGACTTCATTAAGTTAGTTTTGCCACTTTGACCCTGCAGGGCCATGATGAATCACAAACTATATCTGTATAAGAATGGGTATAAAACAACACAAGTCCCCTAGTGCAAATGAAGCAACAGATAGAAAAATGTCTCACAGGAGCATAAATAGAGTATCCCAGGGTGTATCCTATAGCTATAGATCAACTACAGTGATCTTGGACATCTTGACACTAATGTAACTATGGCCAGATCAACTGTTTTATTGATATAAAGAGGGAAGAAGATAAACTTACTGTTTTTACTAGCAAATTTCCTCCTTGAAAAAGAACACTTAGATTCCCATTATGTTAGCAAATGTCTCTAATTTTGCACAATTAGAAGTACAATGAAGTTTGTATGCTGATTTCTGAATTAATAATGGACAGCAGCAGCCCACTTAGAGTAAAATCTTATTTACTGAACAGTGAAATAGAAGTATTTTTGCTATACTGCCTTACACAACTCATTGAATCATGGATTTGAACATTTGTTGATTTTTCATTTAAAGTAAATTTACCTTGACTTTGACAAACATTTTCTTTAGCTGTGTAGTAAAATTTTTGACATTTCTCTTAAAAGATGTTTTAATGAACAGAAATAAATAAAACAGTAGAGATTTTTGTGATATTTGAAAACATTTCTAAGTTTTGCAATCTGGGAATAAACACTAGAAATTATGTTTTTGAGTCTAAGTTTTCTTAGACACAGTTCAGATCTGAGGAAAGGAATTTTCTGTTAAGAAACCATATTGATTTTAGTTAGATCCTTGTCCACACAGAAGGCTGAGGATCTGGATAAGTAAGTGAAGAGTTAGTGTTACAAATGGAAAACAAAATAATAGCATCAACACAGCAAGACATAATCCTGTATGAAGACATTAACTAAGGAGATGATGAATAAAGGAGATTAGACTAAACGTGAATTTAAGTAATCTGGATTTCAGTATTGCAGAGTTAAGATTCCCCAAAGGACACAAAGTGCTTATCACCAGTTAAACAAAAAATTAGCCTGTAACAGCACATTTTATTTAATTCCTTCTACTCTCCCCTCTTCCAAAGAATACATTCTGGTCTTCAAAGACAGTATGGTGGATGCTACTTAACATATTTAAAAATAAGAAATGTTCATTGACATCAAAGTTTAACTGAAAAGAAAGGTGAACATTAATACAGAAATGACATTACGCACAAACTACACATGATGCCTACCTTTATCACAAAATTCTTTTACTCTGATGGAAATAATGTTAGCTATTGCAGCCTGGTGTTTTTACCAATATTAACCAGTTTTTAAATATATACCCCTTATCACATCAATTAAATATATTTTACTTACACTGGTCTTTCAACCCACTTCTACAGATAGCTTAGCCAAGTCAAGTATAACAGAAAATTAAATGTATGTTCTAAGTTGATCCAAGACATTCCCTGTGTCTGGAACAATTGCAAGTAACATGAGTGAAACAAGTCAAGCTTTCAATGTTAGATCTAAGTAAGATCCACCACATTAGAAGTTGAGGATCTGCTGGTGAAAACGAAATCTGATTTCTGCCAAATTGTGCATTAATAGAGGTCCCCTTACATTATGCACTAAAGTTATATGACAAAATAAGTTGTCAACTGAAGTAAAGGAGACACAACATTTAGGGTGAGAAATCTTTAGATTAGAGAAAATTGACTGCAGACGACTAGCACTCAGCTAGACTATGACACCACACAGGTAGGATATTAAATGAAAATTTCAGTCAAGGGAACAGTATCTCATGAAGGACTATGGACATATTTAAATTTGCATTTTCTTCTACTCTGTGTATCTTAATACCATCTAATTGTTTCCATGAAGAAATCCTAAATGGTTAGAATTCAGAAGGAAGGTCTACCTTCATCAGGAAGGTTGCAAAAATAACAAAAGACCAATCTGCTCTAGGTTGTTTCTCCCTGGAAACAGATCAGGATGCTTGGCAGTAGTAGGCCAATCTAAGGAAATTTTGGAATAGTTTCAAAATGAGGTCAGTTAATGGAGTTAATGACAGTGGTCTTTGCCAAATCCCTCTAAGCAACTATTGACAGTGGCCTTGTTACAGAAATGCACAAACAAAGCCTATTTTTAACAGGGAAGGGTGGAGAAAGTTGAAAGAGATTCCAAGGTCAAAAGTCTATGATCTTGTTTTGAAAGACTACATCAAGACTCATTACTCAACATAACACAGGACAGTTATCCAGCTTTACAATTAAACCGGATTAAACAGTTCTGATGGAAATTTTTCTTCAAATCATATGTATTCCAGTCTGCATAATTTGTACATGTTGGCGATCACGTATGGAAGAATATTTTTTAAAAAATACCAACACATGACATAAAACCAACACTAATCAGTGCCGCCATCTCACAACAGATGTCTAATTACAACTCATATTGCATTAAAGTTTCTGCTGCTTCTCTTTAGAGATTAAGATAGCTCAATTTTTAAAAATAAAAGCAATTTTAAAGACATTTTCAGTAAGCTGATGATTTAACTGCCGCAAGGATACTACAAACTCAACTCACTTTTTCCACATATTCAAAAACTAAATATAATTTTCCTCTTCTTCTGAAGGCTTCCTTCAGCTCCACAATGTTCTCCTGTTTCAAAGTGCGAAGCATTTTAAGCTCTCGTAAAGTGGTTTCTTTGACTTCTTCATTTTCTAGAGTGCAAAGTAAAAGTGACAGAGTAAGCTGATTAAAAAACAAAACAAATCCTCCAAGTTACAAGTGTTACAAAGATTTATTTTGAACCCCTGATTTTGAACCTGTCTGGGTTTAGACACTACAGAGAAAAAAACTTATATTCCAGTGTGGACTCTCTGCTGTCTGCATACTTCTGGACTGGAAGAAAGGTAAATGATGCCTGTGCTTATTATGCAACCCTCACAGACTTCCCATCACTATCATCTAGATTTTCTGTGGCAGAAAAGATCATAAGAAACAAATAATTTGCATTTCTATATTTTTTTATTATGAAGTGAACTAATATGCTTCAAAAAATACCCGTGTGTGTACATGCTCTAGCCCACAAATACACATCACACACATAAAGCACTGGGAAGGTTAGTCTGTCCTCAGCAGAAACACTGAAATGCAATGCTTATCTTTGAACGATGTCAAAGAAATGTATTTGATTCTGAAATAATTTTATTTCCCAATAGCCATAACAAATTTTAAGACTAAAGTACAAATTTTTAAGTTCTGTATGTTACCCACATGGCTTTCAAAGGAAATTCAGCAATGCCAGACCAGTGTAGCAGCCACAGAAGGCAGTAGAGTAAGTATTGATGCAATGAAGTCTTGAATCTAACTCAAAGAAGTCAAGAAATTGAACTGTTTTGTCAATTTAGTTTCATTTTAATTTAACTGATTTGACAATTTAATCGTCTGAAAGGCGTTCAAGAAAGGAGGAGTGCTTCACTAATGCTTCATACACTGCTTACCATTAAGGGGCCTTGAACTAACTGGGTTGTAAAGGATACTAGCAATGATATGTGAAGTAAACCTGACTATGCAAGTTTTATTTTTCATTTAGTAAAATGAAATCCATTAATTCAGTAAATTTGCTCATGCACATATAGAAAGAGCCTACTTAATCTCTTAGAACTGTTAGCCACAACAAAAAGTTATTAAATGGGAAATGCTTGCATAAATTCAAAGGTAAATCACATTTGCAGGTCATGCACCACAGAGACAGTTAGAAAGAGAAGAAGAAACAATGAAGAGAAATTGTTTTTCCAAGGCAGAAGGCAAAAACAAGTTTGCAGGGGAGAGCGACTAACATTGGTCATGCAAATGCATTAATATAAGAGGGGAAAAATAAAAAATTGAAGAGCAGCAGGAGGGAATAGGAAAACAAAATACTATAATCACAAATGTTTTGATTAAAAAAATATATAATTTAGTGCAATCTAAATCTTTTCATTTTAAAACTGAGTGCTTGATGTTGGTTTGCATCAGCCTGATTGCATAATCTCATCTATAACGAGACAGTCACTTTCCAGCACATTTAGTATTCATATGTCAAACAACAGCAAAAATTCAGTGAAACAAAAATGTCAATAGAAACAATTACAGTATATTCAAATTTCTAATGAACTACCATATTAACAAGACAGATGTGAAATGGGCTGAATCAAATCCATCAAAAGAACTTCTGTCATATTTCCAGAAACTCGTAAACAACTAGCTACAAATCTGAAAAGCAGTCATCAGTCATGTAAACTGATATTATGTAATACCCTTCAAAAGCCAGACCTAATGGCAATTTTCTATTTTTTGTTTTCATTTTTGGTAGATCAGCTAATACAATGATCCTGTTTAGGTCTGAAATACTGAGATTTACTGTTTAGGATCTGTACTGAATAGCCACAGCAAGTTCCAAAAAGCAATTCTGAAATACTCTCATGACTCAATGAGATGGTCATTGCAATTAAACTATCTTCTACATCCTTTACAGGGATTTAAAACAGATTTCTGAATAGCAGAGCTAAAACACTTCTCAAATATATTTTTCAAGTGTCTGGGAAAATGATGTGCATAGCAGAGTTTGCATTGTGCAAAACAAGACACAAATCAGACTTTTCTGTGTCTGACTGACTGAAAATCACAGCCCTTGTAACGAACAGCACCTCCATGGCCACCAGCAACCCTGTAGGAAGAGCAAAGTTTGCTAAAATTAAGTGACTGCTGCTTTTTAAAACAACATTGCTAACTTTCAGCTAAAGCCCCAGTACGTGGAAAACCACAGCAGCATCGCATCAGACCGGGATGACACCTCTCATACTTCATACTTTTCTTCTCCTTCAGTTTGTCCAGGCTTTTGGGGCTCAGGGCTGACTTATGATGGACACAAGGTACACAGTTGCTCTCATGGTTGATTGCCAGTGTTGCCTATGATAGGATATGGTGATTCCCTGTCCCCCAACAAGTGTGGGTCAGAGAATGAGTCTTGTCTCGTACAGTTCTTTGGGTTTATTACTGTTGGGTGAGGAACGGGGGTGTGTAGCACTCAGAATAATTTCCCTGTGTCCTGCCATCTGCCACCCTCTTTGCCAGCAACACTAAGCCTTGCAGAAGTTGGCTCTTCCTCCACCTGAGCGAACTCAGCAATGTTGCAGAGTACACAGCGCCTGCTATGAGGGAGCAAAGAGCAAGTATCCCAAGGAGATTGAAGGCCACTGAAGTGAGGACAGAGCTGCTGTCATACCACCCAGCTCCCTCCATGGACCCTTGAGAGCTCCCAGATATATCTTCATGTGACTGAATTTCTCAAAGACTTCTCTCAGTCTTCTCTATGCACAACTTCAAGTTGCCCTCACATTTAGATCCCCTCTCACAGATGCAGGGTGATAAAGCCCAAGGACTCTGCAAGCCACTATCACAAGAGGAGTTTTTTACATTTTTTACAGCCAGTCTTCAAATGGTAGATCTCATTACCATGCATGGCATCACAATCTCAGCCATATTAAGACAGATGCATAAAAGAAGGTAGTTATCTAATTAGTATATACAATATAGTCTCTAGGAAGGTATGAAGGATCAAGTGCCTTGAATATTCACAGAGCTAATAAATCATTATCTTTTTAAAATCATATCTTGCTATTCAAGACTTCATATTTTAACTGTGGAGATATTAACAATGTAGTTATTGACATGAAAGACCATGCAGCAGAAAAGGTTACCTTCACTGTCTTTGAATTTCTTGATAGCCACAATTTCATGTGTCTCCTGTAAAATAAAAGCAAAGAAATGGAAATGAGCAAGATTTGCTGTGTATTTTCTCTTGCCTTTTTTTTTTACCCCTGAGCATCAGAGGGGAAAAAAAAGGCATCAAAAGGAATTTCACAATGCAAAAAAATTAATTGAAAATCTGGTACATATCTCAGTGATTAGGCCAAGTGCAATACAAACCCACATATGGCAGATATACCACAATTAGGAACCCCAGTAAAAACGCAACAGAGTTAAATTCCAAAAGTTCATATTTAAACACCTTGTAATATATATCAATTGAATTTTCAGAAGACTTTTTCCTGTGACTCTTGTTCCTTAGTTATTCTGAAGTTCTAAAAATCTTTTCTCTAACCACAGTATCAATATGGGTGCTTATCTTTAAAAGGTGAAATGAAAATACTGTGCCAGTAGGTGGCTATGGCTTATAGTAAGATCTGTGATTTTGGCTGCCAAAAGCTTTTGGGCTTCAAAGTTCAAACATCCAGAAAGAACATTCTGTTAGGCAAGTAGCTTCTCTGTGCCTCCTTTTAAAAATATGTCATGTTAAGGGAAACCTACCCAAAACGGGAATCAGTAATTGCATTTGGCAGTGTTCAACCATGCTTGCTATACAGTCATAAATAATAACTTTCTAATGTCCACCTGCCTTTGCATTCCTCTAGCATTCTCTACTTACCAAATCTGGTCATCATAGGTCACATTTTTCTCTTACGTTTCTCTCTCGTTGTGTGAGCAGAAATGCATTTAGCACATGCCAAAACGTAACCAAAAAATGTAGCCTAGCTCAGGTCTGCTTATACAATGATGCAGATCTTGAACTTTAGAACAGGACGTGGAAGATGCCTTAAAGTCACAGAGTAAGGGCTTGCGAGCAGACAGGCAGGAGGCTACCTGGGTATTTGATGAGCTAGATCCAGCTTACACACCTTTACCAAATGTTACAGTTTAAAAAAAAAAAAAACCAACAGTATCCCACTATTAATAGATACAACGGCCAGATCAGAGAACAGCCATGAAGAGTGAATCCCTTCTGGAATACCTGAAGCATTATGACATGTGCATAACCAATTACTGTGTAACACAAACACTCTATTTTTCATTTCAAATCATTGTAACACATGAACCTGTAAAATATCTGATCCCATTTAAAATAAAAGAATGGTTAAAATAAATTGAATAAACTATTTTCCAATTATATTTTTACTACTAAGTTATAGTATTGTTATAGTAATTAACCCTAACCCTAGTAATGATAGTAATAGTTACTAGGACTATGAAGGAACATTAAGAGGGTGAGTAAATTTAGTTTATTTGACTTCTGGTATCTACTGGTAGGTGCTCTGGCTAATTAAGCCTCTGAAAGGCTTTTCAGAAAAGGAACACTGTAATTGCTCTTGAAAGCTGCTGCTGACTGTAATATGCCTATGTTTAGACAGCATTCATACACCACTTTGCAGATAAACCAAATTTATTCATTAGTATTACATGCCTATTTCATATGAGGTATAAGAAAAATTTGTAGATGTTTCAGCTACCATAAAAAGGCTGTGTTTTTATTCTCTAAGTACATTGAAAGAAATAATAGGAGTTGAAAAATGTACCCTCACACAGACAGCAATGCTGATTAATTCAAGAAAACTAGTCCATGTGGCTTCTCTGCCATACCCTGGTGCTTACAGTAAATGTGATTATTTTGGAAATTAAGTTTTAAAAGCTCTTGGGTCAAGGTCTTTCAAAGGCTTGGGAAAGATATGCTATCAAGTGTCCTGGAGGATTCTAACTATTTACAGTACTTAAAGCATGAGTGGCTCTAGGAATAACAGGAACAGAAAGACCTCAGGAACACACTTAGGGATGCAGAAGTTACCTGAACAGTTCCAAAAAATATAACATTTAAGAATTTTTCATTTTAAAAGCTTGGTCAATTTTATTATTTTGTTAAATTAATGAAATTATCATTAATGGTATCACAATCAAGCAATTAAGAATTCATATATGACACTTCCTTTATCTTCCAAAAAACCCCAACAAATAACATTTAAATAACCTGAAGTGAAACAACACCAGAATGAGACTAGACAATAGGTGCTTTAAGGAGCTGGCCTAGTTACGTTATGTTCCATCTCAGGGAAGAACATTCTTGTCCAGGTTTCTTGGAGAATCTCATCCTATGTAAATGATACTGTCTAGGAATGCACTACTGATGAAGCAGTCAAGCCAAGGCTAAAATGGACACAAGGCAACTGAAGGATTACTATGCACAGGTTTTTAAATACAACATTGCACCTCCTTGTCCAAGGGTCTGTAACTTCCCTATGATGCAGAACACCTCCAAAAGAGCTGGGATGCTTCATCTGACAGAGGAGAAAACTGAAGCCAAGTGCACATTTCTCAATTCTTGCTCACATGCTCTAAACCAACTAAATAGTTTATAAGAGACAACGTAAAAAATAGGAGCCCCTCATAATATCAAACTAGTTTCAAAAAAAGGAACCCATCTGAAATGCCCTGATCCTCTATTTCCATTACTCCTACTAACTTTGAACTACATGTCTGGCCTTCCACCAAATTTTACAAAGAAATGCAAGTTATAAAAAGAGGAAATTTCAAAAAAATTGTCTCAAATTTGTCATCCATATGTAGAATATCCTGCCCTGGGGGCAGGGAGCAGCAAGAACTTAGTCTCCTGTGTGTTGGTTTTGCTTGGCCCAGTTTTTGCTAGTGGGGGGGTCACAAAGATAGCTCCTGTGAGAAGTTTCTCGAAGCTTTTACTATGTCTAGCAGAGCCAATCTTTGATGGCTCTGAAATGATAGACGTGCTGCTGGCCAGGGCTGGGCCAGTTAGAGATGTTAGTTACACCTCTGTGATAATGTATTTAAGAAGAAATCAAAACAATGGGTGCACACACTTCTTTTTCTCTTTAGGAGGAGGAGGAGGTGCGAATATGTGAGGGAAAACATGGAGACACCAAGGTCAGTGGAGAACGTAGGGGAGGAGGTGCTCTAGGAGCTAAGAATCGTCTGCAGGCCATGGTGAGGACCATGGTGGAGCAGGTGGTGCCCCTGCAGCCCATGGGGTCCATGGGGAACGCTGAGATCCACTCTCAGCCCTTGGGGAGGTGCCCACGCTGGAGCGGGTGGATGCCTGGAGGAGGCTGTGATCCAGCGGGAATCCCAGCGGAAAGAGAGGCCTTGCTCCGGAGATGGAAATGGCCTGGCCTCAGAGGTCTGTACCCCCTGGATGAGGGACCCCACACTGCAGCAGTTTTGGGAAAACTGTCTGCCCGTGCAGGGGAGCACACGTTCCAGCAGGTTTGGGTGGGCTACTGCTTGTGAGATTTGGACCCATGGCTATGCAGAGGAAAAGACTCCTCTCCCTGAGCAGCAGAAGAAGATCTGGGTGATGAACCAACCTACCCTTCCCCATGCCTTGTCCCCCTGTGCAGCTGCTGGGAAGGAGGGAGGGGGGGTAAGCAGAGAAACGGTGTCTTTGAAGATTTTATTTTACTTCTCATTTACTCCCCTGACTCTGTTAGCAATAAATCACTTTGCAACTTCAAGTTCAGCCTGTTTTGCCTTAAGTGTGACTTCTCCCGGTTCCTTATCTCAACTCATGGGTCCTGTGTGTGTTAACATGTTTTTTCTCTCCTCTGCCCAATTGTGGCAGGGGAGAGCGAGAGAGCAGATGTTGTGGGTGCCTTTGGCTGGGGTCCAACCACGACACCTGTATACTGTATGATCTTGCAGATCAGCAGCATTTGTAGACTGTGCAATGCAATCAGTCATTGAACACAATTTTCATTTACATAAACTAATACAGAATAAGATTGAAAAACATGTAATACATTTTGTATATGGACCAATGCAGCAGGCATATGGTAAGAGGTGGTAAAAATACACTTCCTGGATTAGGAGAGATGCTGGTCAGATGCAGACCAAACCTGAAGTCTCAAAAAAGTAATGACAGGTACTTAGTGCAAAGCAAACAGACACCACATTGCTGAGCCCTGAGAAGATGGACAGAACTGGGGATACAAAGAAAAGAAGAGCCTTGAGGAATGAGGAAATTCAGTAGTGATAGTTCAGACTCCTGGGTAAATCTGAAAGGTTCTTTACAGACCAAATTTAGACTTTGTTATTTAAACATTTACTTAAAAAACATTTTGGAGACCTGAGCTCTTTTGTGGATCTGGTTTTCTGCTCTTCAAAACCAGGCCAAATTGAAATTCTCTAAAATAGAACTGTCATTCACTAATTTTTTTTTTTTTTTAAATTTCAAGGGGTGTTTTTTCAAGACTGTACTATGAAACAGAACAGTACTGGAAACAGTGTTCAGCCTGATTGTGGAAATCTTCTTGTACAATAGCTCACTATTCAACTCCTAGCACGGAAAATTGTCATTGACAATTAAATATTTCATCTAAGTAGATAAGCTGTTACTAGTTGATTCAATGTTTGACTTCAATGAATGTCAAAAAAAGAAAAAATTCACATATTTCTTTCTGATCTCTACTACTTATTACTACCAGCTTATATCACGAACTAGGAAAATTTGCTTAGCTGTAATTTTGCTTCACTCAGCTACCTTTATTATTATGCATCTCATTACCATGTTCTAATAAAAAAAAAAAGGCCTCAAAATTTCACTTCACAACAACAGGAAATTTGCAAATACATAAGTAAAATCTCTCTTAACACTGGCATTACCGCTGATTATTGAGCATGTATATTATGAACATTCTATGTTATAAAACTACAGGAAGAACACAGTTTTACAATTAAGCATACAACCAATGAATATTACTGAAAAGACTTCGTGTACAAATTAAGGATGTACAGAGACTGGTTATCCAGACTATGTGATTACAGGGGTCAAAAATAGGGTCTAAAATATTTGTCTTCATGTACAAACCTGCTAATATCTTTTAATAAGGCTAAGAAAAAAATTTCCATTCTATTTCCTTCACATATTAATATAGTGATAGAGAGGAGGAAGGAGATACCTGTTCATGGGAAAAAGGTACGTCCAGCCCTGGAGACAGCAATCACTTCATATTAGGGCTCAGTCTTTCCTTACCTCAAAATATGTGTGGGAATTGCCTCTGGAGAAAACACACGCTTTACTGTCTACCCATTTAACTACAGATGAGAGGCGAGTATGGCTATGGGAGCTGAGCAGTTTTCACTGCTCTGCTCCTTGCCACCCACAAGTTTCTCTCCCAGGTTTCCTCACAAGATTGTCATAGCTGGTGTTTCCTTTCACCAGTATCAAACTAGAAGAGTTCCTAATTCCAAATAATTTAATCTTATCTCATTTAAAGGATAGAGGTCCCCTATTTTTCCACTGTCTCTACAAAATGTATATGACATAAGCGTATTTTATTATATGTAATCATATATGGCATAAGACACAAGTGCCAGAACAGCAGAGCAACATATCTCTGTTGTTTTTTGAAAGATCCTTGATGGGAGTACTTAAGGAAAAAGACACTGCTTAGCATAAATCAAGATCTCAGAGCTACAACCATTATTGTCTGGAAAGCGAAAGCATATCCTACTCTTGAAGATGTCATGTTACAAAAAAAAAAAAAAATCTCTTCAGATGTTTGTCCCTGTTTTATTTCAAAGGTTTCTGTTAGGACTTTTCTTCGTTTTTCTTTTGCATATCATGGAAAATCTGACAAAAAGCACAGGTACACAACAAGATTCTTGAAAAATAGATAAGATTCCAACCTTCTGAAAGTTACATCATTCACCTATAATTCTACTGCCTCACCCTATATGAATACAAGAATTTCTCAAGCATGGAATTTTTAAGCAGCTGGAAGAACAAATGTTTATAAATATCAACAAACATGAGCAGAGATGTCAATACTGAGCACATTCCATGCACAAGCAGCATATTGCTGCCTTTACTCAGGTGGTGCTGCTCAAGCACTATCTTGCACATCATATCAGGGTTTTATGCTGATATATTAAGTGACACATTAAAATATGATATGGCATGTTCTGTGATTGGTTCATGATTTCCAGTACAAATGTGAGGCTGTAAGGCCCAAACTAAAATTCTGTTAGAAAAAGTTAAATCAATCACATTCTCTATTCATAGGGAATATTTACATCATAAAAATAATTCAGAAGCGAGCAAGAAACTGATTTGATCCTCATCGATCCATTATTACATTTATACAATTTAGTTTGCCACAACAAAGCAACATTAAAAATATCAACAAAATTCAGCCACACATATCCAATGGCTAATGTCTTTTCAGAACAAAGGAGCAGTTTGAGTTTAACTTGCATAAACATTTTATGTTCTACAACAATAAAGTATTTAGAAGAGATTTTTCAATAATCTTGATTCTAGCAAAGATCACAGAACATTAAGCAGTCAGCTGCAAAGCAACAAAAGCCCAGAAAACCATTACAAGATGCTAAAGCACTTTTCATGAGTTCCTTAAAATGAAACTTAAAAAAAAAAACCCAGGCAAATAATTTTTCAAGGTTACTCTCAAAACAAGATCAGAAAATATTAGCATTTTAGTTAGTACTGATCAATGTATCATAAATGCAACATTTGTCATTATGGAAGTTTTTAAACTGAGCCAAGTGATGCACATTCTGAGGGGTCACAGGCATTGTTACCCGTAATTATGTGAGGTCCTTAAGTCATTGCCCAGATACTGTCTTGACTGCATTTCCATCCTGCCTCAAAACACTATCACCTTTGGACAGTACTAACAGACTAGAACACAGCTTCCTGTCATCTCATGACTTCTGATAATACATGCTGGCAATTTGCTGGCAATTACTTTCAAAATCTAGTGGAGTACCTTAAAATACTCTCTGTAGAAGAAGAAAGATGTGCAAGATGATGGGTTCCATTTATTTTTTTCAAACAGTTTGACAATATGAAGTATGTTATAGCACACTGTGTCTTCTACACCTAAAAAATTTTGGAGAATTTTCCTCCAGAGGTGCTTCACTGTTTCACTCTTATACTTCTCCCTTGAGAAAATTGCAATTCTTCTGTTTTTCAGCAAAAACCCCCACACTTAGTTTATCTAAACAATATAACTCTTAGCAGAGAAGAACTTTCAGGAAATTACTTCCCAGTTTAAAACTCCTTTTTATTTTTAGGAAGAGACAGAATCTTTGGTAAATAATAACAGAACAGTATGTCTGACTTTTCACAATGCCTTTACTTATCGGGAAATTGCTTAGAATTTTTCCAACACGTGTATGTTAAAGTTTCCTTGAGAAGAAGCGCCTAGAATGAATCACCACAAATCAATTTTTTATCTCTTGAAAGCACTATGTTATTTACTAACCATCTAAGTGCAGGGGAAGACTCCTAATGGAGCAGAGAGTTCTATACTTGACATGCCATTTTAAAGAAGGTGGCCACAACTGTCTCCTCGTTGAGGAAAAGCAAGTAGACTAAGGAAAGCTTAAACTACTCTAGACCCACTAGAAGATTTTCAAGAGAGCAGCCATGTAAGCTCAGCTATTCCACTGAGGAAAGAAGCACAAGAAACGGCTGAAACCTTGAGCTACAAGTTTGACAGGAAATGACCAGTAAGTGCATGTAATGATGGAAAGAGACCTTAAAAAAAAAATGCAAGCAGATTGGAAAGTTTCTCTGATTTCTTTATCTATGTCCTTCAGAAACACTTGCAACAACTGTACTGTTTGTTCAGATGTCACGAGCAAATGCTTGCATTACCAATCTTATTTGGTTTAAATCAAGTGTAGTATAAGGGAGTCATAAACAGCAGGCATTTCTCATCCAGTTATCAGAGAAATCCCTAAGCCAAATGCATGGCCCATCTATATCCATGGGCTCCCAGACCCCAGCTCCAGCCTGCAGTGTCAGACTCAAGAGACACTGATGCTGGTGCCAGAGACTCTCCAGACTGAAGGAAGTTTACAGGCTCACAGGACAGTTGGGGCTGGAAGGCACTTCTGCCAATTTTGAATATCCCCATCACTAGGGATATTCTGAACAGCCTTCGAGGTATTCAAAATCCACCAGGACAAGATTTGGAGGAACCTGCTGTAGCTGATTCTGCTTTGAGCAGTCACAAGGAGGTACACCCAAATCCTAAAGAGTGCACTACAAAGCATGCATTTTACATTCTTCAAGAACATGCAGTCTACCAATTTAGGGTGCAAATACTACCCTGAAAAGAACACTTGAAAGGAAGTGAACCCACTCAGTATTTTCTACTAACTATTGGCTGATGACAGTGGTTAGCATTGAAACTTCCATTGTTCCAAGCAGATTTTTTTATTCACAATTTTCTCCAAGCAAGAAAGTAAATATGTATCCCCAAAGAATGTGTACAATAATGTGATGAAAAGGATCTGGAATAAAAAAACAACTTTAAAATACTATAAATGTAGCTATTCTAGCTTTTAATGATAAACTAGTACTGTTGTAGCAATTTTTAAAATTATCTGTGTTTCATTTCATTCTGTTGTAGCACCAATCCATATAATTTTACAATTTGACAGTATTGTTTAATCCAAGTCATGGATGTAAAACAGAAATCAAATTCAGTAGATGTCTATAAAATTCTTCTGATACTGAAATGTCAATAATAGTAATTTCAGTTTTAAACCTCAGTCTTCTTCCAGTTCTATTTGTTTAGGGTTGGTTTTTTTGGTCTCTTAACACTGGAAACTGGAAAAATGAAAGTGATTTGTAAATAGAATAATACTGCATTGGCAGATGCCAGCATTATTTAGTTACTTTTTATAGCATAATCTTGACACTTGGCATACAAATGATAATAAAGTAGAACATGTAGAAAGGCAAACTGTACTACCTTCATGGGTTCCTTTAAGATATCATTGACTCCATAAATGCAGAGGTCAACAAGACATTTATAATTAAATTGTATTTCTTAATTTTTTGTTCTTATAATGCAGTACTCCTTTCCTGGGCACCTTGTAACTCAAGAGTAGATAGAACTTATTGGAAAATACTTATTCTGGTTTGTTAGTTGTTTTTTAAAAAACTGTATCAGTGCCAAAGTCCTCAGTGTTGTTATCCTGAGAGTCAAAATAGTTTCAGCATGATTGGCTGAACTTCTGAAGTTTATCACGTCAAAGTTTAGTTTTGAAATCTTTACTTCTGCAGTGGATACAATTAATTTTTTATCTGGTACTTCCACATTTTAAATTTTTGGGATTTTGTCTTTTTTCTCATCAATAATCTGACAGGTATTTTCTTTAATTTGTAAAACAAGACCTATGGTGAACCAAAGGCAAACTTGTCAAGCAGGTTCCTGAGGCTGAAACTCTTCAGATGGAATTCAGTTTCAGACTAAGACATCAAAACTCAGATACCTGTATGTGAGTTGTGTGTTGAAGCTTTTAAGAGCTCTACATTGACCAGTCACTCAAGTCATGATTCAGTAGCCTAAACAAGGGCATCTAGAAGCATTTAAGATTGCTGAGGTATTTATAACACTCACATGGGATTGGCAGAGGGGCCACTTAGAGCTGCCTCCCATGAAACCTATCAATATTTTTAATACCTTTTGTTTGAGGTCTGTACTCTCAGTATTTTCTCCTCAATATACTCATGATCTTGAACTCCACTATTTCGCAAACACTATAGCCAATTATACTAATCTGGCTGGTCCTTCCATCGCCTGCATCAAGAGATTTTCCCTGACACCCTCCAGAAATCTCTGGGACTGTTTACATCCCATCACACTGCCTGTCCATGAAATGCCAGGGAAGTTAATGTCCTCCCTGAAAACAAGGGTCAGAGTCCCCCCCTTGAAAAACAAGTGTTTCAGAAACTTCATCAGCTGTTTAAAGAAGGCTTTGCCCATTTCCTCACTTTGATCAGGTGGTCTACAGCATAGTCCCAACACAATGCCACAGTTTCTGGTCTCACCTCTAACTCTGAACCACAGGGTCTCAAACCACACTGTCATCCATCTGTGATGACCCTCCTTTCCCTTAAGAGTGGGCTATCACATCATCCCAGAAAATACCATCATATATCTGAGACACTCTTTCCCACAAAGGGAAACTTCACTCCTCTTTCTTTTGAGCCAATCTTTCTTGAAATACCTGTATCCATCCATCCATGCATATTAATTCTATGCTAAGAATTTTTACATACCAACTAAATTAGTGTGCAAGCTACAATAGGATTTCTCAAACTTAGTTTACTTGGTTTAACACTATCTTAGAAAAAAAAAGTTGTCTCAGTGCTGAAGGAAAAACACCTAAACATAGCTGCAGCTACTGTCATTTACATTCTGCAGAAGTACAGACAAGGTTTGCCCTAACACCTCTCATGTGCAAATGGCAGTAACAACTTCTCTGTATTCTGCAGAGGGCCTTAAACCACCAGAGGTGGCAATTGCCTATTCAGATACCAAGCAGCTATTCCATATCTGTTCTGGAGCAAAAGCAAGAGTCAAGGTAGAGGTTTTACTGGTTTTAACACATTAATTTGTTAGTAATGGTAAGCTCTCCACATCTGGGGGAAAGCCTAAGCTACAATGGTCTTCTGGTCTAGAATCCCAAAGATGAGAACTTACACGTTTAGTGTCTCCAATAAAAAAAAACAAAAAAGAAAAAAGTTCTAAACTGAAAACCTTTTCTCCTCACATTCTGGGCACACAAAATAATGGAACACTGTCTTCATGCAATTTGGTATGTAAAAGGTGTTGCCAAATGTAACCAACAACTTTTGGTATTCTGGTGTCAGCTCCTTGTTAGGTATGGCTATAGAACATTTCATAGATGTCTGCGTTAAACCTAAGAATCTGTCATTCCATGTCCTCTCCATCATACAGTGTCTTCTTTCTCCTCAAGCAGCACTAAGGCTCACAAACACACCCCTTTCACATATTCCACATACTTAATGAGAATATTTTTTGTTTTGTTCTCCACGGAAGGATAAATTTGAACAGGAAACGCCACTTGTATTTTCAAAGCTCAGTTCACATTACACAACAGCATTACAGAAAAAAAACAATACCCCCCCTCTACCCTTAATGATTTTGTGGTATTTACAAGACATCTCTTTGCTCTCTGGGTTTTTTTTTCCATCAAGAAATACTTTTGCTCACAATTCACTATTACCAAAGCAAATAAATTTTAAAAGTTTTTTTCCAATCTGTATATTGATGTGTATTTCAGTGGACACCTTCATTTCTTCTCAAAGTTTCTACATTCAGGTTTGCAGAGAAAGAAAGGCTTTTGTTGTCTGGGATTATACAGACAGTGTACTCTCTCGATAATAAGAGAAAAATTCTTGCCTCTTAAGAAAACTGCCACTTTTCTCTGTCAAGCATTTAAAAATGCATTCCTTTTATAGATTTTCTCTTCTTCATAGAATAGCATTAAGGATTAAAATTCATTCCAAACTGCTTAAAAGAAAGACAGCAGGCAAAATTCATACCTTAAACACCTCCTCATCACTGCCACAGAGGTCAGTGGAACAGGAGGGCTGCCTCTACACAAGTTGCATGGTAATTTAGCTAACTTGAGAAGAAGAACATACATGTGTTAATAAAGCAAACTGCCTCCAAGGAAGACTCCTGCTACTACTAACAGATGAAGAAGAAATGGCAGCTAAGTTTTCATAAAAATCGCATTTTCTACAGATGAAATTTCATCTTTGGAGCTAAGTTGAGAAAGAGAGTTTGTGGACTTATTTCAGACAGTTTCTTCGGCATCCAAAAAAATCATGGATAGATGAGTATATTTTCCCTTATATTTCAATAAGGAGAAGAAAAGTCTAAACATCACAGAAGTTCTGGGCAGACTGAAAAAAGTTCTTCTAGAAAAAACTGCCTCTATCAATAAGACTAACATATTGCACTTCTAGATCTTGCACACAACACATGTACTTTTGAGCCAGGAGAAAAAAAAAAGGATAATCACGCATAATTTAAGTTCACCATGAAAGTTTGTCAAGCATGACAAACAAATATTTCTTGGAAAAAGGGGAAGGAAAAGTGTCTTGATCTCACGAAGTTTATTATCACAAACACTGGAAACCCTGTGTGGGGAGAGAGGATAAAAAAGTGCAGAGTGAAGAGCTAAGGGCCAGGGAATACATAGGCTAAAGAAACTGGGAAAAGAAGGCAGACAAATGCAGCCTGAAAACAGATTGGAAAAGAGAACTGGGGTAAGGCACCTCGACTCAGAAGTTTAGTGTTAAAACCAGCATAACAAATAAATGAATCTGTGAACATAAAATTTTAGTGGAACCCAATTTAACTGAAAGCAGAGGAATGGTGAGAATTCAGAAATAGCTGCAAACCCACTAAAACCACAGATCAGTCTCATTCCACAGTGTTCTGGTATGCATGGGGGATGAAGGCAACAGGTTACTAGCTATGCCATCTCAAATACTAGAAGCTGACAGCTGTGTGACAACTGCGTGGGTATCCATATGGTGTTTCATGATGAATTTTGTATTTGAGAAGTCTAGAAAATTATGGGGGAAAAAAAGAGCAAGTTTATTGCAGTGCATACAAGCAAGGCAGTATTTGAGGGGAAAAGGTAGCATTCTTTCATTAGAAATACTGGTGTATGCAAAAGAAACCGAAGCCCTTCTCCAGGCCTAGAATAGCAACCTCCAAGGCTAAATTTAAACTGGGAACAATTATATTCTGTGTTTAAAAAGACTCAATGAATCTACATAAAACTCAAAATATTTCCTAAGCCTATGTCATTTAGCTTTAGCCAGCTAAAAGTTAGATATTCAGTGTGAATTGTCAAGGCTTTCCCCACAGTTAGTAAAAGGAGGGGAGGGAGAGAAGATTTGGCCAGAAGGTTACTGATTTAAATAATTTCCAGATGGTAAGAGTTGCTTTATGGATTTTGGACTGTCTCAACTTATATAAACTTGGGAGATTGGTTATGCAAGACCTAAGCACTGAAACAGTGGGTGAGATTAATTCCACCCAAGTTACTTAACTTTGCAGCCCTTCTGTCTGTATGTTTTATTTTTGCATGCACAAACTTACATGTATGCACAAGTTTTTAAGGTACATTTCAGAAATCTTATCAAGTCTAGTAACCTCAGGGATATTACTTCCTCTGGATCATTATTCTTTGAGTTCCACTGTTACATTAAGATCATCACAATGCATTGGATTGTATTTGTAATTCACATGCTTGAAACACAAATAAAGTATTCCAAACTGTGCTACTGAAGTAAGAACATCTCCATTGCCAACGTAACTGTGCAGCGTCAATTCTCACATCCCACAAAGCAATCTGGCACAGCTAGCAGCAAGACCAGAATTTCTGAAGCTCATCCTTCTTCTTTCACCTGCATATTAGAGAATAAACTATATGTTCACTGGTGAACATCTTCATGAAGTTATAAATATCCCTGCTATGAGCTTTGCATTTCCTTTCTCTGGTAAAATTACAGGTACTACCTGAGATCAATAAAGCTTTAAATAACTTGCAAAAAAAGGCCCCATTAGAAGTAGCTTTTCTCCTTATGTTAAGCTTCCAGAAGAATGCTTCAGATCAGATCCTTGAGTAAGAGCTCAAATATCTAACATGAGAGGTTGTCATAAGGAAAATATTAATTTAGAATGTATGTCATATATTGATCTCCTAGAGCCATATTTCTCTCAGTTCCAGGGCACTATAAAGATTCATTTAAACAGAGGTGAAAGAAAACGTAACAATAGGAAAAGCTTTATGATTCTCTGTGGAGTAAAGGTTTTGAACCTTTTGCTTAGCAAAATTTCTCATTAATGTTTACTAACAGTACTGCTACTTCAGATTTGATTTAAGATTACTCCAAAAATCCAAAAGCTAAACCTGTACAAGTAAGCTTGGAGCTTCATTGCAGTACTTGGTCTAAACTAGATGCAGATATGGAAAACAATGCTTCTTCAGAGCAAGGGTGCCTTCTGTCCTTTATAAACTGATATAGTAACAAGCCTTCTGGTGGTACAGAGAGTAAACAATCGTTCTAACAGCAGTTTGTTGACTAGCATTTGTGCTTGAATGTGCTATATCTGACTTGATTTCATCATAACATGATTCTGGGTGTGATTTTTCTTTTGTTAAAAAACCCCCCACAACATTGCAATATAAAATTATATAGCAATAGCTCTGGACATTTTAGTAATACATTAAAAAGTTAGCAAATGAATTGAGTTACTCTAAATGCAGTTAAAACCCTCATTGAAAAAAAAAAAGAATTAGTCTCAGCACACAGGTTTCACTCAGGTAGTACTTCGTGAATAGTCAACTATCACCACCTCTTCAAAAAAAAGTGGCCTTGAAGAATGTTAATTGTTAACCTATCCTACTCTAAAAATCCAGAGGAAAATCTCAAACAAATCCATAAGAGATCCCTGTGCCTAATTTTTCCGTTACTTTTGTCTTTCCTCATATTTGTTCTTTACAAGAATTAACTATGCTCTCATAATTGGATTCCTAGCCAGTTATGTCCAGAAAAAGCATGTTCTCCCATTGAAAAATTCTGGGACTTATTGTTTACTGTAGATACAGAGCTATAAAACTAAACAGACCTTTCATTTTCACTTTTCTTTAAATAGCTCGGAAGTGGTAAAAGACTGTCTTCCTTCACACAAACATATTTAGGAAAGAAACACAAGACACTTTAGCAATGAGGCTAAATTTTCAGAAAGTTCCTGAAACATGATTTTCAGATGAAGAGACAAGTGAAAGCTGAAAAAATATAATCACAAGACTTCAGCTGTGAAATTTCTATTCATATTTTCGTTAAAGCCTTGTACATGCCTGCTAAATACTTTGATAAAACAACAGATTTATTGCCATTCATAATTTATACTGAGGCACAAGCGTTCAGTTCTCTTTATATCCATAAAAATTAACAGGACCAGCGTAACAGTGTGCTAACTAGTACATACAAAAATCTGCTAAGAAGCGACAGAAGGAATGGGCTAGGAGCATTTTCTAAAACTGACCAGAAGAGACCATTTTGCTATAACTCATTAACTAAACAGATATGTGTGTGCACACACTTGTGCACAGCTCTGTACATGTGCGCACGTGTAATTGGAAGGATGTTGGTAAAGCAACAGAAGCTCATCTTCAGTAATATAAACACTATCCATTTCATGGAGAACCCTACTGAACAGAAACTAAAGAATACTATTGACAGGCTGATCACCCTTGATTTGCTTCTCTGATACTGACATCATCTAGACATCTGGTCTGCAGTCTCTTTTATGTTATCTGAGGAATTTGATGAAGGGGGCACTACACCCCAGCATTTCTGAGGAGAAATGCCACTCCCTCTTTTATTTATTTATTTATTTAAACCTGCTAGAGCCCATGGGATGGATGTTGTTTGGCCTTTAGAAAGGTTTAACCTTTCTAAAAGTCACTGGGGAAGATCCTACTGATTAGTTTTTGCTCCCCAAAGAGTTCCTTAGCACTACAACATCATTTATAGCAGTGGAAGCAGGAAGGACTTAAAAAATTAAAGCAGGTTCAGAGCCCAGGGTGCAATTCCATCAGACACTATCTTGTATATGTTTCTTAACACCATTCTTCACTGGCTGATGCTTTGAGGGGAAAAAAAAAGGTGGGCACCACTTGGATGAGTTTTTCACACAAACAGTCACAGGAAACTTGATCCTGTAGAAGCAGCAGCTAGTCAGCTCTGCTCTGCAGATGGCATTGCCTGCAACATATTTCTGTGCATAAACATGGCATTACTCCATCTCTGTTGGAAATGTTAATTGATTTCAAGAAGATAGCTTGCCTCCTGGTCAAGATGCATACTGTCAAAAGAAGAGGTAGGTGTAACCAGTCAAGTTTTTTAAGTCCTACAGAATTTCATCTTTTCACATCTCAGTGCATGATTACAGATACAAATGTCACCTACCTCTGTCATACCTCAAAACCCCAATTTTTTTTATTTTAAAGCCTATCTACAACCCAAAGGAAAATTGACAATGATGGCAATCCTGTTCAGCCAAAGTTAAGTCTAAGAAAACTGCTTTGTAAATTATTTTCAGCACATTGGAATCTGTGGTGATCTTCTGTTATTAGAACTGTGTGAAAAATATGCTTCATAACACACATTTGGGAAGGAGTTCTCAGTGTTATAAGGATTCTTTCTGGACTGCAAGATTAGGCGAGTTTGGTAAATCAGCACAATTCTATACCAAAAACTGAAAACAGAACAACCACCCTTTCAGAGAACATAAGGCATCTTGTTTCTGCTGCAGAAGTGTGTAACAGATCAGTACGAATAGGATATTGGGGAGAAGCACTGAGAGAGTGCACACACAAGCATGCACAAGCATGAGAAGAAACTGCACAAGCATGAGAAGAAACTGCAAAAGGTTTCAAGAAAAAACAGTGTTGATAACCAAGAATACTGTTCATGCAATGCTGCTTCAACAGTAAAATTGCGTAAAACATTATGCCAAGCCCAGAAAGTTGCAGCACAGTTGACTCACAAGCAGACCCTGCATCCCAACTACAGCAGGATGGCCACAAGTTTGAAGCTTACGAGCCTATCTTCCGTTAGCCCACCAGGGAAACAGATTTTAAACATACTTTACAAACACAAACTCCAAACAAGGAAAAGCAGAAAACAGACCCATTGAAGTTGAATTAAGCAAGACTGAAGCTAAGGACCATCCCTTAACAACAGACAACATCTAAACATAATACACACACCAAAGATGTAAGAACTAGTTTGTCATCACCACCCAGAGGAACTTCAGAGATGAAGTGGGGACTTAAAAGCTCCTTGCCCTTGTCCTCCATCCCACACACTGGAGATACTGCTCAAATCAGATACTTCCCATGGGCACACAAACGTCCCTTTATACTTCTAAGCGTGTGGGTATTAGGGTAGAAGTGAATGAAACCATGAAGGAATGGGCATCCATGAGTACAATCATTTCACTTGACAACCTGCAAATATTCACTCTCCCTTTATGCAAGACTGACACTTGCATAAAGTGTAGATCATTATACTAATCTTCCTACACCCCAATATTGTACAGAAATTAGTCTTCACAGGGAGGAAGAAACAGAAGATGCCTCATCAAAATTTTTAAGGTGCAAGCAACTATAAAATTGGAGAGCAATGCTGGTATTTGTTTCCAACAAAGAGTTATCTGTGCTGCTCAGACACAAATCCTCACTTAGCTACACATCTGAAAAAGTGAAAACAAAATTGCATAAAGTGTGTGATTTTTCATAATGGGCAAAGGTAAGCCATTATGTTCTAAGGTGTTAGGGCTTAAAAGGAACTTGCACGAAGATTGGTCTAATTTAGCAATTTAAACTAAAATAAATCAGCGATAGTAAAAACGCAAATACATTATAAATCCAAAGGATGTTTTAGTTTTTATCTTAAACCAGAAGCAGCTTAAATAGATATATGTTAGAAAAGGAGAAGCTAGCATGCAATTGGACTGTTCTTGAAAAAAAGCAAGCAGCAGACTCATCAAGCTTTACTGTCCAGATGCAGGTGCAGCTACACACAGCAAAAAGTAGTATGTGCTTTGAAGAGTTTCAAAATTGTAATACATGTATAAGGCATAGACAGCATAAAGAATGAGTCCAGTTCAGTGCAAATGTTTAAGAACAGCTATTGGTTGAAAAAAGACTGAGCACAAAGCAGTCTTAGCAAAAAGGCCTCTATTCAAGAGCTCAGCCTGCCCTCCCACTGTATCCAAAATGTCTTGATCACTATACTCTGATATCAGGTTTGCCTAGTCCCTTATTTAGGCTTTTAGTTGTGATGAAACACCACATATGGTAAGTACAATTATTAAGTTTTTTGCACAAGATTTTACACATTTGTACAAATTTTAACTGCTGTAATGGTATGAATAGAAACAACTTTCCTTTTTTCCCCGTTTATTGTTATCCAGGTTTTGAATGAGAAGTAAATACCTCTATAGTTCAAAAGAAGTTACAAATTCCAAGAAGTTTTATTCAAAAAGAATAGAAAGTATTTTATGTTTTAGGAGGGTATTCCACTAGTTCAGAATTACACAGAAATGAGTAATCAAGGAAATTTAAATTGCTTGAACCTTCCATTCAGAAGGACAAATTACCATTTAAAAACACACTGTAATCTTTACTGATGAAAAAATACATTTGCTAAGAAGAGTCAATAGTTTTCAGAAAAAGTGAAATGATAGGAAAGTTTTCCCTGTGATTGTCCATGTTTTACCTACACTGTCAAATGCTTATTTTCCAGGACTCCTGAGTTCAAAAAAAAAAAAAAACAACTTTAAATTCACCAAAAGAATTAAGAAAATAAGGTAATGTGAATATTCAAGACACTTTAGTGTATTAAAATTTTAAATCAATTTGGTTGCTACAGATAATTTCGAAGCCAGCCAGATGATCCAGACTAGTTTTTACCATAGTACATTTAATAATTTACATGAATGATCTTTTGAAATACTGACCTATGCTCTATTTCAGTGGCCTTTGTTTAAATGCATGGAGCATCCAGAAATCCTGATTAACCTAGTGCTCTAAGAGCTACTCCCGTGTCCTAGAAAAGTTTAAGAAATCCACAAGAATCCCCCTCAGGAAAACAATCAGATTCAAAAATTTAGAAATACAATTTTCTTTGCATCAATTATGCTACACAGTAATTTGCAATTTGATGACAAGACCAGATTGCAATCCAATATTCAACCAAGTTCATACTACTACAGATGTAGTCCTATAATTAGCCATATGCTGTTCCCTCTCCCATATATTAATTTGCATTAACTATAAATTCCCTTGCTTGCACCGCTACTTTCCTAATGATCCAAGACCCTACATCAGGTCTCTATTTCAATTTCTCCTGCTGCTGCTTCTAAGAAATACTGTAGTCATGTTCCTAACTTTAATTTGCAGCATAACATTTTCAACTTTTTGCAAGAAAAAAATAATTTGTATGAATAGTCTTACTTTGGGTGCTCATCACATCCATACTTAAAAATCAGATTACACTTACAAGGACCTTAAAATGATATACAGCGCTACAAGCTGTTTGCAATTAAAAGCCATTAAGGGCAGCCACAGAACACACGGCCGCAGGACTGAATATGACTCCTGTATTATTACAAGTGTAATGATATATAATCCCTTTGCAGATGGAGTTTGCAGCAACTACTAACGGGCTTGTTTGTTTACTGGCAATATTCCAAGCAAAGCTGTTATTTGCAGCATTAGCAGTAACCTTTCACTTTAGTAACACCAGTACCCACAGCAAGAATTCATATAACACGTTATGTAAAATATGATCAAAAATACAATCAGTTTCTTTAAGAAACAAATGGAAAAGTGCAAAAGATGTCTGGTTAATCTAGAGCTGTTAGTGTGACCAACTGGAAGAAACTCTCTGACTAAACGAAATACTGATCTGAGATACTCTGACTGCAACAAATTGCTTATCTTTGACTTAATATAAACCGAAAACCAGCAGTAATACATTTCAGATATCTTTCCAAAGCAATATGAATCACTCTCATTTTTAACTCAGGCTTCTATGCTTCTTTCAGCTACCTGCATTACTGAAGTACAAGGGTGATCCCCTGTTTGTCTCTCTCACCCGTCTTGTTCTGAAGATCTGCAGCATCAGGTGTCTCTGCACTCCAGCTTTGTGCTGCATGAAATGTCATAATGGACAAGCCAACTTAAACCATCCTAATTTGCAGTACTGAGAGCAAACACCCTCGCACTGTACCGCTTTAAACTGAACATCTGAAAAAAGAAGTCTTAGTATTCCCTTCCACAGCAAGTTGTTTTGTCCGCTCTGAAAGCTCTCTCTCTTATCTTTGCACTGCACCTTCCATTTTTAAATATTAGCCTTTGGGAACAAAGGAGCGACAGAATGAGAATTTTTGGTACTGAATATCATCTGTATCTGAGCAGGGTTCATAACATGACAAGCACAAAGGAGGAGGTAAGGGAATGGAGTATCCTACAAGGGAACTTCAAACACAAGTCTGGATTTTCACAAAAGACTCAAAGGGAAACAACACAGCACAATACCAGACATCCAAGTAACACTATTCCATTGATATGGCTACAAACTGACAAATGTTAATAACAAAAACCATTACATTTCATAGAATCATAGAATATCCTTAGCTGGAAGTGACCCACAAGGATCCTCGAGTCCAACTCCTGGCCATGCACAGGGCACTCCAAGAATCACACCATGTTCCTGAGTGCTGTCCAAATGCCTCTTGAATTCTGTCAGACTTGAAGCTGTGACCACTTCCCTGGGGAGCCTGTTCCAGTGCCCAGCCACCCTCTGGGTGAAGAATCTTTTCCTAATACCCAACCTAAACCTTCCTTACACATGTTCATGCCATTCCCTCTGGCAATTTAACGCATTTGAAAATGCATTCATGCCCAGTTTGTTGAACCCTGGCCAGGCCCTCTTAATGAAATCATTGATATGTGACTCATAAAGATACCAAGATTTTATATAAGATAAAATTAAATAAAACCTTGAAACAGAACATATCTGCAATGTATAAGCAGAAGTAGCAGACAGAAAACAATAAAAGCAATGAAAAAAAGATCTGGGCATACCTTACTTCATCACCTCAGCCTACATAGCCTAACAAGTGTGAACCCAAATGTTTACTTTGGTTAATCCCAGAACTCAGACTTTGAGGAAATTAGGACAAGCCCAAACAGAGATCTAATTTTTTTTCCACTAGTGTGGGTAAGTCATTTTAGAATCTCAGTTTCCTCAAAATTAGTGCTTTAATGGTTTTTATTAAGAAATTACTTAAGTATTATAAAAGAACTCTTTAAAAATAATTGAAGAAAGAGAGACACTTGGGAATAAGATTTTGAGGAAAAGAAATAAAAGGCAGCAATATTGTGATACAGGGAAGATTACAGCCCACCTTGAGGACAAGAGGGGAGACTGAATTTGCAGCGATCTGCTCAAGCTGTGGGAACTCAGCAACTTAAGTTCCCACGCTCCATTCTGCACAACTATCTGATTTTTGGAGCAGTAACAGTACACATGGGAATCTTCCACTTACTTCTATGTAAATCTGGGCTTTATTGACATCAATGATATTTAAAACACATTAATATCATGCTAATCTGATTGTCTGTTTCCCTCTGCCACAGAGAACTGAGAGGACTATGGAAGAGGCTCAGGTTCAGGTAAAACAAATGTCACAACGCATCAATGAAAAATGAAAGCTTTAAAAACTGTCAATATCACATTCACATCTACCCTGCACAGCAAGCAGTTATAGATGTTCATTGTATGTCACTTACATGTATAGGAAAGCAATAACTGAAGTGAATCAGCACTAATCAAGCTTGCCTCTCACTGCTGCACTCAAGAGAATGCCATGGGAGTGGAGTTTGGAAGTCCATGAAACAAATACTCTGCATCTAACATTTCACAACAGAATTCTATAAGGAATTCAAAAGGTTATTCACTGCCTCATAGTGAAGTTAAAGCAAGTGGTTATTAAAGAGTTAATACGACTTTCAGAGTTAATATGACTTTCGGCACTACAGCTTGTCTAATAGCTCTATTTTCCTCCCACAATATGTAGGACTGATCTCGACTTTGACTACTGCAAACATTTAGTACTGGCACACCCCATTTATTCAGAAGCTCCATAGAGTCTCATGTTCACTGTATATTTTTCACCCAAGTTTTGGCACAAAAAACCATCAGTGATATGATGCTTTAGCCTGAGGAACAACAGCATTAATGCAATAATCTTCCATAGGGTAAGCTGCCATTACTGAAAGAAAACATTATGCTGCACAGAGATCTTACCTTGCCAACAGTTAAAACCAAATACCTTGCCACATAGCCAAACCACATTTGATTAACTGAGAAAATTAGCATACTGCTTTTAATTACATACAAAAAAAAAAAATCAAAGAAAAAATGAGCAAAAACTCTGAGGATGTAACCGAAGAAAGGCAACAACGAGATAACAATAGTAATAATGAGAGAATATGTCAGATCTTAGACACTAATCAATACAATTTGGCACTGTATTTTTGCCTGATTTTAGGTAAAGGATAGTAATATATAAATTGATGGTATATTAAAAAATGCATGAGGACAGAATACACAGCATGCAGAAACATCAGTTAATACTTATAAACAGTACACATTGGCAAGTAGAAGACAGGATAGATGGCTTTAGGCACAGGATAACGTAATTAAAAGAATACACTGCTGACATAATCTGTGCTAGAATATTCTGATGATAATGACTTCCCAGTAGCACTGTATGAATTAGACACTGTGAATACTGTGGGGTGTATCACATCATATCAGCCCTGTTGTTAATCTGTTGTTTACATCTAACAAAATCACTTTTAAGATAACTGAGCTGGCTGAAATCATCTGACCCAAAAGAGCCATTCTACTGTATATCACAAAATCACAGAGTGGGTCAGGTTGGAAGGGACCACAGTGAGTCATGGGCCCAATCCCCCTGCTCAAGTAGGGTCATCCTAGAGCACATGGCACAGTAAAGAAGTTCTTCCTCATATTCAGGTGGAATTTCCTGTGCATCAGTTTCGGCCTCTTGTGCCATTGCTCAGCACCACTGAGAAGTGCCTGGATCCATCCTCTGACGCGTCCCTTCAGATACTTAAAAGACAGTGATGAGGTCCCTTCCCAGTTGTCTCTTCTCAAGGCTGAACAGGCCCAGCTCCCTCAACCTTCCCTCGTAAGAGAGATGCTTCAGTCTCTTAATCATCTTTGTTCACCTCCACTGGATCCGCTCCAGGAGCTCCATGTCTGTCTTCTCCTGAGGAGCCCAGGACTGGACACAGCACTCCAGATGCACCTCACTGGGGCTGAGTGGAGGGGCAGGATCACCTCCCTGACATGCTGACAATGCTTTCCCTAATGCATCCCAGGATCCCATTGGCATTCTTGGCCCCAAGGGCTCTGCTGGCTCATGCTTGTTGTCCACCAGGACCGTCCCCAGATTCTCCTCCACAGAGCTGCTTTCCAGCAGCTAAGCCTGCAGCCTGTGCTGGTGCATGGGGTTAGTGTTCCCCAGGTGCAGGAATTAGATTGGAAAAAGTCTATGCATTATTCAGTTTTCAGCTTTACTCTGAAATGCTAAAACCAAGTGCTGAAAATGCTCCTTACATCATTAAAATTTTGCCCAAAGTTTCTAATTTTGAAAGTCAATTGCATATGAAAAATTACAAATATTTAAATTATGCTTTCCCTGAATGGAATCACTTGCCACGTAACGCTAAATGCTTATCACTGCAGTCTGTTTTCCTTAACTTTTAACAGCAGTACTTTTACATTTACCTTTAGATAAATCATTAAAATTTTGAGTATCTAATATCTGCTTCTGTCAAGACACAAATACCTCTCCTTAAGTCACAGTATTACAGAATTTTTAGTGAAACACAAACACCAAAACCCAGAAAAAAAGAGATCAGCACAGGTAGTATCCCAGGGTTCAAATACCAGGCAGTGCTAGTCTGTTCTTCAGCTCAACAGCAAAAATCTGAAATCAATTCATACCACCTCCACCATATGAAAGGCTGCAGCACTGAGGGGAAAAAACACAGGCGGCAATCTGGTCTCATTTTGAGAACTCAGATTCTTCATTTACTTATCATTTAATTTCTCAATCAACCAAACAGGAACTACTGTCAAATCCATCAAATCCAAAGTAAAACAAAACAGAGCTGTACCCATTTCAGTACAAAAGATAATACCATAAAATAAAAGTTAAACTGCAATGACTATTCTTCAGTCCAAGCACTTGGCTTAACACGTGTTGGGGAGCTAAGGAACCTCGAGAGTCAAATCTAAAGCAAGTACATGAACATATACAACACACTGAATAACCTGCATCTTTTACCAACAAGTATACTTACCTTTTGATTTTGATGCTAAAGGGGAGCTCAACAACACAAAAATGGTTAGCGGATTTAAAGTGAAAACGTGTTATCAACATCAGCAGACACAACAGCTGGAAAAGGGATTCTAACATCCACCAGGGAGATTCAGAATTCGGCTTTTATGACAATATGAGAGAAAACCCAGATTTTCTATGAGTATGAAGTTCTCCTTTGCTCTAAGGAAGCGGCATGACCAGGCCCAGGTCATTGTACATAAAATTTGCAAGAAAAAAACAGGAGGAACTAGGAATCAGGGCACAGTTCTAGAAGTATGCATTATCTGAACTACCTGTCATCCTAGATGATGAAACCACTCTTTAGGATTACAGAAAATGTAGTGGAACAGCCTGCGTGACCAGAGCACTGACACAACAGACACAGCTCATCTTCCTTCAAATATCTTAAGAAGGCAACGAGATCCTTGCAAAGGAGAGGGATGCTTGAATGCACGTACATTTGCTTTGAAATAGCTAAGAAACAAGTCAAAAGTTTTTTTGTGAGGTTTAGAAGACAGAACAACACAGGTTACATTAGGGGGAACACCTGCTTCAAAGTACCTTATTGAAGAGTGCAACATAGATAAAGCCTTTTTAAGGGAAGCCTCACAATAAAGTCCAGGTTTCACAGAGAACTTAGAGCATCCCAGCATCTGCTGCAAGGGTAGTACAACATGATGGAGACAATCAGATTTTTGGAAAATAGAGAAGGCAATTGCTTGACACCAATCAATAAACCAACAGGAATGCCAAGGCTGATGATAACCTCAGAGGCAATGTGTATGCACCCTGACCAGAAAACCACTGTACGTAGATGAATTACTGATGCACATCAGAGTTTACCTGAGGTGGCCTGGGCTCAGCTGCCTGGACTACAGGAAAAACTCAGCCAGGTCAATGTACCAGAGGAGCCTGCAAACAGCTCCCACTCAGCATCCAGAGCTACATAACCTGAGTGGCCTTGCCTTTATCTAGGGATGTAGCACGAAATTCTCCTGAGAACATCTTTCTGTTTGACAACAGAATTGATTAGGAGTTTTCTTTTAAAAGAATTCTGAATGAATAATGAAAAGACCCTTCTTACAGACTGGTCTGCACAGTATGTGGCACTCTGATCAGAGGCCATTTTGATGCTGCACAACTCAGGACTCCCAGCATCTAAAGGGATGTAAGATTACCCGTTCCATTTTTATTTATTAAAGTTAATACTCACTAAAGAAGCAGCGCTTTACATTACAATTTACAGAACCTGCGTGCCTCTCTTACTGGATTACAACAGACCAGCATCTCCACCATAACACAGGAGAATTTAAGATTCTGAAAGAGTTAAGAAGGAGGGGCAGTAGAAATAAAATCCTGGACTTTCAAAAGATTACACCTTATTCTAGAATCTGCTTAGAGACAGCCCTAAAGTGCAAAGGAGTCTGTGAGGGCTGGTTATTCTGCAAGGATGACTTCCTCAAAGCACAGTGATGGCCATGGGAACATTTTCACAAGATGGCCAGCAATGGTAAAAGGGGAATTCCTGACTCTGCTCAAACACAAACAAATAGTGTGAAGCATGCTGAACTGGGCTATCTGTAGGAACAACAACAACAAAAAAAAATACTGGTTTCAAAGGGAAAACTAAGAAAACCATGACCCTGCTGGTCCATAGGGGTTCTAGTAATAAAAGACATGAAAAAGGCTGAGATACTCAAAAGAAATCTAATGATTCTTCTTCATGTGCATATTCACTATATTTTCTAATGAGTAAACTGTACCTTCCTTTAAGGGGTCAGCAAATATTTCTTTCAAGTATTCCGAGGCAGACAACTTATCAGAACACAATGCAGGAGTGTTACAGAGGGCTCTAACATGACAAAATTAAATATTAGGCTAAGAAGAAATTGCCTGGAAGTATTAAACCTATTCAAAAGGTTATTCTTCATTATTCTTCAATGCACTGAAGTGCCAAATAATTCTGTAAACTAACCTTTCTTTTTGTTTGCTTTCAATATAGGAATTGAGTGGTGTTTATCTCAAAGAAAAAGGTCTAAAAATGCCCCTACTATTAAGAGCAACCAAATCCAGACATATTTCTAAAATAAAAGACCAGAAAAAACCATCTCATTAGGCAGCAAACGTTAGGCGTACAAAAACAACTGGCTCCAAACTTCCAAATCATTAAACTGTATCCCCTCAGGCTCAAGGCCTCTGCAAGAGAAGGAGAAGTCTAGGGGATTTCATACATTTCAACTGTGCTTTTAGAGAAACTGCATCACCATACACCTTCCTGTATACCTGGCTAACCTCAAAAACCACCATCAGTGTATACATATAAATATATGTATATAGACATAGAATCACAGAAGGTCCGAAGTTGGAAGGGACCCACAAGAATCACCAAAGTCCAACTCCTGGCCCTGCACACAATGTCCGAAGAATCACACCTCGTGCCTGAGAGCATTGTCCAAATGATTCTCAAGGATTGACTGCCTGCTTGTATGAACACCTCTTCCCCTCCAGCCTGGTTTTGTGGTGCTGCCTCATCCTAAAAAACAATTCCTGTTCCACAGTTATCATCTTGTCCACCTAGACACAGTCTCCACTTATCTCAGACATCTAATGATGTATTCACTTCATTTCTACAAACTCTACTTACAGCACAATTGTCAGTGTTCCTCCTATACACACAGTTTATTATCTCACAGTGTAACATTTCCTTTTCATGCTGGCTTTTGGCTTAATTGTTTTCTTTAGGCTCCTTTCTCCATGTGCCCATCTTTGGAGACCACAGCATCTTCCTACCATTTTATTGATTTTTGATCACAATATCACCCTATTAGTTTCATACCTGATGCAAGAGTCCTCCTAATAGTTGTGCCTAAACCCCTACTAGCAAAGGTTAACTGCATGAAGCAGCAAGACCACTTTGCAAAGTAAAAGGGATACTGTTTTTATTTAAAGGGCAAATATTTGACAAGTCTTAAACATTAGCAGATTCTTTTCCTCAGCCATGATCTCTGAACTGTTCAAGTGGCTTTTCTTTTCAGAAAACAGCCGAAATCCAGATAAGCCAAGACAGCCTGTTTTAAGAGTTTGTAACTATCAAATGTATTTCCAATATTTTCAAACACAATGTACTTCACTGTATTTCCTTAGGAAAAGTTCGCTGACTAAACAGAAAAATAGGAAAAGCTTTTCAGAACATCAGTTCTACTGTTTTTTCAACATTATTTGTATTAGCCTTGCATCAGGAAAAAACCCTCAGATAAACAAGTAATCTACACACAAACCACAATTAGCAATGAAGCATTTGGGATAAAACATGCTATATAATAACATAAACACAGTCATTCTAGAGGAGCTACTTTAGCATTTCTGGTAATGTTCCCTTAGCAAAGGAAAAGCACATATAATAATGACAAGGTATTTGCTCCTTATGCCATTCTCTCCTACTTAAATCTATATACACATCCAGCGAAATGCACTGAGGCAAAAAGCTCTATATTTACTGAAGCACCAGTGGATTATATGTTGCAATTAGGGGCTGGCTCCTCGTTTCACACAAAATTTAGCCTCTCAACAATACTGCAGAGAGATATTGATTTACAATAGCTGGGAATTTGATCCTGGCATATTAACACTATTTATAAGCACAAATATAAATACTTCTACATTCAAAACTATGCCCACCAGCAGCCAAGCAGTAAAAAAAGATACCCCAAAAATGCAAAACAGAAAAAACCAAACCATACATCCTTGCATTTCCAGATAAGTCTGTTAAGACTGCATGAAAGTGTATAGGAAAACAAAGATTAAATACAAGTAGAAAAGGCCAACATTTAACTTTTAGACAATCACTCCCTTTTTAGAAAAACAGAGAGCTCCTAAAGTCATCTGCTCACAGAGGCACAGTGCAGCTTATTTTGAGTGAGAATCATAAATCAGTAAGATGAAAACAGCAACATACTTCACCTTTTCTTTGAGGAAACCCTAGGTCTTAGTAAACCCACTTGCTAGAAGCTTAAAGAAATACTACTTTGTTTTAAACCTTCAGCACAGCTGTTTCAATTAAGATGAAGCTGCATTAAAAAATGGTGCAACTACCAAAACATTCAGATCCTCATAAGAAAGGCAGCATTTTTACACAGGCTGTAGGAAGAAACACTGTACTCTGCTAAAGGAAAGCCTTTCCTTTCTAGTCATCTGGTGTACTGCAGGTATTCTCATAGGAACCTGGACAACAGTTTACCCTGCCAATATACTGCACTTTTAAAGTACTGAACTCTTTTGCATGAGCATGAATAGACGTGCACAGCTTAAATTTCACTCAGCAATGCAGGAAATCCTAGAAACTTCTTGCATCTGAGTGAAGTTACTTTCCACAAAGAATAGAGCTGCCTCGTACAAACTGTATCATCACTACTCAGGTATTTTCAAATCACACTGATTTTCATACCATAACTATCTAAAAAGATCCAATTAACAAAAGTCATTCATTGACTGTTATAGACTCCCAAGCCCAACAAGGCTTCAGCTTGAGACAGGATATTAAGTTCTAGTATTTTTTTTCCTTTTTAAGTCAGTGCAACAGTGTAAGACATTCCAAACAGAAACACAGAGCGTGTGCAAAAGCCCTTCTGTGCACATGATAAAAGTCACCACAAACCCTCTGCACTGTGCTAACATTTTCTAGAAAAGGGTATGAACTACATAAAAATAAATTTTATATATTCGTGGATCACTACAAATGAGTAGTTCTACGATTCTGAAATGTTTTGCTTCACAGAAGTTATTTTGTTATATGACTACACTGCAACTCCAAAGACAGCAAAGTAGTTCGTGTCAGTTCTGTGTTGATGTAAGTTCAGATGTATCCAACTTACACACTAGTTAAAACAGTGTAGACAGGTTGCCAGACTTCATTTTTGTCTCAAACAGTGATTTTTTTCTTCCCTTTTTAACTTAACTTTTTCCCCTTTTTAACTTCTTCCTTTTCCAAATTAAAATCAACAACCAAAAAAAGTCACTGCTTTCTTACTGCCATTTGATCATCCTACAGATGTCAAAATCGCACATGGATTCCCCCTCCTCTCCCTTTCCCCTTCCAAGACAGCTAAGTGCTTCTACAGCAGTGTTTGGCAAATAGTTTGGCATTCTGATTAAGATTGCTTGAGCATAAACTGTGTTCCAAAGCAACTTTTTGGGTCTCTTTTCTTAAAAACTCTCTTAGTTGAAGTTAATGAAACAGTAGCAGTATTTCAGACAAATATTAAAAAGAGAGATTTGGTACTAGATATAGCCATTTCCCCTGAAACTTGCAATTAAGATTGCTATTAACTGACTGCAAGAAAAAGTCCATCACAAATGCCACGTCTCATACATAGTGACATGTTAGTTCTCATCAGAAGTCACTGTTTCACTTAAATACCAACATTTCTCTCTGACTTAAAAGCAATTTACTTACCTTGTGTCTGCATTTAAGTACAACGCCATAGGCTCCTGAAACAAAGATGAGAGACAAACCATCTCAACTCAGAAAAAAATTAAAAGTGGCAAGATAAAACAGTGTTCAGTAACCTCCTAACTATAGAAATAATATTGTTTCCCAGTATTATTATCCAAAACTTGCATATATAGGCACTAAATCTCTGTACACTGATACAATTTTGTAAAAATTGCTCAAAAGTAAATGGATTTTAAAGCACTGAAATTATTTTTTAAAAAATATGCTTGCAAGTAAGTTTGATAACTTCCATCTCCCTAGTACCACTAATGAGAAATCAATATATTAAACTTTTAAGAGGAAAATGAAACCCAACAACACAAAAAACCCCCAAAACCCCACAAAACTGTCCCATTTCTCTTCCATTCCCTTCAGCTTCCAAACTTCTCCATCCACCTGTGAAGGCAATTAGAAGAAGCCATAGATAATAAACATATACAAGAAAAATTTTGCAATTCGTAACTTACTACCATCAAGAGGACTAATTCAAATCTATATCAAATTCTAATTAATCTTTTATTAAGATACTACTTACCTTCACCTACAACCCCAAGGATCTCAAATTTATTCATCACATTACCAATGTTAGGAATCTTCATCAAGACAAATTCCTCTTACAGTGAGAGCCACAAAACATGGCACAAATGGATCGTCTGAAGATTCTGCAAAAGGCAATTGTGAAAAGGCTCTTGGAAAAAAAAATTCCACCTTGATCAATCAGACTTCTCACACCCTTTCTTGATTTCTAGACAATCAATAGCTTCCTGGGGAAAGAAGAAAAAATAACACAGTTAGCACTTTGATTTATTTCAGTAAAAGAAAGCAACGGTATACAGACATCACGCCAATATAATCTAAAAATTTTAACAAATAATTAATTTACTTCCATATTTTATGATCAGAAGAGCTTAGCATCAGGTATAATGGACAGAACCTATTGAGACCATAGATCTGACACAACAGCTAGCCTTGTAATCCCATACATAGGATGTCTATTACAATAGTAACTAACTGGCATAAAGTTATTTTCTACAGAACAGAAGCAAACAAAAATGTTGACAGGAACTACCTCAGTAAGCAAAAATACATTTATAATTACTTATGGTCTGCTTGGTGTATGTTGACAGCTAGGTATAAAACCAAATTTTGTTTAGTTAATTTCTTATTTGTCCACTGTAATGATAAAAACGATATGGTAGAAAGAACACTGTACTGGAGAAAACAGTTTTCTACTACTATTTTCTGTGATTACTAAAAAAAAATAAAAGGAAATTATTTACTAGACTGACTAGAAATGAGATTTAGAAATTATTTCCATTATCAACTTGTTTAATAGAAATGTGATAAACAAAAAAAAAAATGTTTTCAAAGGGTTTTTTCCATGCTTCCCAACCACTGAAGTAGTATTTCAAATTAAGCAACCATACTCAGGGTAAAGAACAAAGGGTTTTGGCCTGTTTTAGGTTCACAACTTGTCTGCTGTCATCTTAGAAGTCTGATACACGAAACACATCAAAGTTTGGTTTTACTAATTCAGACTGCATTTCTTCCCTTAATATTAAAGGCTTATATCCCACACTCAAAAATGGGGAAAGAAAAACCCTAAAGTGGCTTCACCATGAATTGGAAATATATAATCTTCACAATTCAGTGATTAAAGGACAGAACTACTCATGAAGAACAAGATGGCAGGATGGAAGTGAATACATTTAATTAAGTTATGTGTAATGGGTGAGTGTGACCCAATAATGCTGGGTTCAGCTCACACAAATGGGACCTCACTATAAGCCAGGGGTGCTGGCCAAAAGCCCTGTGTTGACCAAGTCACACGTAACAAAAGGACAAGCCAAGGGTGGAGGGGAATCACAATGACATTTGCTCAGCAAGACACAGGCAGATCATGTGGGGAGGGGTTGTTATTTTAGAAGTAACTCCAGAGTTAATCAACCACAGTAATTTGAAAATAAAGCAGTGAGTTCCAAATTAAAGTGACAGTTAGGGTTTTCTGGTTTGCTTTTGTTTTTTTTAAAAATCTACCCACTTCCTGATTAACTATTTCAGTGGTTTAATTTACTGTTTTAATTAATCAATTTTTTCTTCACTTGTTAATTGTATGAAATACTTTTTCCTTTCCCTTCCGTGTGTTCTCCTCCTATTTCATTTGGCATCCTGTTCTCACAAAAGCTTTTTTGCTGTTTGTCCAGACTTTCTGGTTACAGAAATGAAGTAAAAAAAAAAAAAAAGAAGGTCCTGGAAAAACAGAAGCATCTGCTCAGTTGCACCCATCAACATGAGAACAGAGCCTGCACTGAGCTGCTTCAGCTTTCTACTGAAACAGGCTGGTGCCAGGCACAGGGTGCAGCTGACTGTCCCTATGCTGCAGCTCAGTGACAGAAATTCTGCTACAGAGACCTTGAGACAACCATTAATGCCATAATGTGAGCAAGACACAAGAAATCTGATCAGCCAACAGCAAAATGACTTGCCAGAAAGAAAGGAAAAATCAGAAAACACATCTTCTGTTTTCTATTAGCACTATTCAGTAACATCACCAAATCTGTTACTTCAGTTCCCAATATTATTTATTGACAAATCCTTCCAGAAACTAGTTTGTGATAAATTTATTACTTATCTGCTAATGTTATCACTATACACTGTCATTCTGCCTTACAGTGTACACAATACTTCCTGAATATGTGGTGAAACAGTGAAGAAACTTATGAGATAATGTATCAAAAACTCAAGAAGAAATTTAGATGCGGTTTCCCTTATCCCTCCTTCATAATTTCTAAACTTCTCATGAACTACTTAAAAGCTCTACAGGCCTGCAGCTTGTGATCCACTACTTTTAATTTTTTCAATTTTTAGTTCTGTAAGTATATTCAGTATGAATTCTAGCTTTCTATTGGGAATATAGGGTAGACCTGCAAGCAGCTAACCCTCCTTTCTGAAATCCCCAACTAGGGAGGTTGTGGACCCCAACACCAGCAGTGTAGAAGGACAGGATGGATAAGGCTTTGAGCACCCTTGTGTAGTGGGAGGTGTCCCTGAACATGGCAGGAAGGGTTGGGAGGAGATGATCTTCCAACTATAATATTCTATGATTCTATGAAATTCATTACTATCCATCATCTTCTCACTGATCATGTGTCATCTTCCCTTTCCACTTCGTTAGAAGTAAGAGCCACAGAAAGCTGATCCCCTGCTACCACTGGATTCACGGCACCTAGAGAAGCATTGACATGTAAATTCCTTAAAGGTAAAAGCCTGTCAACTCACTTGTTTACGTTCACTCACAGCTAGTGACACACTTCAACTGGCCCAAAGTCACACAGAAACCAGCCTCCCTAATTCTCTGCAAAGTGCACCATGGCTGACATCAGAGGTAACACAGATGCATACAGGGAGACTCCCAAAGGAAAACTGCACTTGAGCAACCCACCTTTTTTACACTAGCTCCAGGCAGCTTTGCGCCCAATTCTGCTGAGGCCACTTCATGAGAACTTAGTCTTGAAATGAAAAGGAAAGCTAATGAAAGATGACAAGCAGCATGCTGCAGTAGTATGGATTCATACCCAAACACTTTTTGCTCCTACTCTTTTGCCTCGAACTGGGCCATAATTCAAACATTAGTGAATTCAGACTAGCTAGAACCCATCTAATCCCTACACAGAATTCATATGCTTGTTTGAGATCTTTGCCTTCTGAAAGATCTCAGATCTGCTGCTGAAAGATTAAAAACAAACTGCTAAAAATACTTGTTCAGTGGCAGTACCCACTGAACTTTCTGGGACTTTTCTGTTTTTTGAAAGGCACTGGCCTTGTTAAGATTGTTTTTAAAATCAATGATTCTTGCAGGGAATCTGCTAACGTGAACTCAAAACTCCATGAATGACACAGAGCCGTACAAATGTCAGAGTGAGTAACTGTAATAAAAAAAATAAAGAAAAAAACCTAAAATTTTAAACAAAAAAAAGTAATTTCAAGAAAGTTATCGACAGCAAGAATTATTTTATTCCGTAAATTAGTGAAGACAGGCTGGATTTTTTTCAAGCCAAACACTGGAAATAGCAAGGAAAACCTTACTAATAGCTACCACAATTTCATTCTTTGCACTGAGTGCCACACTGGTCTGTTTTCCTAAGTTGCCTGCTGGCTAGAATAACCCTTGCAGAAGAGGAAATAAGGCCATCATTTACCTCTCAAAGGCTCTCACAGTAAGGAAATAGCAGTCACTCTCCTAATATCCCTTTCTGAACAACTTAGGAATTAAACCAACAGATCTCTGAGATGCTCTCAACATCCACAATGTTCTACAAAACACAGAGCCAACTCAGCAAAACGAAATGTCATGAGATGAACAAGAAAAAACTAGTTTTATTTAATCTGGAAGTGTAACAGTGTGAGATTTTAATATGAAAGTAGTTGTTTTGCAATAGCATGTAAGGCATATATGTAAATGCCAACAAACATACATACAAACATTTTTGAAAAAAACATACAGAATACTACAGCATTATGGTACCTGATCATTTGAATTGAAATTAAAGCAGTGGGAAAAACTCCTAGCTTTTCCACTATTCCTTTTCCCTTCAGGGCCATTAAGAATTCTAGTGCATCACCCAAAAGTGTCAGACTTAACCACTCAGTCCAAAGCAGAAATGCTTTGCCTTATTTCATAATCATCAATATCTATGTGGAGAGGGGAAGCACTTTTTACAGTTAGATTTTAGTAGAGACACTTAGTAATAATTATGAAGCACTTGATGTCTTCACAAAATGTACAGAAGTAAAACTGTTCTAGAAACACAGTTAAATTTGTATATCAACATCTTGCAAATCAAGTATTCAGTTCATTTCATTTATCTTGACAGAAAGAACACAACCTGCACCCTGCTGAACTCAGTTACAAACTTCTAATTGACTTCAAAGTCATCAATGAGCTTTTAAACAAGCTTCTTGCCAGTAGATGATACACCCCTCTGGCTCCTCTAAAACAAGAAGTAAACTTAATCTGTTTGTTTATTTATTTATTATGTTTACTCACTGAGAGGATACAACTAGAGAATTTCTAGAGGCTGGTTACATTTTCCTCTGTTCACTAACAAAACAGCAGGTCCATAAACAAATGTAAAGAACTTAGACCACACCATCTGTCTTTGATGGTTATGCATTAATCCACACCCTGGCATGCCTTCTGTCATACAAGGCACACAGATGAAGGAAGCACTAACCACTTCTGTTAAAAATGATGCATCATTCAGCACCTTTACTTTTCCTCCCCCAAATATGTAGTTCTATTTATTGAGGTTTTCCAGGTTAGTTACAAGCACCCAATTCAGTGTTACAGCAATATATACAACCAACAGAGTAAAGAAATAGTTCGGAAGAATTTTTCTGGATTAACTGATCCAGAGGAATGTGTCAGGATTATTATGAGGAATTACTGACCAGGAAGAAAAAAGTCAGTATGTGAAAAGCTGTAAGGAGGAAGCTAGCAGCAACATTCTGACTTTAGGAATGGAGAGCAAAATAATACAACCATACTGCTAGTGAAGTTTTACCAGTCTCACTCTTTAATTTGGAAAAAAGCTACCACTTTATTTTTCCATTTTCCAGTAGACCTTCTAAATGAGACAAGATTCTGGAGGAAGAGCCATCAAAAATTCACAGTATGAAGAAACTCACAATGAGGAAGTTGAAAAAAGAAAAAGCTGAAGAAATAAAAAGCAACAAGAACTTAACAATTATAGCAAGCCATTTTTCATACACTAAGCTTCAATCTATCCTCCTCTGCTCATAACAAAAAACTAGGAATTAAAAGAACAGCTGGTGAAAATAAATACAAAATTTAGAAAACTGTCAAACTTGAACAAATCATGTAAAAGCAAAATACCAAGGTTGTTTGCACAAGCTAACAGGTTTTAAAATTCAGCTCCAGAAAGCTTTTCTTGATATTTTGCAGTATCAACATTGGACCCTGACTTCACCAGTTGTTGGTTTTTGGAGAATTTGCTTGGGGGTTTTTTTAGTTGTTTGTTGGGGTTTTTTNTTTTTTGTTTTTTTTTTTTTTTTTTTTTTTTTTTTTTTTTTTTAATAGCTGTTGATATACTGAAACCTGCAAATGCATCTGAATGATTATACATCAATGGAAGGCATCATCACATAACTGCCCTGAAGGCAGCAGAGCCCCATGGCAGCATGGGGAAAAAACCTGAACAAAGTTCCCATCCTGCAGCAAGCACACAACTAGAAAAAAGGATGAATCAGTTCCCAACTATTGAAGATACCTGTTTGGTTAAATTCCTGAAGGAAAACTGAGCTTGAAGGCTGGGACAGCAATAATGATTCGGGTTTTTTATCTTGTTCTGTGAGTGCTCTTCCTTTTGTATCCAAGCACAGATTCAAAAATAAATTCAGCTCATCCTAGATATATGAACTAAATTCACTTCTCGGAGTTAAAACGCAGGATTCACGATCTTCCTTAACAGCTGTGGCCAACTCAAAAAGAGTGGGTGCTTAGCAGGATGCTTCTAAGACCATAGTGACAAATAAGCAGACTGATTATGAAAGCGCTGAGCACAAAAGCAGCTCCCATGAGTCATAACAGGAGGACAGGAAAGACAATTTTGCTTCCATTTTAGTCTTGCTCTCCAGTAAGAACCTTCACAAGTAAGTCTATTGTGGGTGTGACAGCTTCTTATGCAGATGATGCCAGTCTCTGCGCATGCTGGGCGGGCTTCACTGTACCTGTGGCAGCTCTGAAGGAAAATCATCAGTGTGCAGAGGATAATGCTCCCAAAAGCAACCTATGAAATCCAAAGCCTTTGCAGTTTCTTCTGCCACAAGGAGCCTGACACTTTACACTTTCACTTCTATCAAACAGAAGTGCCCAACATTTGTAATTGAAGTAAAAGCACACTTTGGCTTCTTAGGCAAAGAGGGTAAGAGAATTTTTTTTTTTTTTTTTTTAAGATAATAGAAGGTTTTGTTTCATAACAGAATAGCTTGCTGTGGAAAAGCCAATATTTCTTTATCTGACACAATATTTGCAATGGTCTCCTTGGAAGCTGGTTCTTGATTTTAATCTTTCCTTCTCTCTGCTCAGAACATCAGTCTCCAGTAATATCCTATATTCATTTGTCATGTTGCTTACTATTTAGTCCTGTATTATTTTTGACAATCTGCCACGGACTTTAAATCCTCAGTATAATATTAGAAAATAATATTACAGACATTGCTTTTTTCATCTTTAGAAGTACCCAAAGAAAGCTCCTATTTTCAGTTACACATCAGGACTCACTTTGTGGCGCAGTTCCAGTGTTTGAAGATTAATACTTAGGAACAGGAAAAAAAAAAAAAAGAGGAGGAAAAATTAAAAAAAAAAAAACAAAAAATGCACAAGGGCAGAGGGTGTTCCTGTCCAAGAAAAGTACAACATATTCTCTTTAAGGGGACATGTTAGAAGCAGCCAGTCAGCTGAAGGTCTGCTCTGAAGTTTGAGCTCAGCAGGGTATTTGTGGAAAGAATGGGCCTCCTGAGTGTATCCACCCTGCTCCCCAGTCCCTGGCATCCACTGGCACGGCGAGGTTCCTCTCCACAATGGCAGCAGCCCCTGACCGAGCCCTACAGTGCTGCACTGCCATGCTGGCAGCAGACAAAACAACAGATTCAGAAGACCTGGCCACTTCAGAAAAAGTCCTCTGATGCATTCTTAACTGGATCAGCCACCGAATCTTTCATACATGCACACACAAAGAATACCGGTGATTTAATAAGACTGAAATTCTTCTAATCTGATAAAGTTTCCCCCTCCTTCCAACCCAGTTTTGTCTTCATTGTTCTAAAAATAACTCCCATTCACATTCTAAAAGTCAGATGTTCCTCTCTGCACTGGCTTTGGCTGAGATGGATCTTTCTCATAAGAGTACAGAAAAGTAAAGGTGAATAAAAAATATTTATAAATAGAAAATGAATGCTGAAATTAAATTCTGTGGGCATTCTAATGCAGATCAAAACAACTGCAATGACTACTCTTCTTGTAATCTTCAAGGGTATCATTAAATACAGATGACTGGTTTACTGTCTGAAGCAAACAGGGAAAAAAAACAACCCAAGAAATCCCTTTTTCCTTTAACATGGCATACCAAATACACAGAACTAACAAAAGTATGGGGGGGTGCCCCCCCAACTTAGTACTAAATTAAATAAAATACAAAAATTATAAAATAATAAATACAATAAAATAATAAAATACAATAATAAAATACAATACATAGAAATTAACAGAACTACTTATATATACTAATTATAGTATAAAATTATTTCTCATTTCTTCTTCACACATTTTCCAGGTAAGTAATTAGAAACATTTTATTTAAATAATACTGATCCACCTTATACAAAGTTAACCCTGAACAGAATGCCATCAAGTTTTTTAAAAAAGGACAAAAAGAAGCCACTCAACAACTAATACCCAAAGACAGGTCATTTCAAGAATAAATTCACATTAGTATGCAAACACATGCACAGGAGCACATTTAAAGAAACAACTCAAAGATTTATCATAAGATCTTTTGTCACTAAAGTCATTACAAGTGATTAAACCACATGGTGGACAAATGGTGTACAGTGTGATTTTGTGGGCGGGTGCTGAAGGATTTTTTAATAATTTTGTTTAGGTTTGACTTATTTTCTAATTAGAAAAAGACTCTCTTAACTCCATCAATCTCAAAGCAAATTGGTTACAAAAATGTAAAGAAAACGTATAGAAACATCTCTCTATATAAAGTTTCATTTGAATTTAAAGATACTGCTATATTTCAATATTTAAAAGTCTATTACAAGATATTTGCTCCAATTTTACCAATTAGCAATTCAACCAAGTATGATTAGTACTAAAAATACACCAATGTGCTTATTTTACATTTCATAGTTGGGGTTTTTTTATGATGTCTATTAACAGAGTAACTGAACACTAACCATGTTTAAATTCAAGGTGAGCTTTACTATGCTTTCTAGTTGGAAAAAAACCGCATTAAACTTACACAGGTGAATAAATCAATTAAGTAAAACCCAAGTCAAGAAGACTAATCTCCAAAGTGGCTCAGACTGCATTAAGAGGTTATGACCATCACAATAAGCTGAAGTTCAATAAAAAATATTTACATTCCACATAAAGAAGAGGAAAAAAACCTCACCCAACTAACAATTACTTTAAATTAACATTATTTGTTAATTGTTAACTGTTATTAATGTAAATTATTAACATAAGCTTCCTTGAAGCAGAGGATGAAAGCTTAGTGTGTTCTGGAATGCAGCGCCACAGAAACAGCAGCAGCAATATTATCATGTACCAAAGCTAATTTGATGGAGGACTCTGAATATCAAACTGAAAACTCTGAAATAAACTTTGTGATCAGTGCAAATCCACTGCAGAAAAAGTACAGCAGCAGAGAGTTGACTTGTGCTGTGATGACAGATGTCCCCATGCTGAGCCACCGAGAACACCTTCAGGTAGGGGAACTTCAGTTTGCTAAATTACTGCAAACATTTTTGGAAGATGTATTAAAGTGACCAACTCATTCTGCAATACCTGTAAGCAATTTTTGAGTTGAGAAAAAAAGTATAGAAACAAAAGCACAAATTTAATTTAGTGATCTCATCCAAAAGCAGCAGAAAAATAAACATTCATTATACTTTCTCTCCCCTGTCCAACCAAGGACACAGATAAGGAAGTGGCTGGCTGGATGCAGCCAGAGAGTTGTCAATGGCTCCATGTTCCAGTTGAAGTTGGTCATGAGTGGGGTCCCTCAGGGCTCTGTCCTGAGTCCAGTGCTCGTTAATGCCTTTATCAATGACAGACAGTGAGACTGAGTGTACCTCAGCTAGTTTATAGATGACATGAAGCTGAGTGGTGCAGCTGACACAACAGAAAGACAAGATGCCATCCAGAAGGACCTGGAAAAACTTGAGAAGTGGGCCCACAAGAACCTCATGAAGTTCAACAAGTCCAAGTGCAAGGAGCTGCCCCTGGGTCAGGGCAAAGCCAGACATGAATACAGGAATGGGAGAAGAAGTCATTGAGAGCAGCCCTGTACAGAAGGACTTGAGGGTTCTTGTGGATGAAAACCTGCACATGAGCCAACAGTGTGCACTCACAGCCAGGCCAGAGGGCCAGTGGTAGCCTGGGCTGCACCAAAAGCAGCATAGCCAGCAGGTCAAGGGAGGGGATTCTCCCACTCTACTGTGCCCTTGTGAGACCCCAGCTGCGGTGCTGCATCCAGGTCTGGGGTCCTCAGCACAAGAGAAACATGAACCTGTTAGAGCAAGTACAGAGGAGGCCACACACAAAGATGGTCAGAGGGCTGGAGCACGTTTCCTACAGACAAGCTGAGAGAGTTGGGGCTGTTCAGCGTTGAAAAGACCCTGGGAAGAGGGGCTTGGAACAAGATGATCACTGAGGTCCCTTCCAACCCAAGCCCTTCTGTGATCCTCTGAGGAGCTGAGTAAACAGAGTGACTTTGCTGGGCACGCAGTGGCCAGCCAAGGTCAACCCACCACAGAAACCTAATTGCAAAGACATAATCATGATGCTGTTCTCTTTTCCTCTCCTGATTATTTCAACTGTTAGTTGCATTCTTAGGTCTTGTCTTTAATTAGATGTTAAGCTCTTTGATGAGGAAACTTGCTATGTTGAAGGCCTCCAGTGGTGTTGTAAAATAACCAAGATTTAATGTTTGAAACTATGCTATGGAACTGGTTCTTCGCATGAACAGAATTGCTGTGGTAAAATATGAGTATTAAGGTAAGTGAAAGTCTTACCAGACAACTCAGGAAAAAGCTTCAAAAACCTCAGAAGGCAATTTGATTCATCTTTGAAAACAAGATGTGGTAATAATTTTACTCTTTTTTTAATAATAAACAATGCTGTTTCAATGCCAGCTTCCATAATTAATTAAAAAAAATAAATGAAGGAATAGCTTCTCTTCTGATTTCAGCCTACTGGTTTCCATTTAGTAGTTAAAAGAAAAGATATTTTATATCTCACATAACATGAAAACTATCCTCATTATTAAAAGTATGAACATTCAGACTAACTTAATACAACTGCACTCTGTACTTGCTCTATTCCTTCATCAACCACCATCAATACACTGGTAAAACATTCATATCCAATGAACTCTGCTTAATTAGTATTTTTGTCAACACTATTATTCTGACAAAAATGTCTCTAAAGTAAATAGAGGAGCTTACTACTGAAGGCATGAGCTACCTCAAAAAAAAAAAGTAAAAGACTTATTTACAACTTAGTCACTACAATCTAAAGAGAAGAATCATCCAGATTAGAAGTTTAGGTATCAATGGAAAAATATTTAAATATAAGTAGGAAATGGCAGATACATGGCCCTTCTCCCACAGAGAAAGGCAAGTACCAAGCAGAGCGTCTCCTTCTCTGCTGACAGCTTCTAGAATGGGAGATTCCCATGGCTGCAAAAGCATGTCTGGATATGTAAGTGACCCGAAAGAGGATCTGAAAAACAGGTCTTGAGAAAAAGAAGATGCATCTAAACAGTAAACAATGTTGGCAGACCTACCAGAAGAAAGGTAATAAAAAAACCCCTCAATCCTGGTTTTCATCCTTCACACATTTTTCTATCCTCTGAGTCTTCCAAGTTTAATTATGGAGTATGGGGGGTGGGAGAAGAAGGGAAAAAAAGAGGGAAGGTAATGCTCCTGGCAAAGGGCAAGAAGGGTGGGTGAGGGAGGAAGAGAAGGGTAACTGCTCCAAGGAGTTATGGAAAAAGACAGTGAAAGGCTGGCATATGGAGAAGTTCTGAAATGAAAGAAGAAAAATCCTAAGGACAAGAGGCTTCAGGCATGAGCAATGAGTTCATCATGATATTTGAGATTTATATTAGTTTATAAAAAAAATACAGACTTGCAGCATCCAAAAGTCAATATTTGCATAACTGACTTTCTTGTTTCTTATATATCTAGTTACTTCTTGCACAAACAGGCTTCTAATATCAAGGGAAATAGAAGTAACTTGGGAGATATGAATGCAGAAGTCTACACCCAGAAAAATACTGTCATTTATTTCCTGCAAAAGAAAAGTAAAAACTACTAAGAAAATAATGGCTGGCAACAATATAGGGCACACCATGTTTCAGAGTTAAAAAGAACTTCCCAAAGTTCAGTTGTACCTACTGACAAATGCTGCTAGGGAGATTCTGAGGTGAAAGACTCTAAAACAAAGATGAAACAGTTGTCTTTTGTTTGCAAGTAAGCTGTACAGGACCATATACTCTTTATTGACGAGTTTAAATATTGGCCATCAAGGAAGTAGAACTGAATGGGTGCATATCAAGACATTTCCTCATCTATCACAGGTAGCAATCACAGAGCAGCAGCACACTGACCCCATGCCTAACCCAGCACATCCAACCAAAGAAGCCACTGCTCAGCAGGTAGGGACACAATATACAACATTACAGTTTAACCACACCATATTATTTATTTCCACTCGTGTTCTCTTTGTGCCTCTCTAACATTGGAAGAATAATCTCCACTTTCCTTTGTAATCCAGATAGAATGGGTGATGTGCTATTTGCTCAGACAAAAAGTCCGAAATAATTCTTGTAATCTTCTTTGGATTATATCACTTTCTTTGTTGCTGAGGCTGCATACGAAACCAATTTAAATGCAAGTTTAACATTTAGGCCTTTTTGTGGTGCTAGATATGCATTTTATATTCCCCTCCACTAATATGTTAAAAAAGCCCAACCAAACCCAACCCACTGAAACAGCAACTTAAAGAGCTGAATGTCTACTGCTGGAGAGAGATTTTTCTAATATATAGGCATCTTCCCTCACAGCCACAATGAAGATTGCTAGAAGACAATCAAGTAATATAAAGAGTCCACATCCTGAGCTGAAATTTCAAATATGGATGTTAAATGAATTTCACAGTCTATTTGCATCCATTTGTCAACTGATCAAAATACTTTATGGTTTAGAATAGCTCTGTTTCTCTGCTTGCATGGTCAGATATTTTTAAAAGACAAAATACTTTCAAAATAATTTGCACAACAACCTTTTGCAACAAAATGCAGCTCAAGTACTTTTTCCCACTGCAAGGTATTTACTAGACTGCAGTAATTCTCTTAGCACTTTTAAAGCTTGAAACACACCTTCTGTTGAATGCTATGAGTCAGTTTTAATGACAGTGTTATGTTCTATTGCTCTGTAGCTTATGCAAGAGAATGAATTTGCATTAAGTACCCAACTTTAGAAGCCACCTTCTTTTCTCCTTTGTTAATACTGAATAAAGGTAAAAAAAATAGGCTATATTCTCTGCCTGCTATCTTATTGTTTTAAAAGAATAAATCTAGTTAGCTCCTCTAATGTAAAACAGACATAAAAATTTGTTATTGTCACTCCATGAATATGGGGGGTTGGGGGGGTGGGAGAGTGGTGGTGTTGTTACTGTTGTTTGGGGCTCTTTTCCAGAATTCAAAAATACAGAAAAAAAGAGTAACAGTTTTCTTTACTAAGATTTCAAAACTTTAAACTACTTTTTCTCCATGAAAACTAACAGTTAACTTCAGAAGAAGGAGAATAAAGCAGTGTAAAAAGGTAATTCAAGGGCGGGAGGAAAAAAGAGGGAGTTAAAAGGCTCACTGCTGTCATTAGGGTGGGGGTGTGCAATACCTTTGTCTTCTTCAAGAAATTTAACAAGAAAAGGTTATAACACAACATCTCTTTCCACTATGGGTCTTTTAGTCCAGCCACTGGTCCAGTTTTAATATGCTTTTCTTTCATTTGCTTTGTCCTCATTTAAAATTCCCCAACTCCTCACCTCCCTAGAACAGTTCATCATACTTATGTCAGGGTATTTTGCGGAATTTTTGTTCTTTTGGGGTTTTCAAACAAGATTACACTTCACTCAGCTCAATAAAATGAGAGTTTGGCCAATTTTGCCAGAGATATGACTGCAAATTTTTAACTGGTTCTCATGCAAACTGATGGCCAAAATTCTTTGCAAATACCCTCGCTACACAGACATAGAAGGTCAAATATTTTTCTTATCTCTGCAGATTATATATATATATACACACTAAGATATGTACATACGCATGTACCTGCTTCTAACGACAGGGGACAAAGTCCTTCTTCCAGTAAATTTAATTCCTTAGTTCAGCTAAAGACCACCTTTCTTGTCTTTATTGAAAGTAATTGTGAATAAACTGGATGACCTCTTCTACTCTTTCTACCTTCTAGAAATGAATCAGATATAACCCAAAAGCTTCACTGAAATCATAACATACTCTCTTTTTAGCACTTTTAAACAGATCCTAGATTCCCAAGCATGAAAAAGGTAATTTACTTCCTATTTTTACTCTAAGTTTGCAAGGTAAACTCTACAAGAATGAAGAAAAGGTCTGATGGACATCGTCCTCCATGGTTGGAAGATCTGCTATAAAAGGTTATGCAATTACAGTAATAAACGACATTTCTGCAGTGCAGAAAAAGTACCAAGAAAACCAGATCTGTACACCAGTGACTGGAAGACCAATACAGAGCACTGCTTTCTGAAAGCTCTACATAAAAATCACTTGTAAAATAAAGAAACTCTTTGGACTGAAGAAATTATATGCTTTACAAACCTGTAGAGACAGCAGCTCATGAATTAACAAAGGACCGTCACCCACATGAGGGAAAAACAGATATGTAGATCACGCTTTGCCCAGGATATTGGAGAGCAACATTCACTTTTATTAAATAAGTATAAGAAAAATGTCAACTGTATTCAGCACTAAAAGAGTCAATTTCTCAAAATAGAAGGTCTGTCATTATTGCCAGGAGATGTGAACACAAATTATACTGCCATTTTTATTAATTTGCAAGTAAAAACAGAGAGGCAAAATCTAATACCATTCTGATCTTGTTTGGGGGTGTGAGGAGGAGGTATCAGCCCTTTTCTTTTACTTATGTAAAAGCAAGCCTCTTTTTTTTTTGCTTCTCTTAGAAGAACTTCTCCATATAGTACTTGAATCTGCTCCAACAACAAGCTCTCAATTCATTTCAGAAATATATTCTAGCTCTTGAAGTTCAATTAATTGGGGGGAAGGGGGGAGGAATCCATCAGCACATTTTCCAACTATTAGAAACTTGTTTCTTGGCAAGCTGAGAACTTGGCCAACTGAGAACTTAAATAATTTGTACCCTTAGCTCCAGTGGTGGTGAAATGCAATGATCTTACTTCTAGCTCAGCCTGCAAGCAGCAGTAGCAACTAAGTAACACTAGAAATAGAACATGAATGTCATTAACTTCAGGCATTTTGAAAGTCTCCTCGGCACTCATTAACACATCAAGTGAGAAAAAGGTTAATGAAATATGCTATTCACACTGTAAACAAAAGCAACTATGAACTTAAGCTTGATGAAAAAAGCGTTGATGGACTTTCTCTAAGATTCTGTTAATTTATGTTCAGTGTATAATTTTATTAATAATTAAAGACCATAATGTCAAATGCCATTGTAAGGAAGACAAATACATTTGCACCCAAAAACCTGAATCAACAAGATCTTGCAATACTTGATTCCAAAAGCAGAAGTAAAAGATTTCTTATCTCCACAGTTTTTAAATGCACCATGCTCTCAAAAATAGTTTGCATCCTCTTCTTTCATAAGAGAAAAGGGAAAACTCCTCCTGAGACACAGTACACAAGCAAGCTCTCCTCAAAGCTGTTTGTAAACCTGTGTCTACCTGAGGAAAACACTGAAATGAATACTTAGTAAAAAGGATTTAACCCCATCTGAAGCATCCAATTAAAGCGGGAAAACATTAAAACTTTCGGATTTCAAGAATATAGGAGACTAGAAGTTTAGGTATACTAAACACTTACTTTAGTTGCAACACAAGCACTGTCAAGTGCCCACTAAGCAAATGTAATTCATACAAAAACCCAGAGCTAATTTAGTTGGTGTCCTTTTAGCAGTTCTTTGCCCATTTTAAATTTATCTTGCTTAGTTTATGTAAACTGTTTGGACACTGAATGTGCCAGCTTAAATTTGGCACGGAAAACATGCTTTTACTATGTAGAGTCTGATTTATTTTCATTTCTATCTAATTAGTTAAAAATAAATGTTGTGATGGGAGATTTACACGAAACTAAAAACCAAGATTTTCACCAGTAACATTTATACCATATTTAAAAGAATCAAGAATATTTTTTTTAAGTCTTCTGCCATGAGAAGTCAAATATGTCTAGTACTGAAAAGATTACAGTAAATATATTATGCTTTACAGTAAGATTATGTAAACCACTTAGCAAAAGTATACAAACCATGGCCACCACAATACAAAGCATCTGCCACTGGTGGTGTGTTCCATTCAATTCACACACATAGAACTATACCATTCCAGCATTCTCTCTCCTCAGTTCAGTAAGGATCCCTGCATCTACTCTCTAACAAAGTACATGACCATGCTCTCCTTACTCACAGACTTCAACAACAGAAGGAAAAAAACCAAAACTAACCAACAATCAGAAACCTCCGATATTACTTCAGTTTTTCTTTTGGTTATAATCCAAGTCAGTTTCTGAAGTGATAAATGTTTTCCACCCTCAAAAAAATCTTCTCACAATGAGTGTCGCATACTCTGCCCATAAATCAGCAAGAGACCACTGAGGACTGCCAGCAAAAGACCACTGAGGAGCAAAGGACTGCTGTGTCACTAGAGGCTCTAATGTCTATTAAATTCCACACAGAAATTAAGCCAAAACCTTGACAAGCCTTCAAATAACACCAACCAATTAACTTCCACATAGCAACTCAAGACAACAGGAAATATGAACACAAGTCTCTAGCCCTCTGCATAGCCTTCCCAGAGTCTCAGTCCCATGTCCTACTAGGGCTATAACCTCCATTTTTTCTTGCAGTAACGAAAACCAGCTTCCAAAACCTGGCTCAGAGGAGCCATACAATCTTAATATTCCCCCAAGAAAGTTACCTTAAAAGAGTGATATAAACAGAAGTTTTGGGTGGTGGGAGTACAACAGCGGTAGTTTTACAGCACCTTTAGAGATAATGTCCAATCTAATGTCCTGTCATCCCTACGCAACAGATAACAATCCATGATTTCAACAATAGTCACACACATTTTCCCGTGGCAAACCAGGAAATTCTTTCCAGATCTGGCAATGAGACAACACCAGAGAAGTGTCAATCTGCCAAAGACACCTTCACTGGGAGTAAAACAAGTACCTACACTCATGCCTGTAACCACAATACTGAGCTTCAACAGCTCACCTGAACTGAAAAGAGCAGAAAATTCAGAGAAGAGTTTTTACAGCTGGAAGAGAGGAATCAACATTTGCTAAAGGCTTGGCTTCCAGAAAAGCTACACCTACACTGAACTGCTCTTTCAACAAGTAACTTACATCAGCACACTTTTAAACACTCATGGGTTATTTGGCATCAATGTGTAAACCAGTTACAATCAAACGTACTACCTGAATTAAAACTGCCCACCTTTATAACCCATAATTTAATTCACTGGAAAGCATTAAACAATTTATTAACCAGCTTCTAAACACTCATAACTGAAATTGTAAGTAGTAGCTTTCATACAATAAACTCTTGAACCTATATAACCTATCAGACAGTAGAAGCAAAGATGCAAGAAACTCCAGATACATCATCCAAATGTCAGCAGCCAGAAATACACTATTTTGTATATATATTTTTATATACACATATTTATATTTTATACATATATTTATAAAAATATATACATACTATGTAATGTAGAGTTTTAAGAAAAAATAATATGAGAGAAAATGTAAAGAAGCATTTGTCTTTGAGAAAGTCTGTATGGTAAACCTATAACCACAACCAGACTGTGGAAAAAAATGTTGGTTTCCAGCAGAGCTATGAAGAAGGAGGTGCGCTAGATTAGGACTGCACAACACGTGGCTGGAAAGGAGCAGAAGAGCAGAGCCTGCTCTGCTCTAGTTCTAAACAGAACAAACGCATTCCATCAGGTTGCTCAGGACTCAGGCTATAATCCTTATTATGTTTGTGAAGCATTTCAAACAAGACAAGCTAGAACAGCATGATGACAGATATGCTTCAACTGCAGTATCCAAAGGAAAAAGAAGTCCTGTATCACATTTACAGCCAAATCAGCAATGACAACAAAACAATTCACACAAAACCCAAACTAAATCAACAAATTTAAGAGCACAAGGATGAGCAGATAAAAATTCAACAGTCTCAAGAGAGCTGCTGTACTGAAAACTCTTATATTAACACACTTGCATTTAACACAAACCACATTCAATTCCCCAAAATTTACTAGTTTTTTTATTGTTTGGATTTTTTAATTGCTAGCACTCTCAATATCAAACCAACCTACTGTAATATGCCTATACTAACCAAACTGAAGTCTACGAAAGTACTTCATTCCATTTCATCCTCTTAACTGCTTGTCTAATGGCACACAATTAGTTTTGAAAAATCTCTAAAGGAAAATCGATGTTTTTTTCTCTGCAGTGAACTGGAGTCTCATCTATTTTCTTCAGTGTCATGCTGGCTGATTAGCTTCTTTTTTTTGCACTCAGGTAAGACCTCAGTAGTCAACTGGGAACCCCTTGAAACCTGCAAATCGAGATGCAGAAATTAACATCCTAAACACCCTGTGCTTTCTTAGTTTCTCCTGTTTAAATGAGGTCAGTACGCCAAAAACATGTTCCAGAAGGAGAAGCTAGGGTCCAGATGAGCTGAATAATCAAAAAAGATCAACCGAGATTGTGAGATGCTTTCTCAGTTGCTCCCCCATTGCTAGCAAGACTTTCAAAGAATTTGCAGCTCAATCCATTTGAATAAGCCACAACAGAAATGGATTACTGAAAATTCTGCATGAAAGATTTTATAATGCCTGTGCTATCGACAGGCCTAAAAAAATAATCTGCCTTCAGTATTGTCATATTGTTCTATCAAAAAGAAAAAAAAATTATTCTCTAAAATAATTTCATCAATAGCCAGAATAATGACTGTACTGAGGGACTACAGTCAACTAAATTCATAGCTACAGTAGGCAAAAGGCATTGACAAGGTTTCTTTTCAAGAGAACAGATGATACTTTGCAAGACATATGGTATTTATTTTTGTGCATTAGTCATACAATAATACTACAGGTCTAATTTTTTCTTAAAAATAGCACAGTATTTTATGTTGAGGTGTTTTGCTGATATTAATTTTGTACAGTTTACCATTTATTTTTGCAGTTACAAAATGTCTGACTGCATTTTTCAAATCATGAACATACTATACATGGAAAGGAGCATTCAGTATACACACAGGTGTGTACAACACCTTCTAAAAAAAGAACAAATCTTGACAAAAACTACTACTGAATTCAAACAGAGAAGAGAAAAAAAGCCATATCCAAACACATGGCTATTTTGAGTATCTATTATCTTTTCAATCAAATCTCCCAAAAATCTCATTATACATGTAACAGCAACAAATAACTGGCTTTAGATTGTTGCAATGACTGTCAGGCCAGAACAGTGTAGGCAAAAAGATGCTCAATAATATCAACAACGGATTCCATCTGAACTTTAATATATCCTTGTTGACTTCATCTAAGCAAAAAGTGTTCCAAGACCTTACAGTTTTTAGTATTTCTTTTTCTTATATGAGAAATATGTGATAGAACATATCCCCTTTTTCAATTTATGCAGGTTTTTATTCAAATCTACACATTATTCTTGCAGTAATTTCAAGGATATTTATTTATTTATTATAATGAATATTAACTCTCGGTTAATGCAACAGATTCTTCAGGTGAGGGTGTTTCAGTATTGTCTACATAAATTTTGTGTAAGCATTTTCATGTCTTAACCTTTATTACTTCCCTTCCTCTTTCTCCAACATATTGTCCAGTTAAAGTTCTTCAGGGGTCTGCTACATGAAAACGTCCATGTAATATCAAAAACAATAGGAAAACATTATCTATTCCATAAAGGAAAAATAAAAAAAAATGCTCTCCTAAAAAGCCCTTATCTCGAATCAAGGCAGAAAATCTAACAAAAATTTATGAACCTCGCAGACACAGAAAACAGAGTTTGTTGGTTTGTGAAAGCAGCTCTTGCAGGGGTCAGCCCACTCAGAGAGAAGACAACAGAACTTGGCTGAGGCCTCACCATTAAAAAACGGTCTCTACCACGGTAAGTCCAGCATGTGTTTAAAGAGTATAACACCCTGATACTATTTTATGGTGTTTTAGCATGGATTTGTTGTTTTCCTTACTGTTATAAAAGCCTGTGAAGTACACCAGGATTTTTAGTTTGCATTCACAGAAGGTCACTGAACAGAAAACCAAAACTAACAAAAATAAAAGTGTCCCCAGATAACTGCGAGACAATACTTAAATGTTTCAGGATATAATGAGATACTCAAATTCTAGCTGCTCCTGATCCATATAAAGTTATCTGCAAATCCAAGTACTCACAGCTGATCACAAATCCTTATTTCTACCACCTCTACTACTCCAGGTCAAAAAACAGTTCTTTCAGTTTAGAAGTTTTTACACTGATTTATTTTATTTGTTTACATACAACTTTTTAAAAGAAGAAATCCCCTCACAATTTAGCTTTCTTTGAAATTCAATACTAATTCCAAAAATCTTCGCAATAAACCTACTATATTCTTTCTTCAGTCCAGGAAATTTTACACAACGAGGATAGAGAGCAAGTTTTGGTTTTGTTTCTTTTTCCAAAAGAATTATGCTCTCCCTTTAGGCCACCATCACAGCAAGCTCAAGGGGACACTCAGGAACAGCTTTGCCATCTGGATCCTGGGTTGCCAAATTATTAATGCTCTTTCAAACAATGACTCCAAGCAAAGACAGCAAACCTTTTACAGAGTCCTGCCACTGTTTTCTCTTGCTATATGGCAATTCCAGCCTCATGTCAGCAAAGACAATTCACAGATCAAGTTCCTAGAATACATGGATTCTCACACGCCTCCTCTTACCCTAGCCAAGGTTAACATTTTAAGATTTCAACACTACAAATTTGAGACTGTCTCCCAACTCTGTATCTAACAGAGGTGACTAAGTCTCTACTGTATCAATAACAGATTAGCAGCATGACAAACTTTTTCATAGCACAGCAATTACAATGATAAAAGTTTTACCTATTGTGTAAACAAGAAGAAAAATTCACTGTGTTCTAGTTCGACATTGATTAGCTTGAAGAAAGACTGAGAAAGACAGAAGCTCTTTCAAAAAGCAGCAAATGCACTTAGCTTTAACAGCTGCAAATGTGTTTGCCATGTCACACACTTAAATCTGGGTATATCATTACCCTGTACTATTTAATTCAATGCCTACAGATACTAGATATAGCTCATTAAGTTACAGTGATGAGGAAACTGGAGCAAGCAAAACGAAAGCATAACAATTGATCAGCAATCCCACAAAAATACACAAGAATACATGCCTATAATGTTATTATCCATCCTTTCCTTCCTAGTGTAAAGAATAACATTATTCTAATATTTGAGGTAGAATATTCTTATGTTAAGTTCAATATTTAAGACTAAAGCATTATGAATCATCCTGAGAAAACAGATATAACATTTTTTTTTCTTAAAAAACCCTATACCATTCAAAAAAGTAGACAATTATCTTTTCTTCACATAAACATATGAAAGACCAGTATTGAGACCACATCCATTCAGATAAAAAAAACATACAACCAAACAAAAAAAACCCAATACAAGCAAGGTATTAAAGTGCAGCCAAATTTCCTGAATCTCCTGAAAATCATCTAAGAAAAACTGTATTATCTCTACTCTCCAACTAATTAACTATACCCTCTAACAGACAAAGGAAGTCAGTACAAATAAGCCAGTTACATGGCCAGGAAGTTTCTGGAATTAAGTTCAAGAAGTTCTAGAGCATGACAAACAAGCCAATAAATTTAATTATTTCCAGATGGCCTACACTGAAACCCCATAAAACATATGCTACCAAAAAGGCCTGGAAAGACTCTTCTATCATTCTGCTCTGGGTTCCCATCTTGATAGCTCAAGCAGGATTCTCCAAGCGCGTACAACTCTCATGGCTACAATCAGTTTCAAGAAGAGTAAAAAAACTGAAGCACAATGAAATGCTAAAATTGAAATGCTAAAAACTAAACTACCTAAAATACTAAACACTAAAAAATATTTTAAACATTGTGCGCACTCAAGTCACGCACCCTTCAAGCAGAACACAAACTCAGAGAACTGTACCAAGTGCTCATACCCTACAGTGATCAAGACACTCAGACCCTATGAGAAAGCAAACAACTTTCCTATCCTATCAGTGTTCAAACACTGCAGATACTTTTTTCTTTACAATTTTTTTCACTCTGCACAATGTGTAATGCTTACTTAATAATCAGTTATTCCATATGTCATTTTTAAACTCCTGTTTAGTGTAGGTACACAATTGCATGATTTTTGAAGAGCAAATACAGGCCACAAATTAAGAAGACTCAGGCACCCTAATTTTCTCTTTTATTCCATTTCAACACAGGAATATTTTTAACAATTTGCCTATGTGCATACATTCATGCCTCTAAGTAGGTTCTCCAGGTGATGTGTACAGACTGGAAGAGCAGATTAACTCATTCTGCATGATGCCTGTAGATAGTTCAAAAGCCAGTAAGAACCTGATTGCCCCTGACCTATCACTGTCATTCAAACATTGCTCCCACTGAAATCTCAGCTTTCACAAGAAGCTATTCAGTAGTGCCCAGGAGCAGGACCAGAGGCAACGGCCACAAACTGAAAAACAGGAGGTTCCCGCTGAAAGTCGGAAGACATTTTCTCACTGTGAATGGGACAGAGCTCTAGCACAGGTGTCTCCATGGAGGTTGCAGATGTTCACCCTTGAGGATACTTGAAAGTCACCTGGGCATGGATCTAAACAACCGACTCTAGGTGGTCCTGCTGGAGCATGGGGGTTGGACTGGATCACCTGAAGAATCCCCTTCCAACCTCAACCACTCAGTGATTCCGTGATCAGATCCCTAGAAAGGGGTAAGAGACATCCATTGCCACCAAGCCTCACAGCAGAGGAAGAAGAAATTCCCTTTCAAAAACATGGCATTACAATGGACTCCCTTTTCTCTCAGCTTTGGTCTCTTACATTCCCTTCTCAATAATTGATCTTTACCTTGTCCTCAAATACTCTCTCTTCTTCTCCTTCCCACACCATTATCCTATATCTTGAGCCCAGTCACTATATTAAGTTAAATCAGTTTCCTGCTGTCCTCAGGCTTTTCATCTTTGGATCCCAGTAACTGCTAAACTCCAAACAGCAATAAGCACATTCAAATGGGAATTTTTTATATTTTTTTAAGTGTATGAAACCTGGACATGTTTTTATCATTATTTGTGAAATCTTGAGCATAATCATGAAGAAGGTGACTCTTCCATCCCTTATTAGATATTTAACAGCACTTTAAAAGAAAAATTTGATTTTTTTTCCTTCTGAAGTAGCTTCTTTTTCAACAATTAACCGCTTTGGTTTGAATTAAATAAGAGTCAGAACCAAACCACATGAAAATCCATAAAATAATCAGGCTGAGGCAGTCATCCAGTATAGAGAGGGTAGAGGGAAGCAAAATAAAATAGTCAGCCCAAATGCATTTGGCAAAAGTTATAAGCAATTCAAAAGCAGGATCCAAAGGGGAAGCTTTGGAAACCTTAATTATAGAGAGTTCCAGACCTGTGTACTAAAAAAACCCCAATCCAACAAACCCAAAAACATCTGAAGAGCTAGCAAGACCAGATGTTTCAATTTATTCATTTTGTGTCTGTCTTAAATAAACATCACTTCTTAAAAATAAGTTTAGAAACTCCCAAATATATACATCAACATCTATTCTACACCAATAGATCTCACTTTTTATCTCCAGATCTGTATCTATCACAGAGTATGATTACTGTTACAGTATTCAGTTCTCAAATTTACAAATTTCAAGCTGACAACCATGATATTGATGAAGGCTTCATTGCATTTAGAGCAGAGATCTGAAACAAACAGAAAGGGATGGATTCAGTATTATATATAGTGTGAAACTGGTGTCGCACTTCCTTTCAGTGACAAACAAAACTGGCATTGCAAGATAAACAAAAGACTGCATAATGCATATGCCTTGATCTTTAAAATAATAATTTTAAAAAATATATTTGAAATGAGCCTAAGGATTGCAGGCAGTGGTCTTGAAAAAAACTAAAAAAACCCCACACCTTTGCACAAACACTAAACCAGGATCTGGGCTTTGGATTTTTGTCATCTGTGGGGTTTGGGTTTGGTTTGATTTTTTTAATACATTCCTTAAACTCTTGTCTGTCCATAAGTTTAAGGCCACATCGAGAAGCCCATTTCAGGTACCCCAAGCATTTCTTTCCTGCAAAACACTGCTTCTTCACAAGTTTCACTTAGTGAATTAAAAGAAAGCAGTTAAATCAACAGATCAATTAATGCAATATCATGGATACACTAGAATTTTGCTAGATATAATAAAGAAGAGAGATCTGCACTCAAGAACAGATGAGTTGCTTCTAGTGAAACAGCAAAGACTGAAATAAAGGAGAACTGTAACCAAACAAAAGCACAACAACAGAGAAAAGAGGGAAAGATAATGAGATACAAAATTAAAGGCAATTACCCAAGGAAAGTGTTTCAAATCCTACATATAGGGTGGGAGAACCACTCCCTTCTGAAGTACTGCAATTCATTAGGTATTGCACAGTATAATTTCTTTACCACAAAACTTAGATCAGCAAACTGATACAGACTTAAAACAGATGTGAATGTAATTTAAATTGAAGACTGCCAGTGGCTTACTTAGTAAGACATTTTCAGGATTACCTGAAGGAAGCAAAAGTTTCATTAGTAAAACTGGTACTGGGATAAATCCCCACAAACCACAGCCTCTTATATACACGTCTATCACCAATTCTTGGGCTTTCTAAAATCTTTTACATTAATGGGGTTTTCTTCTGTCACAAGAAAAATAAAACTCTACAGCTCGAGAAGAAACACTTAATATTGTTTTGTACTAAGTAGAGACTCGGCACATTCTCCCACCAGAGCCTTCAAAACTCATTTCTGGGTGATGCTATGTTGCCTTTCAGGACCCTGAAAAGCACTAACCAATTCTGCTCCATGGATTAACACTCCAGATTAATATTGATAATTGGATTTATATATCTGCCAAGAAAATGTGACTCAGTGTTCATCCATGATACTTATTTCTCTTTAGGTTTAGCATCACTCACTGCATCAGCATGATCAGTAGGGATCACATAAGAGTATCACTACCGCCAATGAAGAAAGCAAATACTTAATTGTGACTACACATTTTCCTAATAAAATTTAGAACTTCTACTTGTAATTATGTAATTTAAAGGTTTCAGCTTCAATTTTGGAACTACCTTTGTGTTCCTGCAAAGACAGAAATGCTATGCAACCATTTAAAGAATGGTATTTGGGACCAGCATCCTCAGCTGTTAAATATTGTTTAAATATAGATCATGGAACCTGTTCAGCAGCTTAGTTAAATTTAAACTTGAAATGCAAGCCTTGGAAAAAAGCAAAAGATTCTTGATCATCTACACCAGTTAAATACTGGCAATACAGTTTTTTGTGAATCCAGATTTCAGAAAAATCCTGAGTTATATTTGTATCTCAACCTGTACTGGTATTTCTCTTAGTTCCTATCTCCTTGGGCCCCTACAACTTGATAGGCAAATCGGTTTACATCAGAGCACACAAGGAAACTGGCACTAAGGCAGCATTCCATCCAGTTATTAGTTTTTATAGATGATTCTTCAGCATTCATATTTTTCTCTACACAGCTTTATCCTGAAAAAAATATAAAATTGAGGGACTCAAATAATCACCTATCTTCTTCAAAATAACTACAAATTGTCCCTCCCTGGTATGACATACATCTTTAAAATGCAGTATATAAGAATAATCAATCACCTCAATGACTTCAGTACTGTAGTTCCTAATTCTACAGGTCAAACTATAAATACAGGGAAGACATTAAGGTCGCATTAACTCGGATAGCATTCATTATAAGAAAGCAAACCGATGTTAAAAGGCTTATTGTTTCTACCACACGTGCTGAGCTTGTCTATAGAGCAGTAACAATGAACTTTATGATATATATAATATTATTCCCCACAGCAATTCTAGCACAGCCTCTCTTAAGTCTAATTCATTGCTTCCATATATAGTAAGTACTTTTACCAGTTCCATGCATCTTTAAACTCTACTTTAGGAATTTAACAGCAGAGTATTGCATGAATAAATGGACATCTAAGCAGATTAATCCAATGCTACAATCAGAATACTATTAATTACTTCTTTCTGTACCAACAGCAACAACTGATAAACAGAGCACTGTACTACCCCACACTGATAGTGATCACCTTAAATACACTGTAGCTTATAGGAACAGACATTACTGAGGCCTGTCAGCCTCAGTAATTACAAGCAAATTTCATTAACAGCATAAGAGTTCTTGGACCAATTGCTATAGCAATAGGAGGATATCATTAAAAAAATGTTCAACTGAGTACGAAGGATGTTTCTCATGTTCCCTTTGTGCTACTTGGTTTGTGTGCACTTCACAGGTACAATAGAAATGACCAAGAAGGTAAACTGGTAAAAAAATGGTCATTTAGAAACCCCCACAATTCCAGCAATGGCTGTAAAGTCCTGTGATAAAAGGCAAGACACTTGCAGAAGGCTACAGAGGTTTCCTAGTTACTTGGACAAGCTCCACCAGCACCTGCAAACTAAGGACACTCCAAAAGCTCCAATAGGAGCAACCAAGAGTTAGCCAATTTCACACTGGCAGAATAACACTGGGACTACTGTGCTCCCTTCCCCTTGGAGTTTTACCAACAGTAGAATGGTACTGGCAAGACAAGAAAAATCCTGACAGCTTCAGATTAATGGAATTTGGGAGTTCCCAAATTCTCCTTTTCTTCTAAGCTCATAAATTGGGAAAAGGTATTTATTTCTTCAGTGTGCTTCACAACCCACCTTATCACCATGGCAATCTCATAAAAAATAACATTGCTTGTTCATGACTAGAATCTTTAGCAATTTACATGTCCGAGATGAAAAACCAGCAAAAAGAGCGTGCTTGCATGGACTCTCATTCACTTTCATCAGCATGATCAAATCAATAAGATTCTGATGTTCTTCTTTTCATTTTGTTAATTCAAAAGATTAATCCACGGAAATCGAAAATACGCAGATTACCAATGAATTAGAGAGGAACTGCTTAAGAGATAATTTACCAACTGCAGGCTGAATAATGCATTCATGAGACTGAAAAGGATACGGTAGTGTGTTTGATCAGATTATGAACTGCTGAGCAACATTGTTTGTAACTGCATGAGCAACATCTGTGAACCTCGCTGAAGCCTGAAGGAGAAAAGAAATGCTCGACATTCTCCTCAGTTATCCAAAGCACTTGCAGAATCCAAGCAAAATAAGCAGGGTTCATCCCCAGTAGCTGAACAGAAATTTTCTATTCCTTCAAATTTGAAAACCAAATTAAGTACAGCAACCAGTTCAGTGATGTACAGATGCAGATAACTTCTTCAAGGTCACCTGAAGAGAGTTATGGGATTTTGTGAAATATTCATATATATGATTAAGTATCTTGAAATTTCACTTTTGAAAATACCTCTATCTAGTGAAGATCCAAAACATAATAAAGAGATTTTCTTTATTATTTAAAAAAATTGCTCTAAGAATCAAAATAGTCAAAGTTTTGGATCAAAAACCTGAGAGGCAAGTATGAATTGCAGCTACACAAGCCCTCAACTTGAGATGGTGCAACAGCAGTTCCAGTAATGCTCAAGTAGTCAGGGTGGTTTGATGAGTCAACAGGTATTGCCACTTTCCAATACCCTGCACTAGAGTGTCACTGACTTTGGACAGTGACCAGATGGGGATCTTCTCAATGTTTAAGTGTCTGATAGGAGGGTGTAAAGAAGATAAAGCCAGATTCTTCTTGGGGGTGTCCCTGAAAGGACAAGCAGAAGTGGGCATGAACCGACACAAAGGAAGGTCTAAGGCAACACTGTAGCAGTGAGGAGGTCTCCGAACAGGAGCAGGCTGCTCCCAGAGGCTGCAGAGTGTCTGTGTCAGAGATATTCAAAACATGATTGGAACATGGTCCTTGGGCAACCTGCTCGACATGACCCTATTGAATGGGGGGGTGGGGGGGGGGTTGGCTTTCCAGAGGTGCCTTCCAGCCTCAGCTACTCTGTGATTCTTTGACATCTTTGGAGTTATCTCAAACTATAGTGCATGACGTGTCTGAGAGTATTACACAACAACAGGAAGTAATTTCCCAAATTTCCCAAAAGAGAAGAGTACAAAATTTCATTATCCCTTGCTTGTTCTATAGAGTCCTGGTCCATATTTAATGCCTACATTTCAATTTGCCACAATCCTCTTTAGCCCTGAGATACTCCTTTGCTCCCACCCACACTTCCGGGCAGCTAGAATTTTTCTAAACATTATGTTATCCATACATAGTCCCTTCAGATGTGCCTAAATTAAGACAGTTCTTAAACTTAGTATTGATAATCCTGGCTCAGGTGCCTATTGTGCAAAACGTGAATCGTGTGTTCCCTCTTTCAATGCAACATGAAGTGTCTCCTGAATTTTCAGATATCTTTATAGCTTTCTAACAAAAAAATTTTAAAAGAAAAAAATATAACTTTTTGCTTTATTCCCCACATCTGCAACATTAAATTAACCATTTTGTTATGTCATGCAGCAGTTACTTTAGCAAACAAATAGAAAAACGTCTGAGAACTTAAGAGAGATCAGCAACTGCAACTTTTGTTTTGAAATAGCTTCAATGACCCTCACTGAAATGCTAATAATACTAAAGCAACAGCTTATTCACTTAAAATCCCTATCAGAGGCCCCAGGAATTAAATTATTTTACCAGGCTAACTTTCTACATTGGAAAAAGCAATAGGAGCTGTGCCATCTTCCTTTGGGACAATAAAATGAAACCAGATACAAGATGAACTTTAACTCCCCTTGAAGAAGTTGCATACAGTCTGAAATTACTTTTCAAGACATTCTAGATAACCTGCGTTTGCCTCACCAGTGGATCACTCCTCATTTTGTGGTTTCATTTGTACAGCAAATGACTTATTAGCTGCTTATCCTCTACTTCATATTACAAAAAAAAAGACTGTCAAGTCTAAAAAGCCAAGACAGAACACTCTGGAATGTAAGTAGGAGAATACAGTGACACAATGCACTAAAACCTCAGACCTACAAGCAGGACATGGATTACACTTTGAAACAAACATAAAAATGCGTCACTGACCTAGGCTCTCCTTAAGATTTTAGTCTTAATTTGCTGTAGAGATGCAGTACCGATGGGGAAAAGTTTACCACTTGGAACACCAGAGGAGAAAAGGTTTTAGTGAGAAGTTACTGAAATGAACCAGACTACGTATTTCCATCCCCACAAGAAAAGCCTTTTCATTGCTTGCTTAATTCTAAGCATACTTTTGATTTCTATGGAGTATACAAATATACTAAGCAATAGTTGCTCAAGTTTAAAAGGATGGTCTCCTTTATAATCAAGGATCTCTCTCCTACTCACCACACTGGTCAGTAAGATGAAACTCCAGGGAAAACTCTTCACTTACAAGGTACCTTCTAATATCCCTCTCCTATTTCAACACACAGGGACAGCCAGGCCTGGCACAGTACAAAAAACAGTCCTAAGAAAATTAATTTTAAGTTTCTTAACTATGTTTCAAAACTGATGCCTGCACGACTTATATTTTACAATTAGACTGACAAGGTGCAATTTAAAGGCTACCTAATTACATCCACATATCAAAGAACTGCTCAACATCTTTTCCTCACAGACAGGCACTGGGGGAGGAAAAAGCCCTAGTATAAGCATGTCCATTTGTAGGTATCATGTCCCTATTATAACATTTAATATTACATCAAATAAAACAATATAAATCAGGGGAGAGAGATAATACTTGCAAGTCCTTTTCTCAGGTACAGAGTTTGAGTGTAACTGGCATTGAAACAATTGCCTCTGACTTGCTTAAGGTTCTTCTATCACGATGATTTAATTCATCCTAATGAATTTAAAAAATGTTCTCTCTTTCTCAGAGTTCCTGAGGTTTTCAGGAGCCTCAAATTCCCCCACTGTGTTAAAAAAATATGATTTACTTATGGCATCTGCTAAATGCTGATAGACAGGATGGTGTTCAAGAATTATTTTAGTGCACCATGGTCCCAATACAAAATCGTGCAAGAGCAGGTAGAGGCATGAGTAAAAACCTCTTCACATGATCATCTGCCCACAGTTTATGAATCTGTCCAAAACACATTGCTTTAATCCCTGTTATAAATATCATTTATGCAGTATGAAAAAAAACTCATTTAAGAGATAAACAACTTCAGTTATGGAATTCCTTATCTAGAACTCCTTGAGGATTTTTTTTAAGGGAAAATACACTATTTACCATTAGAAAATTTAAAGTAACTTGCTATCACACTCAATCATTCAAACCTTTGGGAGAGCTGAGAACAAACACCCAAATCTTCCCATTTAAAACAAAACTGTCATAAACCCAGTAATTCACACAGTGAACAGCTAGGCAAAGACTCACAGCCTAAGCAAAGGCTAAGATTAGTACTTCCAATATCTTAATGAAAAAAAATAAGACTATTTATTGCCCACTTTCCAATTAATGAGCAGGGAAGGACACCATTATTCTTTCTCCTCTATTTGCTCCTCCCACTGGTTCTTCTACTTCTCTTGAGATTCACCTTGTGCTTTACACATGACAAAAGGTTTCCTCACAGATAGCAATTCAGGTTCTAAATGAAGAAAGTAAAAACCCTAATCTCTGACACTAAAAAAAAGTACCTGCTAAATATGGAATCAGAGCAGGTATCAACACATTTAAGGTTACCAAATTCCTCTTCTAAAAATCTCACCCTGTTGAGAAAGAATACAGGCAATGTCTTAAAAAAAAAAAGAATTATGCATTTTTTGTTAACCTGGGATCTGCTTCTTTAAAGCAAGAGGTGGAGGCTACATATCTTTAGATGCTCCCAAAGTTTATTTTTTTAAACCAAAAGTAAATCATTAACACTAGTTAAGACCTGCAGATCATAGGTATTTCAAGTATTTGTGGCTCTGCTGACATAGTAGGAGTCTATATGAAGTATTTGTCTAAAAAATGGAACTTTATTAAGATCCAATCTTTCAAGAACAGTAAAACTTAACACTTTATTGACCACAAGTCTACCAAATCCAGCATTTGGCTTCTGTCAACCTTCTGTTTCAGAAGGTAATAATGAGTATAGCATAAGAATGCTACAAGCAGGAAAGGACAACGCTGAATGTTCTCCCAAAGACTCTCCCTATACAGACACAACCCCAAACATACTATTGTTCTTACAGTGTTCAAATCAGATGATCGCTTTCTCAGATCTAGATTTCAGTACAGCCGTGTTTTGTGCATTTTGACAAAACAATGCTTATTTAACAAAATAGCCCAAAAACTAAGAGGAGCATCATTTCATCCCATATTGACAATAAGCCAGTTATAACAAGAAGAGTAATTTAATACAAGAATAATCTACCAGATACAGATTTGCGAGTAAAATCTAGTTTAGCTCAAACTTGGTGTTATCATCCTTACACAAATTACTGGATTTAGTTTAATAAACTGATTAGTGGTAGACTAAGGCAGTTGATTACAGTAGTTACTCAAGGTCTTAAAACCTATTAGCCTTACCTTGTGGTAAAAAGAATACAGCTCCACAGAACAGAACAAGCTAAAAAGCAAACTGCCTTAGCTAACCAAAAGTCACAACAGTTGATTGAAAATGGTTGAGTAATAAATCAGCCATATGTTCAAAATACTTTTTTCCTAAAAATGTCACATTCATTACTAAAAGGCCACAAAGCATGTACCTTATTTGAAGAACCTAAAGTGGGTACATGTCAACAGAAAAGGTTAGCATGCCAGAGAAACTAATAAAGGGCTAAAGGATTTTTCACCCACAATAGCCCATGTGAAGCACAGAACAATTAAAACATTCCATTCTGCCATGTCTTCAGACTGCTTTCACTGAATATTGAAATCACTGCTAAGTGGTACCTGTCTGAAAGAACACAGGAACCCAGAAATTTCAAAAATTATTAAGTTAAAGCTTTAGTCACAACTTATCTGTGTTCTTATGACTTGATCTATTCAGGAGTGATTCTTCGCATTTTACCAGTCAGTGCTATTTAACTGTAGCAATCCAGCTATAATGACAAATTTGAACTATGGGAGCTGAAGAGGGCAGGGAGAGAAGGGAAAATAGCCAGCTTATTGCACTTATGTTCTAAGGTATACTAACTAAGTTTGCCCATCATACAAAATTGGGAAGTGCTGTTGACATCCTAAAAGCAGAGCAGCCCCACAGAGAGATCTACACAAATCAGTGGCTGGGCAACCGCCAACTCTATAAAGTTTAACAGGGGTAAGTGCCAGGTTCTGCACCTGGGATGGGGCAACCTTGTGTTGGGAAGATTTAGATTAGACATAAGGAAAAAGTTTTTCACCCAGAGGGTGGTTGGGCACTGGAACAGGCTCCCCAGGGGAAGTGGTCACAGCACCAAGCCTAGCACAGCTCAAGAAGCATTTGGACAACGATGTCAGGCACATGGTGTGACTCTTGGGGTGTCCTGTGCAGGGGCAGGAGCTGGACTCCATGATCCTTGTGGGTCCCTTCCAACTCATGACATTTTACGATTTGAATAATTCCCTTTCTTCCTTCCAATTGCTACAAAAGTCAATAGGTTTTAATATTGTGAAATTCTCATTTAAATTTACTAGCAGAAACAGAACATCTATTATCTGCTTATGCCTTCAAATAATTAATTTGTCTATTTTTTTTTCAGATGTGTAACATCCAAAAAACCTACTACCTTTTGACATTAGTCTTTTGAAATACACTACTGTAAAACTGATCTAATAGTTATTAAGTGTAATTTTATCAGTTTAAATTGAATTAGAATGGAAATTGAATAGGGTGTTTTCAGTACTTTAAGAAGAGTAGATTACTTGATTCATTCATCTCAACACTCATTAAGGGTTACAATTAAATTGTTTTATTATGGAAGTCTTCCTGAGAAGGAAGAGACACGTTTTTTCTGGTTTAAAAGCTTTTCTTTAACTGATACAAAAGCATAGAACGTGAAGCTACCACTCTCAGTATTTTCTGATCTCCTTCAATTTATTTCCATTGATTAGCACACGAACATGATTAACAACAGAATCCTACACTCACCACCAAATAAAATGCCTTGTAAAAAGAATTGATCCTAAATAATACATTTTCTTTTCTACATCTTGTATCTGTCATAAATATACAGACCCAGTTGTAGAAAACATAGATTAAAAGGCTAATATTAAAGACACTGTCACATCATCTTATGCTGTAAAATAAACCCTATAGGCAGTAATAGTGAATTTTTATTCTCAGGCAAGTAACAGAAAGCATGAATTCATATGTGTATTATTTCCATTCATGACATACGCCTTTATAAAAATCAATAAGCTTTAAAACCTGCTGATGCTAATCTCATTAATTGCACCACATATTAAGATGTTAGCCACCAGGAAGTGCAGCAGAACAGTAGAGCTTCCATATGTAGAAGATGACTAACAAAATAGAACTTCTTCTACCTCCTACCCACCAGCAGAGCCTAGCAAATAGTGTCAGTTTTACATACAAGTATCAGTCTTCTAGAGATGAATGATTTCTTGCATGTTCCCTTCTTTCAGAGTATGTGATCAATGCATCTTAGTCTCATCTGAAAAAAGAAACTGAGCATCAGTTTCTGCAGTTAATTTGGGATAGACACCTTGCATCATTCTATGTTTTTGTGGACATTTGACAGGAAATAAGACTTTGGAGAATAGTTCTAGTTCAGTATTTAATTTTATTACTGTCACCATTATGGATAAGCTATCACAGACACATCTTTCAACAAAAATACCAAGGCTAGCGTTTTTTTTATTCTTCAAAACGTGACTGTGTATTGCAAATATCTAAAGGTAACTGTTAGAACATCAGCTGGAATAAAAGACAATTGGCTAATTAGTTACAGCCCTTTTTTTTTTCTTTTGTTCAATTGGTAAGACATAGTTCATAATAAATTTCAAAAGATGGTTTCTCAATACTCCAGTTGAAGAGCTTCAAAATCCTATTTGAGGAAGGAAAGTAGGCAGAGGATGACAGAACCAAAAAGTCTTAAAAGAAGTCTTTGGTAGCATACCAAAGACTTCCCCAAAGACCATCTTACATTTATAAACCATATGCACAGTATTTCTATATCACACAAGTGGACTATTTATAAGAATGTAATGCTGTTCAAGGAATAAAAGAGGTAGGCTTCACTTCAGGGTGACACGGGACTTGAAACTCCAGAGAAACAGAAATGGACTAAATTGAGTTTACTTTTCTTTTTCCTCTAGTGAAAATGAACATAAATGAAGTGCAGACAAACTTTTTTCTATTTCCATTTCACAGCACACAACTGGCATCTAAACATGAAGTTCTTAAATGCTAAAAAAACCGCAGTATTGATCTTAGTACTTCACCAGGATTTTTTCCCAACCACAATTTTTTTCCTTCCTCTCCTTAATCTACTGCAACATTTGCACAAGCTCCCCCCAAAATTTCAGAACTGTAGAAGACTATCAAACAGAATAACCCACACTGGAAAACCCAAGAACTAGAGAGATTAAGCTGTCTGTAAAACAGAGCAGAAGAACAGATCGCATTAAAGGTATATTTCCCACTGCTGAAAAAGCAAATTAGCGTGGTGTTTCTGAATTACAGTATTTGTAAAATGTGTTTATCCATGCACTACAGCAACACACTTCCCCCTCCTCCTCCAGTCTCACAAGCAATGCTTCAATGCTTCCCCTCTTGGTACTTCCACATCCTATCACCTCATTCATAAATTATTACTTTGCTTTTTATTTTCTTTATTTTTTTCAAGAGTACAACTGAACTGCAAAGCTAGAAATGTAAAGTTTATGTAACTATGACTTAATTACTACCAGGCCTTTAGTCTTCAAGAGAAAAGTATTATTGAAATCATAGTGGGGTTTTTCGTCCCAGTTAGAAGAACAAATGCATTATGCAGTTGAATAGCTTTCATTTCTTTAGTACAAATGGACAAAACAGTAAAGGACTTTACTGGAACTTTACGGAGAAATTACAATTATCACTGACTAGAAGAGTTCAGCATACTTCATTATTCTGTCTTAGAAACAGTCCACAACCCAGCGAGACTTTTTAGGTTTGGTTTCTATTCAATAATCTTAAACGCTGAACCAAGCACTCTACAATCAAAAAGGAGAAAATTAAGGAGTTCCAAACAACTTCCTGTGTACAGAGATAAGAGCAGGGACACTGCTTATATGAGGTGTACTCAGAACATCCTACCTTATGTCACTGACAAAGCTGCAAAATCTATCTAAAATGTCTTCTCAGTATATCCACCAGCAAAACTCATTTCCACTTAACCTCTATGGTCTGGTACAAGTAGAATAGATGAAAACTATTGCTGTTCACACCCTTCAGCTCTGATTCTATTAAGTTGTGCCTCTACTGCAAGAAATACATAGAATACAGGGATAGTTTATAGTATTACCCAATAACTGGGGCGAATTACCTTATTTTGCAAATGAGCTTCTTGATTATTATACTCTTTAACAAAGAGAATCATTAAAAGAATTACAAGAATTATTACAAATAATTGCCAAAGAAAACACTGACTACATTTTTACCTTTAAATTGTATAAGCAGCAGCATATGAATAGTGGAGAACAAAAGAATAAAGGTGCCACCCCGATCAGAGTCAAGCAACAAAGGTGAAAACCACACAACAACTTCAGATACAGCCCAGAATGTTCACAGTTTATACCAGGTAGCATAAGCATGCTACAGATCTCTGGTTTTTTAAGTTTTGCTCCAGTTTGTATTTCTCCACCTTGTTTCACAAATCTCTTAAAGGAAGATATGCAAGACAAGGCAATTAAATAGGCCCATTCATGGAGCCCAAAGTATTATTTCAGGTCATGCTCAGCACAATTCCTTATACAGCAGAGATTTTTTTTTTCCCACTCTTTCCAAATTTAATATATTTTATTTAGTCCACTTAATAACTTTGAACAATCAGTCAGTAACTTGTACCCTGATACACAATGCTTAATAACCTAAACTCCTTAAAGGCATAGGGGCAGTTTATTATATACCACAGTTTTAATAGACTTTTAAACAAAAAGCTCAGACTACTAGTTTGGAAACACAGACTCTCAAAATTGCTGATAGAAAATATACAGCTGTTATCATACATCAAATGCAGGTAAGTAACTCTTAATTACCCAACACTTTAAATCTGTTTCTCACTACCAAAAATTAGATGTTTTTATCTAATTCTTCTGTTGTGAAAGGAAAGGGTCGTAAGGATGTATGTTCAACAGTGTTTCAATTTTAATTCAGGTATCCCTGGTTGACAGTATTTTAGGAGCATTGTAATGAACCAAAGTAAGCATTTGTCAATGGCTGCACCCTAGAACTCTTACTCACCTGGAATTTAGTCCAGTTGCTACCCTGACTTACATTCCACCTTTTTTTTAGCACTCCAGTCACAGCTGTACAGCTGTATGGTACAGCTGTACCATAAATGGCTCTGGCACATGCACAGTTTTCTGTCCCCCACTACTGACACCTTAACTTGAAATCAATTTGGAAACTTATTTTGTTTCTCCTTCAGAAGCATTACATTTCTCTTAGGTACTACAGTGCAATTGATCAACCCCTGCTTTCATCTTTTTTTTTAGCTTAGCTTGAGCTGTTTCTCTTCTTCCTTTGGTTTTGCTATTAATTAAATGGCAGTATTATTTTCTTCAGATGGAATTATTAGAAAGCATCTTGGGTTATAATAAATAAAATAAACAACATACATTACTTCATTCTGTATTGTTAAGGAACAATATTCAAAAGAGAATGTCTACTTGTCATCATTTAATCAGAGAAAATGGAAAGACTTATCAAATTGAAGAAGTAATTAGGAAAAAAATAACAATATGCACATATTCCAGATGACTTTCTTGAACACTGTTTTAAAACACTTATTCATATTCCAGTAATCCACATACCTTTTGGACAGTTTCTCTTCAGCTGGTGTATTTTGGAGGCATATTTCAAAAACAACAAAGACAAAAACCAAGAAAAAAAAAATCAGGAGAAAATAAGCTATTAGCACGGTACTATTTGTTACTTAAATACTCCATGAAGGCATTGTGTGACTTAAAAAAATCTGATTTTCATAACAAGCAATTTAATAGCTTGATTTATAATAAAACTGTAGAGCATTAACAGTATATTTTGCACATTTTTGTACTCAATAGAGTCAATCTTAAAGCACGCATCACAGGACTTTATCTAGCTTACAGATACTTAGGTGCTCAGCAACATTTACTGTTCTACCAGTGGCCCTACAGAACCTAAATGTGAACTACACTACAGTAATATCCTTGTGCTTTTGCTTGCAATAAGTAACTAGAAAAAAGCAGAGTTATCACATGTTGAAAACAATCTCAGCTTTTATTCTCTTCCTTCCAGATTCAAACTTCAGGTTAAAGCATACCATGATGCCACTTCTGCCGTGGTATCATGAAAAAAATCTGTTCTATGTAACTACCACGTATTTGCAGACATTAAGCAAGTCACATCACATTCAAAATTTTTTCTGATTTACAGCAGAAAACTTCACCACCACAGTCAGCCATATGTAATTTAATCTGTCCTGCAGAACCTCAATAAAATGGCAAAGTCTATTAGAGAAGGAGAAGGCAGTTAAGAAAAAATTTACCATGCATCTCACAAATGTAATTTATCCTAGAGGTCCATTTTAATCTTTATCTATCATTGCACCTGAAATAAAATCCAATTATTTCAGCTTCACAGGTAGACTGGCTTTTCATCTGAAGAGATATGAATGAGCCATGAAATATAAAAAAATGTAAATTAACATTGCACAAATATATATGCTACATACAGAGCTGTCAAATCCCACACTTTAAACATCAAACTGAATCTGCAGCTCCCCAGTTTAAATCTTCAGCACAACATATCCTCTCACATATTAGCAACACAGCACAAGGACTGCTATCCACAGTATAATGCCATACTTGGGCAGTACAGCTCACCTGATGTTCTACCTCCAGCAGGAACACTCCCAGGCCAGTGGGAGCCTTATCCACAGGGCAACTTCTCACCACAGCCTTGTACCACACCCTTCTTGATCACATGGCCCAGAATAAAGCACAGTCTTCCATATTACCCAACACATGTCTCTCCCAGTGTCATGGCTCCACAGATGAAAAAAATCTATAAATATGCTCAACAGAATGGTCTCGCTGTCATCCCTGCTTCCATTTCACTATTGCAACCCAGCTTCCACTATTCCATTCTCAGCACTGTATGTAAAACCAGCTTTAAGAGAAGGAGATACACTGTATTTTCCTTTTTAAGTATTAGTTACATTCACAACAGTTTGAAGAAAGTTGAAGCGGTCATTCATCTGCACAGCAACTTCCAGAACAAATTAGGCTGGGGATCCCATCATACAGCTCTTACCTTTGAGATTCAACAGTATAAAAACACATTCTTATTTTCACGCATTACATTCATGCCCTACACCATCAGCCTTGTATATTCAATACTAAACCACTCCCCAAATTTCAGGGTCTGAATGGTTTTGGATGCTAGAAGTCCATGAGACTTGGCAGGAACCGATATGTTGTAACTATTTCTGTACTTCACAAGTTAAAAAGAGATCAAAAATAAAAATCATCATCAAATAGTAGAGAGCGAGCAAGAAAATTTCCAGAACAGTTTGATAATCACAAAGTGGAAGTTACAACTATTATTAATAAATTCTTTAAAAATCTGAACTATTAAAAAAGTGTAAGAACTAGATTTTTTAAAAAATACCCATTGATTTTAAAGTGGGGAAGTAAATTTACTAGTGTAAAACTGTTTATTTATTTTTTTCTACAACTGAACAGTCTTTTCTCACTTGCATTAAAGCTTTGTGTAGACTAATTCTTTAAGGATAGCATACCTCCTCTTGGTTAATTGCTTTGAAGCAGCAAGATAACAAGTTTGATCTGCCTTCCATTCTCAGTGAAAGAGCCAACAATAGCTCAAATGTTATTTTAAGTGACTATAACTGGAACAGTCAAACAAAAGGTCACCCATTTTACTGGTGTGGAAAAATACAGGATGGGCCTCCAAGCCTCCCAGGGCTATTCAGTAGTTTGTATGATCAAAGGCAAGCAGACTTTGACCTTAATACAAGTATCTTCCTATCTTCCCTCATCCATATATATTATTTGCAATAAAATTTTAGTCACTGTATTTTATGATGATTTATATAAACAAAATTGATTTATCCCAGGAGGAAAAAACCAAACATCTCCTAGTATCCAAAGTTATAGTTAATCTTACATTTCAAATGCATTAATTATAAATACATGTGGATTTTTTTCTGAGTTACATCACATATTATTGAGTCAGCAGAAGCAGCTGAAAAACAACTACGTTAGTAGATGGAAGGCCATGCTTTTTTTTTTTTCCAAATATGTTGTTCACTCACAGAGCTTTAGGCAACTAAAATGTCAATGTGTACAGAATTTACTGAAACAGATTTAATGATCTCCAAATGACAGGAACAGCTATTTCCTCAGGAAAAGCAGAATCACGGTTCACCTTCTGAAAATACTGTTTTGCTACTATTATTGTGGACATCCCACACTGTCACCTTCATACCGAAATCTGTTTTTATTTATACCAGTAGTACAGTTTTTAAAGAGAGTCAAGCAATCCATTTGTTGTGCTGAAGCTACAGAATTCTTTAAATACTAAACTGAATAAAACATTTCAGCCCTCCAGTTTTTTCAAGAAATATTTAAATTATTCCAATTTGATTTGCTGTGCTACAGCACCTCTTTTCTCTCTAATCCCCCTCATTTCTATATATGAGGTTCTATGTTTGAAGTTCCTCCTGGCTGGCTGACAGTCTTTTTCCTTCATCAAGTTCATATTTCTGTCACTGACTTTATAGGATATGCACAACCTCTTACCCACGTATATCAGATGATGTTTTCTACACCATCTATTCCTCTTTGCTCTTTATGACAGGTCTAAGCCAAGCAGCTCTTTCCCAATTCCCTTAAAGACAGGAAATTCTTTAAAAACGTAAATTACACTGTCAAAAAGGTCTCCCACAGTAATTCTGGGTCCCGTGACCACCCATAAGAACACCCTTGCTTCCCACCTAGAATAACATCCCCAATTATTGCCCCTGTGACATCCCTCCCATCATGTACATGCAATAACCTACTGCAGCAGCTTCATTACTCTCCCACTTTCCATCCGACCTTCCCTATGCATACTGGCCTAGTAAAAGGCAGCAAATGCCATGGTGGTTATTACTACAGGCCAGCCACAGAGACAGAGACCAGGGTTCCCCATTTCTTGCCCAATCTCTTGTCCAGCCATCTGCCTGTTTCTGTCAGACCTGTATTTGCATTCAACAGGGCTGGAGAACACTGCTCCTCTGCCAAAGTCAACTAGGAATTGGGCAAGTGGTTCAGAAGTTACTGGCAGGGTGGGAGGACAGGCTAGCGGACAGATGGATGGACAGATGGAACAATTGCATAAGCAACCTTCCCTCAAACTAAAATAAAACTTTGAAGTCCCACCTGTTCCACAAAGCATTTCATCAGCGCTAGCCACTCCCCACTTCAAGGTTTTCTGTTTTATAATAGGCTGTACTGCATAAAGTAGTAGCTTTAGTCTGTAGACTTACCGGATCAACACATTACTGCCTGTACATCACGATGTACAGCCACTGTGCTCCATAAATAACTGCCTTTTAAACACAAGCTGTACCCAAAGAAGATTCCACAGTTAGGGAGAAAAAGAATGGTTGCATAAAAACATTATAATGGCATGTAATTTGAAACATCCTTTCTAATAATAATGCCAGCAAGAAAAGGAGAAAGAAAGCGCCAGCTTTGGGGTTGGGGTTTTTTTCAGGTTGTCCTTCATTTTTTTTTTTCTTTTTTTCTTGGGGGGGGTGGGGGGGCGGTGCTTTGTTTTTCAAGAAATACGAAAAGAAGTAGAGAAGTAAAAATAAAGACTACTACCAATTAAAGGATCTGCAAAGGCGTCTTGCATCTCAACAGCCTAAGATTGTGTGAAGGGATAGAGAAGAAGCTGTGCTAGAGGAACAGATGGATCAGGAAAGTGTGAAGAGGTCCATAAGGTAGGCTCAAGTTTTTTTAAAGCATGAAACTTCTGAAGCAAGCACAGATTCATTGTAGGTGTCTTCATAAAAGGATTAGTTAAGGTGAGGGGAGTTGGGGGTTTCTTTGGGTTTTTTGAAAAAGCTTATAGATGTAGGTAGATAACAGCATACTATGTGTACATATCTGGAGTGGTGGAATAGGGAATACTCCATCCTCGTCCGACATACAAGGCAAGGAAGACTGGAACCATTTTTGCAGAGGTTACGCAAACAACCTAATGGCAATGTTGTAGATGTAGTAGATTAAGAGTAGAAATAAAAATAGAGGGAGATCAAAGCCAAAAGGAGAGGAAAAAATAAAACAAAGCCTGCTTGCACTAAAGACATTTGTTTCGTTTTAGTTAGAATTCTAAGTGCTCATAAGAAAATAATGTAACCGTGTCATTAAAATAAGCTGAGCAGGGAAGTGTGTGTATTCCCCAGAAAATGAAAAATAATTTAATTTTACACAACTTCTTCCTACTGACATTTTAGGAATAAACATACTTTTAGAAAAACACTGCTTTTGAGCAGAAGGTCTACCTAGAAAACCTCCTGAGGGCCCTTCTCCATCATTGGTGTTAATTATCACTTCAAAATACCCTACACAATCCTAGTAAAAGCAGCGGTATAAAGTTGGAGAGGGAGTATTCTATATTTATTAATAGATTCAGCTTCATTTCAGTAAACACCCATCTTGCAATAAAAAAAGGTTATAATTAAAAGTAGTGTATGTTCTGAGGTTCACAATTGAAAATTAGTAACATCTACTGTTACTGCCATGACAATTGCCTACTTTTTGACTAACAGATTTAACTTTTGTATTAATAATCTTATACATAAATAACCCATAAGCACAATAAACAATTTTTCATTTGAAATTGTATGTAACAATAAAAGAAAACTTGTTTTAATGTATTATAAACCTACACCCATCTTCTGTTCGTCATCATTACATTTATATTTACACAACACAGAAAACACTGAAGTTTCCAGTATGCCTACCAACTATTTTGAACAACATCAACTTGAAATATCAATTAAGAATGTTAAAAACAGTTTCATACACTATACAAAATACTGTATGTTTTTACAGTTAAGATTTCTCCACCTCTGAAAAGGCTGATAGAGTCAGATGGGCCTTAATCCTACATACACTCCTTTATACACAATGCAACTAAAGTTAAACACATGCTTAACTGATTACACGTGCAAATATTTGTATAGAGGATTTAAGTGACTCCAGGGAATAAACAAAATGCTGCCAAGTGTTCAAAATAAAAAACAGAAAAGGAAACTTTTCCTGCAATTTGTTTTTTGCTACTGGAAAGTTTTATTGAACACCGCAGATTAGCAGGAATTTAGAACAAATGTAATAGGTCTGACAAGAAGAGCTTTACGAAGAGCTGACTACAACATGCCTATAACATGTCAGTTTTGCTATTAATATTTCAAATAAATGCCAAAAATGCAGTCAACAAAAACAAACACAAAAATTTAGTAACACCAAAAACAAAATAAAAAACCACCCTCACCATCTTGAAAGGAGCAGAATGACCAAACTACACTACACTTATTCATTGAAAATGCCTGACAAACCTGCAATTAACACGATATGCTGCCACATGCAAGATACAACAAATCTCAGTGTGCCTGGTGAGAGTAAGAGCCAGCAGCAGATAATACCCAAATCCTTCCAGCAGACTTCTGAAGTTTATCTACTACAGGTCTCCCACCAGAGAACCATCCTCTTCACCATCACCTAGAAATGGGTCCAGATGAAAAGGGAGAGAAGAAGAGCAGCATACATCACCAAGCATCATGAGCCCCCAACACTCAAGGCACACTGGACCTTTTGCTCTACCAACACCAGCATAGCTGATGTATGCTGAGGCAAACACAGGGAGCTTGTGAGAAGTGAATAACACAAAAAATACACATGACTTTCTTAAGATTAGGAAATACAGCAACAAGTAGAAAGCTTATAAACACAAATTTACTATGCTATCAAGTTTAATTCAAAAGATTTTGTGCTTTAAAGATAAATATATAGAAGTACAAAGTCCCACTTGCTAGTACAAAGCTTAAAAAGCTGGTAGTTATTTTGCAGCCGTGAAATCATATTGGTTTAACAAGTTAAAATATCACCCAGAATATCACATGCAGGCCAAAAGAAGGATCTACCTGCTCAAAGTCAGGAACTGAAGAGACTGAGAAGTACCCAATGATGTACATTCACTTACTTTGCATATAAGTGGGACTCTACAGCTGAGGAGCTGCTCACTTCATAAACACTAACTCAAAGTAAACCAAACACCCTGGAAAACTCCAGGTGTTTCTACACCATCAGATAGCTATCCCAGAGAACTATCCATTTACTAGGCACTTAAAAAAATCCGTTTTAGGATCACAACTTTTACGAATTTGATTATGAAGTCAGTCAAAACATTGTTCTACAAAGAAATCATATTAAGTGTAAACTGTTTCTCTAAATTCACTAAGAAACGTACAGTTCCTACAATACAGGATGACTTTTAAACATTGATACCTAATTACGAAGAGGAGAAAGGAATGAAAAAACTTTGCTTTCATATTTGATCTCCAAGAACTATGTTTTTTGATACTTAATAGTTGAATAAATATTTTATTCTACTGAACCTTGCAGCCCCATCCTCCCCTTCCTTCAGCTGAATGCAGCAGTGTGTTACCATGAACATCTGTACTACTATAGTCATCTGTAAGAACAGATTAACAGAGACAGTGATACAATTCACCATTACAAAATAATGGAGATCTGTGTGGCTGCCATACTGGAGATTCAGTTAAAATTGGACTCACACTTT
>VZRN01000629.1:452030-521998 GCA_013397935.1 Dasyornis broadbenti
CGCTCCCCCCCGCATCGGCCAATAACAGCTCGCCATGGGCCCATCTCTCCGCCCCTGGCCCTGCCCCCGCGGCACCGCCCGGCTCGGGGCCGGTTGGGCTGAGGCGCAGCTGCCGCGCTGAGGGCGCGGAAGGCGGCGGTGCTGCCGCCGCGCCGGGGTCGCGCCGGGCGGCCCCGGGGGCAGGTCAGGTCAGGTCAGGTCATGGGGGACAGGGGGACACCTCCGCAGGTGAGGGAAGGGGAGCCAGCCCCCGGCAGCAGCGCACGGCCGCGAGGGATGTGTCTCTCCTTGACAGGGAAGGGGGCTGGGGGCTTCTCGAGCTGGGGATTCCGCGGAACGGATAGGCTTTCTTTTTTTATTTTTTTAACTTCTTTTTTTGGCATGGAAGCTGGTCCCCGCCCCCGGCACGCAGAGCCGTTAGTCACCCGAGTGCGGGGCGGGGAGGCGGGAGAAGCGCCGTAGGAGCTGCTGCTGCTTTGCTGGATGGGTGGAGAGAAGAAGAGCGGGTGGAGAGAAGGGGAGCGGGGATGTTAAAAATCAGTATCTCCTGTTTTTTCTTCCACATCAGCTCCTGCCAAAGTGAAAATGTCTCTAGCCCTTGAGCATTTCTCCGTCCTTTTTTACAAAACCATAATCTGGGCTTTCAGGTTCTGTTGCTGGCGCCTGTCAGGATTTCACCTTTCGGGTTTGCTCACACAAAACAACAGTTTTAAACTAAAAGCCACTTTCCAGCAAACATCGAATATTAGATGCATCACGGCAAAACGTAGCTCTACAAGCTATGGATGCTTGAACTCGACTCCCATTTTCTTGGTATGCTTCAATGGTTATTTAAATTAGAAAAATGTTATGAGGCCCAATGTACATAACATGCTGCAGAACTCAGCAATGGTTGAGTATTGCTACCAAAAGTATATTTCTTAGGTAAGGATACGTACCCTAGAAAAATATGCCCAGACAGATCACAGAATTATGGCATGGCAGTGCTTAAAAATCAGGCATCTCATTTTCGTTTGCTGTTCCACACAGACTGCTTCATAAGCCTTGGGACACTGGAGTGTTTTAGTTTGGCTCAGGGATGCATTTTTGAAGTAAATGCTGTCATCATCTCTGCTAACAGTGCTGTAATTCAGAGTGTGGAGTGGTGTTGGAGTGCGTGAAATAGATCCCTTTTGTATGAAGCTAAACTAAGGCATTCCAGCCACAAATGAGCACTGAGTGGGACTCAAACCGAACTAGTCAAACACCAGGAATCCTCCAGGTGAGTACAGCTTGAAGATCAGGCCTTCAGCACCAATGGTTGCGTCCTGCAGGTCTGTTAGACCTTGGTGTTTGCCGGTGTAGTTGAAGCTTTGGAGCTTTGTAGCTCAGAAGGAAGGTCCCAAGAGGTTTCTAGTGTAACATCTGACAGACCTGATTCCTGGTTCACAGCAGGCCGTCAACCAATACTTAAAAACTTTGATGCTTAAAAGTCTGCCAGAACTCCCAGTTTGTATATGGATCATCCCATATTCTTGTGTTAGGATCACACATCATTCATAGCTATAAGGCTAACTTGAACTGAAGTAAAAAACACTGCTAGCAAGCAGTGTTGCTGTTTCAAATATTATCAATGGCTTTTGTAGTCCTTATTAATCTCCCTATACCTGCAACAGATTCCAGGACAGAAGGCAGTGGTGCTGCAAATTTAAAATTAACATAAATGAGTGGATAGTGCTTTACTGCTTAAAAATAACTGAATGAACCTACAATAACATATGTTAGCAATTAAAACTTTTTTTTTATCAGTGTATCTTGTCATTTTGATATGATGCCAGGTTGTAAGAAATGTAGCACACATAGAGTTTTTGTAAGAAAGCATATAGAGAACCACTGTGGTGGCAAAATCAGAGCTGAGATATTTTTTCTTACAATGTACACAAAATAAATTTCCTTTTCTTACAGTGCTTCTCACTGGCAACCAGTTTCATGCACTAACATGACATAGTTACTCCTTTTACTGAGATCTTTCTTTTGGCAGGTGTGTGTGAGAGAAATATGTTAATTGATAAGATAAAACACTTTATTTTACACTTTAATCTTGAGGAGCTTGACTGCAGACAGCAGTCCATAATTTTAAATGTCTGAAATCAAACATCATAGTTCACTTGTCTTCTAGGTTACTTCCATATTCATCATCATAATTTTTGCCCTCATCTTGTGGTTGTAACAGAAATGTTAGAATACAACAGATCTTTATTTACTGTCTCCAAAAGTTTAAGGCTAATATAACTCAATTATAAAGATAGAATTTTCTAATGTGAACCCTTCAAATCAGACATGGATGTGGAGGCCAAGCCCTTTTTACTGACACATCTAATACAGAGATTTTGTTTTGGGAAGCTAGACTACATTCCACGAAGTCACTAAAACAAAATACAGGAAAAAAAGAAAAAATTATTTATCAGGTAAAGCAAGCATATATGACTCTGAATACAAATAAGCAGCAGATCTCATTCATAACAAGATACGTTTTTTTTAGACAAACTTCCTATTAAAAATAGGGGAAACGCCCAACTTTCCCAAGGACCACCTCAGTGTTTTCTCCAGGGACTCCTAAAGGGATTGTGGGGTGATGAAGGCAAGAGACGAACACCTGAAGGCAGCAGCCAGATTGTCTTTACTTCCCTTTTTCATCCCACAAACTAGCTGGCTGAGTGTCAGGCGGGCCCTCCGGTGCAGATCGGAGCAGTCTGATCTGTTCTGCTGGAAATGGCAAGAAGTGCCAAGTCCTGCACGTGTCCTACTTCTCTGGAGTGTCTGTGAGTCACCGCATCAGCTGGGTGCAAGGGCAGCTCCTGGTTTGGTGGCCAACCAATGTCATACAGCATGGAAGGAGAGACCTGCTTACCCACTGCATCTGTATTTTCACTGACACTAGAAGTCAAGTAGGAATAAGTTTGATGTAAACATAAGTGGAAGTGCATGACAAGCGGACATTGAGTAACAAGCGTTAATTTAGTGAGGTATGAATGTATATATATGGGGCACGATATTTTCATGGCATTAGAAGAGTCTTGAAAAAGGCAAAAATTGAGAGTTTTTCTTAGCTGAAAAGTGCAAAAATTTGGAAATCTGCTACTGATAGTAGCAAATTATTCATCTTTCTTGCAATGAAATTTCATTACATACAGAAGAAAGAAAAACCATTAAATAGTCAATAGATACTGCTTCTTTCCCAAGGTCTTAAGAGAAAATATTGCAACAAAAGGGAGTGATGCTAGTTTTATTATTATTCTCTACGAACTAGCTGTTGCTTTCCTGGGAACCAAGCTCTCAGTTGAGCAATCAGTAATTTAAAAATAATTGTATTGTGAATTTCCTATACAGTGTTGCACATTTAATACATGCAATAGTCACAATTATCAGGTGGCAGAGTGTGACTGACATCCTTTTACAAAAATTCTCCTAAAATGTATATTTTAAAGTGTGTGATTTGCAAGTATTGCTCTTGATCATTTCATTTTGAAGATTACACTCATGATCAAAGAGCTATGGCTTTATTTCTTCCAGTGCAATCATTTTAATTGGAAGGACTACAAACAAATTCTTTCTTCCTTCATTTGATAGGTGATGCCACCAAAATGGCAACTGCTTCACTCCACAAGATTTTCCTGGTATGGGTGGGCTGTGTGTGTCCGTAGGGATGAGGGATTTCTGCACATCCCCATAACAGAAATGCAAGCAGCTCTGCCCAGCACTTCTGAGCCAGATGAAGTCCTTCCAAGAGCAGGAAAGTAATAGAAGAAATAGTGCTTGGTCTTTAAGAAATAGTCTTACTGTCTTCTTAAACAAGACGTGTTTAGGCTATGAAAAGTACCAATGATCTATAGCTTACCTACTCTCTGCCTCTTAGTTTAAAAATAGGTTTTCTGTGCTGCTTAACCACCTGCTGTATTCTCCTCCTATGCATTAGCACTGCCCTTTCTGTTGGCTTCCTAAACATACGTGGGTAGATCTCAAGATACACATTCTGCCTTTACAGAGGCAGGACGCAGCCTAATTATAACCTGCAAGATCAGAATGTGACTGTTTTGACTTGCAGAAACAAAGATGAATAACTGAGTTGTTGGCATTTAATTTGTTTAGATATTCTGAACTCAGTCCACTTCTTACTGTAATTTATTGTACTTATGACAGCTAATACCTGATGAAAATGACCTACGCGTGCAAGCCATCATTTGCATTGTGTTTTCCAATGAAGTAAATTGACTTCTAGCAAAGTAAAAACACTTTTGCTGTTCTCTTGTAAATCTAAAATCAGTGTGGTTTTATTATTTCTCTATGACAAGAAAATAGTAGACAGAAAAAAGTTAAAAATGTTTTTACCAGACTACAGTAATTTAGACAATCTGACATTTCAGGAGCTATACATCTTTATTTCAATAATAATGACCAGTTGTGGCTAATGGATTTTATTTATCCTAATATCTCTTACTGTGTGTAATAGGCACTTTCAGTAGGTAGCTTTGCCCATGACATATTTCATCCTTGAGCATAATTCATCGTTTTATGTCAGCATTTGGTTGGGACAAGAAAGGGGGTAAGATGACATAATTGCAGGGTGGCTTTCTGCTGCAGTAGTCTCTGTGTAAAGCTCTGGAGGGCAATTCCTGTTTGTCTAGACCCTTCAATGCTGCAGTCCTCTCCCTCATCTCAGAATAATGGTACTGACATATATCATTATAGTCTTACACATCACATTGTTTTCCACCTATTTTTTCCCCATGGAGCTCAGAATGAGAGCAGATTGAATAGGATAGCTCACGTATTTTTGTAGTGATTATTTTCTTAAATCAGTCCTGTTTTCAGAACATTGTAGCTTTACATAAACAGTTTCCCAAAGCATGTCCCTTTCATTATATTTAAATACTATACTTTCCTTCGCTGTCTGACTTCTTACTCTTTTCTCTCTTGGTTGCATTTAAACCAAGATAGTTATATTGTTTCCAACCCTACCAGCAATATCCCTTACTTGGGGGCTCTTTTGACCTAATTTTTAAGAGATGGTTTCCATATGAAAGAAGAATCATCCTTCCTCTCTATAAGAAACAGAATTTGTTAACTGTCTTACTAAGACAAGCCTCATGGAGACCTTATGCTGCTACATTTAGTATCTGTATACAGAATTCAAAAATTCTATATAATACATGAAATACTGCACCTAGGCTGATATTCCACTAAATGTAGTCTTCAATTAAATCAAAAATACAACTTTCTTTCAATGTAGTTTTAGGAAGGGAAAAGATGTGTATGTGGTTTTGTAGCCTGCCATACAAAAGATTATGTTCTAAAATCTGAATTTAAATATAGCAGAGAAAGAGGAGTTGGACAACAATATCAATGCAGTTGAGGTGTTACAATTTTTACTTATTGTATCATGTATTATCACAATTTTTCTTAAAAAGAGTCTTACTCTTGGACAGAATTCCTGTTTAGGTGGATCAGGTTTCATACAAACACAAAATAATATGATCATCCTTGCCCCCAACCTTATAATTCAAGAGATAATAGTGAGAGAGCATTGGGAAAGTATGAGGTAGTTCACACACATGATAGACAGTTGGCTAGATGTATCCAAATTTGTAGCATCATGGCAAAGGTGAACCTCAAACAGAGATTTTTGAGGAAAATACTGAAGTGGCTTTGCTGATGTTTATGAGAAACTCAGCTAGAACACATAGGAGCACACAGGAGATAACGTGGGTGTGCATTCCTGAATTTTTAACAAGCAGGTAATACCTATTATCCTGGGTAGGGTGGATGTGAGAGCTTAGGAGATTATATAGTGGGGATAAATTGTAAATGGACTTGAAAACGAAGACAGTGTATCCTGGTGCTGTAAAGATGGAGGGAACAAAGAGAGGGTTGTAGGAGAGGAAGATTTAGAACTTGCCATCTCCCATAGTGAGGATGAATTATTAAGGTAGTCCGTGGCAAGGGTAAGGAAACAGATGTTTCAGCAATAAATGCGTGGCATAATGAAAATTTGGATGAGTTTTAAGTATGCATATAAATGCAAAAAGCCTTCTACTAGAAATGTTAGAAAAAAGTCCTGTTAGGATTTCAGCGTAATTTGGCTATGAAGAAAAAGATGGAGGTGGAAAGTGCAGATAAGTGGCAGGCTAGATACGATTTGTCATGGTGATTGCAAAGGAGATGCAACCAAAAGTGCTGTTTTAAACACATCGTTCTTGCGGTCATGTCCCTGGAGAACAAATCTGAGCCAAATTTTTTGAGGCTTTCCTTTGACTAAAAACAGTGAAATCTGCAGTGAAGAGATGAATATTCAAAATAATAACTAAATCATCATAGGGTCACATTATCATAAATACTGGAGGTGGGTCTTGAAAGAATGCCAAATGATATGAATTCTTAATGGATAGATGCACAGAGGGAAAACAAAAAAAAAAACCAAACATGGAAACTTAAGGAGGACAAAGTTTCAGTGATGGATTATTATTTTTCAACTTTCATTCAGTTCAAAACCAGTAACAGTCAAAGGTAAAAGCAGATTATGTTGTGTCTAAGGGGAGAAACCTAGTTTACAGAGGTTCTGGAATGAAACTGGAGAAGAGGTAAATTTAAGGAGCTTGGAGATGGGAATGAGGAGCAGAGCAGTTTGTAGCTGGTGAGAAAAGGGGATCAGAAGAAGAATGTTTTTGGTGGGAGCGTGAGAACTGAAGGAGGAGTGAACAACAGTTTGCTCAGGATGGAAGAACTGAGGCAAACGGAGGAGTTGGAAAAGAGAAATTCTTAAGATGTGACATGGAAGAAGGAGAGGAGTTACAGAAAGGGAAGTGATGGAAAGCAGATATCTTCATGTAGAAGACATTGGTGAGATCCCAATGTGGAGAGTGAAGGAGATGCAGGAGCAGAGTAAAAGGGAGGATGATTCAGGGTAGCTAAAATCCCACTTGAGATGACAGATGTTCCCTAACTGGAGAATGGAGAATTACTTAACTAGGAAAGAGGAAGAAATAAAGATGGATAAAAAAACCTTGCAGTTCAAAAAAAGGGTGAAGTGAAGGAGGTAGAAAATTAACAACAATCCTTGGGATAGAAAGAGAAGGGAGAGAAGAAATGTGGGGAAAAAGAGAAGGGAGACAAATACTCAGAATTACTGATCTGGAAATTGTGGAAAGATTGACTGACAAGGCTTGAGGGAGAAGATGACCTCAAATATGCAGCTGCAAGGTATATGATCATTGTTTAAAAGGGAGGAACACAGCATAAGAGATTCAAGAATTTGATGAAAATCAGCTCAGCTGTAAGCCTTGGTATAGGCTGAGCTGAAGGAGGAATGCTGACTGAACACAAAAGGGAGACATGGGACTCTTCAGCCAAGGGCTCAGATGAATTGGTAAAGACTTACATGGGATATGGTGAAAAAAAATAATGCCTTGAGCTGAAATCAAAGGACAGGGCTGAAGAGAACTGCTATATAGAGAAGAGACAGAAAGAAAATGATAGGGGAAAGTAAGAAGGGTCATATTTAATGCTGCTAACAATGGAGAAAAAGTAAAAGAGATGTTGCCAGGGAGGAGCATGGACAGGGAAAGAGCAGAAGTCCAGTGTGATTGCCATGAAATGTATATGGGGGGATAAAAATGAATGGAAAAGAGAAACCTCTGAAAGAGAGGGAAGATAAAAGAGAAGGATCCAGGACTTGGTGAGGGTGAAAGGAACGAGATATGAAAAAGTCATGGATGACAGGTTTTTTTTACAGAGACAAAGAGAGTGGGAGGAAAGAAGGGTGTAGGTGTGAAATTTGAAGCTGTGAAGCAAGACAGGTAAAAGCAGTAAGAAAGGAAGATGTAGCATAAAGACAAAAATTTCAAACTTGGATGGTAAAAATAATGGTCCTAAATTCTGTTTAGCCATCTTAGTAAAAACTGGCTTTAAGTTTTTTTGTTTTTTTTTTCTTTCCAGACATCATCTGCAAATAGTTACTCAGATGTGTGGGCTTTTCTCTGGAGAGAGCAGTGGGAAATGAACTATGGATTCGTACTCTCTCATCTTCAGTGTGTTCATTAGGAGGTGGTGGAAAGGCTGATAGAAACTATATTTAAGAAAGTATCAGGTGATTCACTTAGCTGAGAGAGGGAATAGATGTTAATAGTGCCATTCCTAAACAAGATTAGATCTTTCTGTTTCTCCACATTTGGCAGGTCTGTTTGGATGATGCCTGTACTAATGCCTAATATGGACTTCAGCCTAAATGCAGCCTAAATGGCTGAGACCAAGTTTATTTCAGCAGTCAGCAGGAGGGCTCTGCTGCTTGATAACAGTATTGGTTTCTATCTTAGGGACTTTCCTGTTTCTCCAGCTGTTTCGGCTTTGTTTGGAAGTGGATACCTTTTTTTTTTTTTTCCTGGATATGGGCCTTGCTGTGCTTCTGTCACCTGGAATTTGGGTTTCTGCAGAGAACAATCCATAAGACTATGCCCAGAAAGCAAAAGGGAGCTTCCCACATGAGCGCAGAACACCTACTGGCTGAGTGAATTCCTCCTAATGTTCCCGGCAGGCAGCTTTGGCTCGTCTGAAATTCAAAGTGTGTGTTTTTACATGCAGAGCTTTGGGACGGGATCCATCTTGCTTGAATACACCGCTCAGTCCTTGTAATAACTCAGCAGCTGGGGCTCTTCAGGTGAGGGGGTTCTGCTCTCATGTGTCCTGGAGAAAGGTCTGCTGGTCTTGTGTATTGCGTGCTCACCATGGCGCTCTCTGCCAGCATTAGTGTTTCAGTCATAATGCCTACAAAAGAGCCTGAAGCTACAAAGCCTGTTTCCAAGATAAGCTTCCTCCTTCCTGTTTTTGAGAATGGATTTGGTTGTTAGGCCTGGGGAGCTAAAGCAAACTGTGGTTCTGATTTGTTTTCTAGGAATGACTAAGAGAGGAGGAGCTTGTGCGCTCTGACTAAATTCTGATGATTCTGTTAGCAACTGCATTTCTTTAACTGTACATGAGCTTGCTGAAAGTATGTTTTTAATCTTGCAAAACCCTCCTCAGTTTCTGATGTTGCTTCTCACATACATTATGTTACTTTCCATTTTTAGCTTCAATCCTTCTGTGTTTGACATACTGGATTTTCCAGGAATATTTTCAAATGGATTTTTTTCAACTTCGTAAACATATTACTTTCATGTATTTTCATTGTTGGCTAATGTCTGAAGATTTCTGGTTTTGAGCAAAACCCCTTGACTTGGTTAAAACCAACATTTTGTTTTAATTGTAAGCATCTTAAAAATGAATTATATTAAATCAGAAAAATTAAGAACTAATATGATGAAGATTTTGCTTTCAAGTTACAGCAAAGAATGCAGAGAAAAGAGTTCAGATCTTGATCAGAATAATGGATATGTGGGATTAAGAACTTGGTTTTGGAAGCTGCATCAGAAAGAAGGTGGTGATTTGAATTCTCAGAGGCAAAATGAATGAATCACACAGTAGCTGGTTTTGGTTCGGAATGATGGTTGTCCCAGATTAGCTTCCCTGATACGATTTCAACAGCATCCAACCACAACAGTGAATAGCTTCTTGTGTTTAGTCCCCAACCAGGAAAAAAAGTATAAAAAAAAAAATCTGGATCTGCAGCCTGATACTTTCTGCTGTTGAAAATCCAAAAACATAAGGCTTCAGTTCTCCATTGTGGACCACTCCCTGGTGAAACTAATATCCTTTTCTCCAAAACTGTGTTGGAATTAGTTGTCCTGTACTAGAGTGACATCTACTGAAGGAAAGAAAAAAGAGTCTCGGGAAAGCACTCGGGAAAGAGTCTCTGAAACATAATACAAACATCAGAGATTTAATATATTTTTAAATACTGAGAGGTTTAATATTTTTCCCTTTGTCTATTTCAGAGCTGTTATTATCTGTTTTTTATTAAGCACCCATCACCACAATGTTTCCAGACTTTAAACACATACCTAACTAATGTATTCTGTGACCTGTTTTGTATGCAAATATTTAATTCCTGAAAGATTGTGGTTTAGTTTTAGTTCGTTCTCCATTTGAGAATGGAAGTGAAGGGATTTTTTTTCTCACTGAAGGAGGGGAGAGATTAGAATTTAGGGGGCTGGCAAGCATAGAAATTGTTCAGACAGAGCTGGCTACACATAGGGGGTGGAAAGGACAAGAGAATTGTCACTTCTGCTTCTAAGGTGAACTGCTTGTATTTTTATTACATTTAGGTACAGCATATTTGAATACGTGCTTTCTTTATGCTCTCCTCTTGCCAACAAGCACTGGCAAGTTTTATAGTGGAAATGAACAGACTAATGACTTGTGTTATGTACAGCTGCTTGTAGGGGAGATTTGCCTTATTTGCTGGCAAAGCTTTGTGGTCGGTAGCTGCCTCAACCAAATACTTCCATCTCTTTCTTCCAGGGAGCTGGATTATGGGATCTAATCTTCTTGCCATTGGCAGCAGTGGATGGAGGTCTCTGGATGAGGAGGAAAATGAGATTCTTGCTTGCACTTCCATCCTTCAGAAGCAGACAACATCTTGTCCTTTTAGTTGCAAGATCCTCCTTGAAGGAATACCTCCAAGCAGAAGAAATCCCATCACTGTATGCTGTGCCAAGCTATCAGTGAACTAGAAAAAAGCATAATGTATCTGCGAAATGTTGTTTGATTGAGATTACTGTTGTTTAAAAAAGACCTGAAAATACCAGTGGGAAGGGTTTATGGTTCTGCTTCCTTCTGCATGTTTTTTTTTCTGGTCTTCCATCATGCAACGCAGCCTATAATTAAAACAGCTTGCTGCTATTTGCATTTTCATGAAAGGAGCCTCTTCTAACGTACCACTCTTAAATCTCCTATTTGATATCGAGTGAAGTTTAATTTCAAGGCTTTACTCTTTGCAGATCATTTAACTCTTAATGGCTTTTTATCCTAAATCTATCTCTGCTACTGTCTGAGCATGTGTGTCTCCCTCCTCATCTCTCTGTCTCTCTTCCTCATTATTTGTTCACCTTTAAACCATTCCAAAGCTATTGGAAAGACAGATTGCAAAGACAGAAGCCTAAATTTTGCTATTATGCTCTACAACTCTGGCATGAGTTCCTACACATTCCTATCAGAAATATTTCTGGAACTGAAAACTCAGCAAGGGGGAAAATGGGCTCTAGGCAGCTTATTAGTTAAATAGTTCTGTATAACACTATTTGCACATCGGAGTCATATTTATGGCTTGAGCTGAAAAGTCAAAGAATAGTGCTTGGCACAATATTCTTGGAAGTGCTTAACTTAAGGACATACACAAAATTAAAATACAATTTATATGCTCAGTTCTAGGTATTTTGTAAAGCATCCCTTAGAAAAGGAATAGCTAGCAGCAAAGCATGTCTAGCAAGTGGAATTTTCTGTTGATTCTCTCATTCGCTTCCCTATCTTTCCTTTTCCTGACAGAAACAGATGGAATTTTATTTTCTCACAATTACTATGAACTGAGAGCTCCTAAATTGGCAGTGAGGGGGTGGAAAGGTGTGGAAAGAAATAAAAACCTGCAAACCCTCTGTAACAGTCTGAACAGTGAAATGTGGAAATAAATCTTGTCAATCAATAAACCGTAACTGCCCTGTGGCTTGTGGATTACACCCAATATATGTAATGATCCATCAGTTCTTCAAATCATTTGTGTGTATTAAATAATAAGACATAATTATACGACAATCCCTTTGCAATGGGATTTTTTTCAGCTTTGAAATTATTGTTTAAGCATGGAAGCCATTGACTTTCTGAGAACATTTCTTTTAGGTTCTTCTTTGCCCAAATTAGTCTTTTTTTTTGCTCAGTTTCCTCTTCTCCAAAATTTGTTTTCTTTTTGTGACAATTATTTTTTTAAATTGTAGTATTTAATCATGAGAGGGCAATGGTAATAAACTCAGTTTAAAATCTACTCCAGTTATCACATGGCCATCTTCTGAGAAAGCAGCCGCTTGACTTTTTTGTAGTCTAGTTCTGGAGATGGTCTGGATATGCCCCAGGTACTGTCTACAGTATGATTGTCTGACGTGCTCCAGGTGTCCCACAAGGACCTTCTGCGCTACAGCTATGCTTAATTTTGAGAAAGAAGACTTTCTAAATTGAACAGGTTAAATCACTGAACCTCTAAGCAGGCTATATGGAAAGATGGGGAAATTAATACTCAGAGAAGTAGAAGCTGCTGAGATGCCATTTTCTAAACCTTGACTGAGTTGCGTAGGAGGAAGGCCTGATGCAACCCATCAGTTCTTGATGAGAATTTCATGGTGGAAAATGCACATTACCTGAGTTGGAGTGAGGGTTCCCATTCAGCATGAACAAGGTGAGGATATCCTTTCAGGCAAAGAGAAGTAAAGGAAGAAATTCTCTGTGAGGGAAAGAAAACGGCTACAGTGAGGTATATTTTAAGCTCGGTTTTGTCTTTGCTACAGAACCAACATCATGCTAGTCCTGAATACTGGCTGTGGGCTGTGCTAAGATCAGTAAATTGATTTGGGTATGACTTTGCCATACTGATAGTTCTGATACTGACCTATTAGCTCATGAGCTGTAGGTCTCTGCACTCGTGGTAGTGTTTGTATTGATCATAACCCTTTCAAGTATTGGCTATCAGTGCCAAGTGATCAGGATTGCTGCCTCTGGTCTGCCATATATGTATCCTTTCTTCTTTGCTCCCACACATACGTGATTGGGGCTATCTAACACAGCTAAGTCTGCTGTGTAAAACAATAGCTTAGAGGCTCTCAGTGATTCCTTCCTGTCACTGGGGAAGCTGAAATACAGAGGTTGCTTGCAGTACACACCTTCAGTTTAAGCAGAGCTTCTGTGAAGATGACTGTGATGCATGGGATGAAAGATACTCAGTACATTAAAATTATTCAGCTACATATTTTCTGCCAAGTAGACCCTGAAAGTTCTGGGAGAAATGCCAGTGATGCTGGTAGATGAATGCTTCTGAGCCATCATGTTCTTGACTGCAGGAAGACAGAAATGTTCAATCAGGATTTCTTTTTAAGGTTACCCTCTCTTTGTTTTGCTTCTCTTTGTATGGAGTCATGTTAAATATCGGCTTAAAATTTTTATACTCATTTGATTATGCCCTTCTCATGAAAAACTGTAAATTAGATAAAGCTTTTAGCTATGCAGTTTCCATAGATTCCATTTTATTTATAGTTACCTTCTACCAGTATCATACGCATTTTCCTGGGTTTTCTGGGTTTGCATTGTTTTGCTGATTCTCTGCATACAGCACATTGAAAATCTTGCAAACACAATCCGCCTGATTCACATTCCTTATATTGTGTGCTCATTTCATGGAAGGTCCAGCTTCAGTCTGCCTCAGTGTATACAGCTGGGAAAGACTTGTCTTAAGTCAGATCTAAAATCTCCTTCTTGAGAATATGTTTAACAAGATTTTGCACTACATGTTGTCTTGTATTTTGGACCTTTTTACCTGTGCCTAAAGGCAGTGGGTATCAACATTTCTGCCATAGCGGCTCATTCATACAGAACTTGCCTCTGAAATACGGCTTGTTGGGTTCACTCAACTACATTTTTATATCTAAAAGAATAAAAATTACTGCCACAGCTGTATTATGATTGTTTTAATTAAATTCTTTGCTCCTGTTAATTTTCATGAGGTTGGAATGTTTCTAGATAGTGATGTATGTTTTCTAAGCCCTTTTCAGCATCTGAAGTCCTTAGTATAATTTTAACAATGTAATTGTTATTACAGTTCTACAGCTTTCTTTACTCTTTAGCATGGAGAATATGGAGAAATTTTCATTTTATGTCTCTCATTTTTCCCCACATTGTAACAGGAAGATATCTTTCTGTTTTACTTCAGTCATACTCTGATTGATGTTTCGGATGCTCTCTTTCATGCCTTACTTTTAGTAATTGTGATTGTGCTTTCAATGGATCATTCATTTCACATTAGCTTCTTGTACTCTGGAGGGGTTTTGCAGTGATATAAAAAAATAGTCTAGAAGCCTTTAAAGGAATATTGTTCACAATTATTTTTTTTAGTTCATTTTTGAAGGATTTTCTAATTTTTTACTCCTGTGAGAACTTAAGTAGCCAAATCCAGTATATACTAAAATAATAAGCATTTTTATTCTGTAATACATTGCTACATGAACAGAGGGAAGAGAGGTACTGAGCACGTAAGTGTTCAGGAGGTGCTGGATACATAAGAATAAGTCAGCCTGTAGTAATATATGTCCCATTTAATCTGCACAATGCTGGATTTAAAGGCATAGTTAAGAATTCTGGATTACAAAGGACATTAAGAGCTCTGAACAGGTATATCTTTGCTGGGCTTTGCAGATTTATTTGATTATGCAGCATATCATGCTCTGAGTTGAAAAACCCCCATTTGCTTAATTGTAGCTTCAGAAGTTGAGCCGCTGCTGAAGGACAGAGCCAAACATAAGGTACCGTCTTCTGCTGAGACTCTGGTGATAGCAGCTTAAAATTCTACGTAAAATTAAGAGACAGCAAAAGAAACGGTGCTGTATGATGGCTTTTATCAGGTTGGTTTTGGGAAAAGCAAACTTGGTATTGTGAAGGAGACCAGCTTCCTCCTCTTTGGCTCCCCCAGTGTTCAGGGCAACAGGGATGTGTGAAGAGCCTCTGTAAACCAGAAAAGACAGAAATACTCCTTTAATCAATGACTGATATAATTAGCTTTCTTCCTAGAGGAAATAGCCAACAAAGCCCCAAGGAAACCATGAAGTGTCTTGATAAATATAATAAAAGTATAAACATATACAAAAATCTACTGTGGCACATAAACTTCAAACACAGCTAAAGATTAAAACAAAAGAGCAAACCCACATATAAATGTATCTTTTTCTTTATCGCCTTCTACTCAGATTGAAGGTAGGCTGACTGTGGTGTCATTAGCACTTGTAACGTCATGTGTGCCAGGGCTAATATTATGTGGAATTTGTTCAGAGCAATGTAATTCAGATTCAGTGTTATTTTAGGCAATGTTAACACAGTCCTGACTCACGAGAGAGAAAATTAATTTGGTCTGGATCCCATTGTTCTCCCTGAGAATGTATCTTAGTTGAAATACATTTTTTGATCAATTTCAGTATCTGATTTTCAGATCCTACTTTACAGTCAGATTTACAGATTTGCAGTCCTAGTTTAACTCCTCCTACTTTTAGCAAAATTAGGGCTTTGGAGGGGCTAAGCTAAAGCTTGGGGGCTTTCCAAAGTTGCAAAACAAAAACAGCAGTTCTTTTTGTTCCTGTTCAGTCTGCTGCTTTTTCCTTCTGCTGGAGCACACACCATCTCACAAAAGCTTCGAGCCCAATCTTCAGATTTGGTGTTTACCTTCCTGCTTCCTGCATATCTACTTTGCCTTTTTGGAATAAGGCAGTTTTATGTCCTGCTGCTATATTTTCTTTAAGTCATTGTTTCCTAAAGTTACTGAAGCACTGAAAATGCCCAAAAGGGCTGATTTCATTAAAGGGCAGTACATGGGTTTTATAATTTACAATTATAAATTATAATTTATAATTATAACTAAAAGAAGAGAAACTGACACTTCTTTTGTCATCTGTATACAGCAGTCATTTCTTCAAATGCCTTGGGCATCTGGAGTGTCAGTTTATTAAACGTGACTAACAAAGAATTCCAGGGCACTATTTTACAAAGGATGTTTTATTAGTGAGTTGGCATCAAGAATCATAAAATATAAAAGTTCCCAACTTTGTGTATTAAAATAAACTGAAATTGCAGTCTCTTCAGTAGTGAAAACTTCCTATCTTCAAAAGGAGTTTCCTATGACCAAGACTGGATAGAGTAGTGATACATGGATGGGGATAATGCAATGGCATTTCTGTTTTCTTATGCCATGGTCTCAGAAGCACTATTTGGGTGTTACAGCTCTCTCCTTGTCCTTCAACATCCCTCCTTCAAGTATCTACATTGGATCAGAAAAGTCAACCAGACAAATCACAGCCATTTGCTATTCCATGGTGAGCACTTCTGAGCATAAAATATCCCAAGGTATTCATGGTTCAGGCCGACAAGTAAAATGGGTCATAGTCCCCATGGTTTCTAGGGTTTAATGTCCTGGCACACTTCCAGCATGTGTGTGATTTTACAAATGTATTTATGGAACAGCTTTCAGCCAAAGATTATGAATTAAGAGAGTCCTGTAACTTCTCTGCTTTTCTGTGATGTGTCTTAACAGAGCACCACCACAGCCAGCTGGCCATAGCCAAGAGAGGCAGATGGCATGAATACAGCAATGCTGCCGTGAACTGCAGTGATGAACACAGGTCAGGGGCATAGAAGGCCCTATTCTTCACATGGAGCCAGGCCACTTTGTAAATTAAAAACAAACAAAAAAGCAGGGATTTTCTAATCTTCAATTTTGGTGATCATATGCATTCATTAATTATCACATGGCTGGTGGCAGGGGACTGGGATGAAGTGGAGAGTTTTAAAAATAACAATGTTTCAAGATACTAATCTGTCTTTTAAATAATAAATAATAATATTTTTAAAATCCAAAATAACTTTCTCATTGTTGCTAAGTAATTGTAAATAGGACACTAGTAACTTGCTATTTGTTTACAAAAGTAGTCTGATAGAAAGATAACTTTTAGCTCAACTAAAGGAAGCCAAAAAAATCCCCCAAAACAATTCTTAAATAAAGCCAGTCCATACAATGGTATGACATTAGCTAAATAATCCATGTCCTGCCAGTGTATTACCTCAACTTGTTCTTCACTTGTCACAGGTAGTAAAAAAAGGTCTTTGTCTTGTGCAAATAAAAAGACATTTGAGCATTTCTAAGTAAAACTTTGAGAGAAAAAATATTTGCTTGAGACAAACAACTGTTTCATGACAGACTTATTTTGGGTGAAAAGAATGCAAAAATCTAAGCAATGTGTCTCTGGTGTATAAATAAATGCCCTGTAATTGTCTTTGCTAAAAGTGGAGGTAATGATGTTGAAACAATAGACTCCATTGAAAAAATGGAATCCTGTAAAGTGATAAATGTGTAAGGTCAGCTGAACTATTTGAAGGTAAATCACTTTTCTTTCCTTAGCTACTGACATCTTTAATCTGAGAAAGAAGTCGTCTAGAAATTAACTCTATATGTTCCACAGAGGTAGGAAAAGACCTGTAACAGGTATAGGATCACACCTGCCACTTCACTTAGCAGGAACCCCTCCATTACCCTGCCTCTTCCCTGGATTAGAGAGCTTCTAGCACAAAAATGTCCAAACTGTGTTCAGACATGCTCAACTCCTGGTAAGACTGTTTCACACAGATTGCTGGCAAGACTGATGAGGCCAATGCATTTCTGGCCAGCTTGTGGCCAAGGGGCTAATGCTTCACATTCCTTCTAAGAAGTTTGGGTCATTTAAACACGTAATGGGCAAAACTCCACTTGTATACACAAAGAATTGCCATATCAGTGGGCCCAGCTTATACTTGGAGGTTCCATCTGGAGAGGAGGGCACTGACCAGGAGGTAGTCACAGTTTAGGGGTGCTTTGACTACTCATACAGCTCATACAGATTTGCTGTAACAGGCAACAGTGGCCAGCAGCCTCCAACGGGCTGCACACTTCAGGTAACATCACCAAGAGTGGAGCACAGATTTAGCACTGCAAAACTAATACTGCATCTTATTTCATGTCAGTTTACATTATGTACTCATGCCATACCTTTTCCATTTCTCAGTTTCCATTGTACCTTCCACCCATTCCTAATTCTGATCTCTCTTGGCTCCCTCCAATTTTGTATGTACTTTACATATATATGTGTAACATGTTATATTTTGTAAACATATATCTGATCCTTACATACCTACACAGCACTGCTGCTGTCCCAGGCAGCAGCAGTATCCTGTTGTAAAGAATTCTCCTCTCAAGCACTTAAGTCACCAGTGGAGCTCAAGAATCCTTATTGCATGTGTAGAAAAAATGCACTTGTGATGGGAACATCAACCTCTGCACCAATGACTGGGTACAAGCACAGAGGGCTTAGTTTGAGAGGGTTTTGACTCTGTCTCTGTGCTCATATCCTCTTTCCTTTGAAGGCATGAGCATTTTTTCATTAGCGCTTACTTCATGAAGTTATTTTGGGAATAACTTCACAAGCAACTGAACAACAATAAATATATAAACATTGAAAGAATAAAGAAAAAATTGTTAATGTCAAATGTGTAAGAACTTACATCCCTGGCAAAAGAAAAAGAACTACTAGAAAGAAGAGACATTATGTTCTGATAATTCAGATATTTGATATCTTACTTCTTATGCAACTCATTTTCTTTACATCTCTGCTGTTTCCATTAGAAATATGATGCTCTTTCCCTACCTCCTGCTCAGCTGGTATTTTGGTCATGACAGTTTTTCATCTTTAAGAACAAAGGAATTTTTGTATTTTGTAAGATTAGAGATTTGTGAAGTCCCATGACTTTCCTCTGAAAATGACAACATAAATGATTATATAAAAAGTACAAGCAATTGTTACAAGCAAAAAAATTTTCTGTCTTACCCTCAGCATCTGTCAGCTACAAAAGAAAAACCTGAAGGTATGATCTCTATTTAAAATTATCTCTATTATTACCATCAGAAGACAGTCAGGACTACTTTAACCTTTACAGGTCTATCCTGTTGTGATATCCTGTTAGCTGTTGTTAACTACAATGTTATATTGCAGTAAGGAGTTTCACAGATTTTTCTAATTTAGCTGGTCACATTTTATGATATTCAAGTTCAGTATATATTCTTATGTTTGTCTGTGAGTTAACATTCTTTGTGTTTTTCTTGGTTTTTTAATATTTATTTATTGCCCCCCATTCATCTCTATATTAAACAGCGCCATGTAAATGGTGTCTCCTTGCATAAAAGTCTCAAGAGAATTTCTAATTTGTTTCATTATCTGTTTTTGAAATAATTTTGTTTGCTTTTTTTTTGAGATTGAGAGAACAAAATGAAACAGAAAATATACCTCTGATTTAAATAATTCTTGTATATTGTCAGAGTTATGTTCAGTGTTGCTTATAGACACTTTTCTTGAGGAAGATCCTTTTATGCAGACACTTCCTAAGTGTAGCAGGATTTGCCTTAGGGACCATGAGCATCTTTGACCCTTTGTTGTGGTTAAGGCTGAGAAAGTATTCCTAACAAGTTCCCGAGAAGTATCTTTAAGAGTGAGTGTGTATTATTTTAGCAGTTCCATGATTTATTTTAAAACTCTCTGAATGTACTGTTTAACCTGAGGACTTGTCCTTCACCTTATCCTGCTGTTTCAACAACTCTCCCTCTGATTCCTCAATCTTCAATCTGGAGGTAGAACAGAAATGGTGTATAGGGTTATCCTGGCATTTTTTCACTGTTTCTACCCTCCTTCATACCTAAACTTTTCTCATATCCTCGTATTTTTAACAGAGAACATTTATATACTTTTTTTTTTAAAGCAACACATGCAAAAATGTTGTTAAAATTGAAAGCTAACTAAAATAGTTGAAATGTTTCATTTTTTTCACCCAAAGGCTGAAAGCCAAAGCTAAGGTGGTATTTATATGAGAACAGAAAAGTACAGTATTTTTGTATCTTTGTAAAAAAATACTTCAACTGCCATAACACCATTACTTAGACTAAAAAACTATGCATTTTTTCTAAGTATTTAATAGTAATGTTTTGACACAGAGAAAATAAAACCCCATTATCCCTATTTACTGCTGCTTTGGGGTTGTCTATTATTAGGACAGGGATGGGTGACAGAAGATGACTCACTTTTTCCTTGCAGAAAGGGAAAGACAGCGGTATTAGCAGCTGCTGCTTGTGCTCATGGCCCTTGTCATACCCCCTTTCCCTGGCCACCTGCCTTCCTGCTCTCCCTCCATGCTCTCCAGCAGCAAGGGTCACCCTGGGGTCTTCTGCACTTGCTGGAAAGCTGAGAAAAAGCTGTGCCTGGCAGAGACACCTGCATGCTACTAGTGCCCATGTTGCTTTGAAGGTGGGTGTTGAGGTCCCTTGGGGGCAGAAGCATCTATTCTTAATAAAGCTGAATAATCGAAGCCATAAATAAATGAGTAAATAAATAATTAAGAAGCTGAATAAATGAAACAGCAATATAAGTATGCTATTTAAACCAAGGCATTCTGTTTGCAAGGAATAGTGCTTTAAAGAAAGCAGAAGTAACTGGCATTTGTGAGCTTGCAAGCTGAGAGCTGCAAGCAAACTGCCTCTGTCATCATTTGAAAACATAATGCTGACAGATCTCTGACTTGGCGGTAGCACTAAACAGGATTAACCACTCTGGCATCTCAGGTTTCATTGCACTAAAATGGAAATAAGTGCTGTTCACACAAAGAATGGCACTTGTCATATTATTCATGCCTGTGGTGGCCTCTCAGGGTGTACATGGTTGGTCACATCAAGCCAAACAATGCATGACTTGAAACTAAACTTTCAAGAGTGCTTTAATAGCGTTATTATCAGTTAATTCTTCTCTTGGTTTTAGGGTACTAATTGAAAGAGATAGCAACCTAGCTCAAACATCCTGATACTCTTGGCTTCAAGGAAAGCAACTTTTTGGTTTTATTCTTATGCAGCACATTTATTTAGCCGTTAGCCCTTCACCCACCCATGGCACTCCCCAATGCCTGCATTTCTCCCGGGGCATGCTCAGCACAGGGTGGAGCCCAAGCAGGATTTACACAGCCATCATTCAGAGACCTGACTCATTTGATGGTGGATTTGAGATTATCTTGCCAACCAGGGCAGCTCCTTTCTGTGGCTCCACCAGGTCACAGCTACCACCCTGCCCCAAAGGCAGGCCAAGTGGTGGCAACTCTGTGCTAATTCCAGCTGATGGCCCACTCCCTCCCTGCCCTTGTCAGCTGGGCTCCTCCTTGCTACCTTGCTTGGTCCTGGCCTCCTTCTGCCTACCCCACCACGAGCTGAGCCAAGCGGTCACAGGAGGCTGCCAGCATGTGCTGGCAGGGAACTGTCAACAGTAACTGGCAAATCCCATGGCAGAAGTGCTCAGTTCAGTAGCATCACAGAAACTGGACTGGATTTGGAAGCTGTGGGACCATGGGGTCCAAAGCCTACATCTGAGAGAAAGTCACCCCGGTATCTGTATGACTGTGTGTCTTGGGATACTTTTATGATGGCACTCTATTACTGATCGTCTGCTTTATGCCCAGAAATGGGTCCTGTCGCTTTAAGCTGAGTCCGGGGACGGGGCGGGAGCCAGGGGAACCCAGCGCGGGTTTTCTTCAAGCACTCACTCCCTGCGTGCTCGGGGTGTTGCGGACGCATGTTACATGTTGCTCTTAGCGACTTTGGTTCTTGCCAGCTGAGGGAAGAAGTTTTTCCCTGGGCTGCAACAGTATCCTCCGGCGGCTTCTGTGGTTTCTTCTGGAACTCTCCGGCTTAGCTTTTGCCTGAGATCCTACCATCGGCAGGCGCCGGCGGAGAAGCCACGGGGACACGCCATCTCGGCCAGACCTCGGGAAAAGCTGAGCCAACGAAAGAAGGAACTTTAAAATCCACCAGTTTTATCTGCAACGAAGAGACCAACAACATCGGAGTTCACCAGGTTCCCATCGGTTTTTCTCTCGTCCCGGACCTGCTGTGTGGACTTTTCTTCCCTCAGAAGAAACGAAGTCGTCGGCCATTTTGTTTTTCCCTAGCACGGTGGCTGGTGGAGTTTTTTCCCTTCCCTTGGCATTTTTGGGTTTGGTTGTTCTGGTGGGGTGGGGGGTGTGTGTGTGTGTGTAAGGTTCTGAAGGTTCAATATGTAACAGGTATTAATTTCTTTTGTGTCGTGTGGGCACTTTGTCAAATACTTTTTTTTTTCACTTTCACCGACCAATATTAATTTCATATCGGCAGGAACGGATTGCTAAAACCTGTTTTCTTAGAGGAAACACTTATTCCAGAGTGTTTTCACCCAAAACTTGTTCCTAAACTGAGACACTGTGCCTGATTGCCTAAAAATATTGGCAGATAACAGTGCATTTGCTTATATTTTTCATTTTCTCAAAGCTTTCCCACAGCCAGAAGAACTGAAGTTTTGATTTTCACCTGGGACTGAGTTGAGCAGTGATGCCCCCAGTTAGTTGGATAAGCCCCAGCAGCAGGGAGATGGCAGGCTTTGCACCAACTGCTGAATTCAAGGGTAGGGATTATTAGCACTTCGTCTTGTTTGCTCTCTCTCTTAGTGATGAGGGTGCTCTATTTTAATTGAATTTCCTTTCCACTTTCAAAGAGCATCCAAAGGAGAAATATCAGCACATTAAAGGAGACTTTGCTTTTGTTTGCCAAAATATGAACCTGGAGCCAGAATAGTTCCTCTCTGGTACTTATAAAAGCTCAAACATTTATTACTCTCCTGTTGGATGACACTTGTAGTACACCTTGGAGAAATTAATTCTTACCTAGACATGCGGAGAAACCAATGGCATTAAGAGAAAATGGGTAAATTACCTTCTATCCTGTTTTGTGGAGTGTGTCAACTGAATGAGAATAAGCAATAATGAATTTTAACTGTTGCGAAATGAATTGGAATTTGGATCAAGTGCATTTCTAAAATGTTTACTGACACATCAGGACTGGTGACAGCATGTTTATTAGAGCTTTTGCATTTGGACCTGTAATACAAGTCACTGATCTGGATTACTATGACCCAGAAGTAACAGTTTTGTTTCCTGTTGCTGCTGCTTTATTTCAAATCCCATGTTTAAATCCATTTCTTAAAATATTTTCTCCCATTTTATTCGTATCTTTTAGCGTAGCTGGAAAGATTCCTACTACATTTACACAAGTTGTTCTGATTCACCAAAGTTGTCTCCAGTAGAGGGACAGTTTTTCTGCCATTCCTAGATTTAAAAAAACCCTCAAAACAAGGTTGATATTTTAACTCTCAAAATGATAGAGCTAAAAGCTCTGAAAATATTTGATTCACATAATTTCAATTCAAACACAATGCAATTTATATGAAAGCAAAGAAAGAAAGGGTCAAAATGAGGTATTTAGAAATACTGAAACAATTTCCATTCAAAAAACAGTTGGTCAGTTTATGAACATGCTCAGGATTTTGGTATTTCAGCTACAGAGAAAATACTACTTAAATTTTTATCTTTTTTGCTGTTACAAATCTATTACAGATTTTTGTCCCCAAGATTTTGGGAGTAAACATTTTTTTCATCTTGTTATTGTGCAGGAAGCACAGGAAGCACTCACTTTAAATAATAATAATAATAATAAACAGGGTTTTCCCTTGCTGGGGCAATTTTAATCACTATTCATCCAATGGCAAAAGATGAGCCATAGCTTAGTCTTACATGAAATTGTTTTCTCACTGCTTTTCCTTTAAAAATCAAATTTAAAATATATTTAACAGGTTGTGAGGCCTGAATATTCTGTTCCCACTTATGTCTGTGAGCTTCCTGTACCTCAGAGAAGTTATTTTCAGACTTGCAGCTATGCAAATGAAAGTAACATAACTCCGTTTCCTTCTTTCAGGGCTACCAGTTCCTACATGCATGTTTAAACACCTTATGTATATATTGTAATATTATAGCATTAAATGAAACTGCTTTAGAATGCCTGAATGTTTTTACTTACTCTAGTCACAGTGAGTGTTCTTAACACTTGTCATCTGAAATTATTCCTGCTCTTAATCTACACAGTTTAAAAATTGTGAAGGAGGTGATGGCATTTTCTATAAGCCAGCAGAAAAGGAAAAGAAACATTAAAGAAGATGTTATTAAAAGCATATGTCATTGTCACACTTCAGGCCCTGAAGGACTTCTGAGGCCGTTCTGGAAAAGGCAAACTTCATTCTTGAACAAAATGTTAACTTGGTGTCAGATAAAAATCTACAGTATCTGTTGAATTCACATAATTGAATGCTAAGGCAGACCTCTTTATGTCTAAATTACAGCTTTCTTCAGGTAGTGAAACTGTGCATCCTCTCATATATCTGTGATATACTTAGTCACATAATCATATTGTGACAGCTTGAAAGGAGGAGGACTCAGAAAATAGAAAAGCAGTTTAAAATTCTTATTGAAACAATTTATTTTTGGAAGACAGTGGCATGCACTGTGCAGAAACAATAAAATCCTTTCCCTGAGGAAGCCGATATTTTCCAATGGCCTTAAAGAAAGCTTACATTCATTGAGTCATGTTGTTGGCAGGGACCATGGCAGGTGGCTGAGTCCACACTCTGCCTGAGGGCTACTCTACCTGTGCCAGCTCTGACCAGTGATGCAAGCTCTTCTTGTAGAGTCTGAGGTTGGAGGCTGCACAAACACCCAGCCAATCTTCTTCCTATCCTTATAATTTTTATTTTCTAATCTTCTTGCTTTGTTTTAAACCTGACCCATCCTTGATCCATCCATTATGGAGCTGCAGAGTGATTTCATCCTTTTATCTTTATAGCACTTTCATACACCTGATACACATTCATATCAGTACTGCATAGATATGTACATTTTTCCTTCTTCCACATTCTCTCTTCGACCTAAATCCCTGTTGTTTTTTGGGTTTTTTTATTTCCATCTAAGTAATGTTCTATAGATACCTGGTCATTCAGATTGTTCTTTTCTGCTCTCTCCATGGGCTACATATTTACTGAAGCCAAATAGGCCATGGCTACTAAGTTTTCCTAGGACCACATAAATCAGGCTGTTTCCCAAAGAGTCTGTCCTTCTTGTTCTGTATTGTTTTATGTGGTTTAACTTTCTCACTGCAGCTCTGTGACATTGTCCCCTTTGTATAGATTGTGATTCACATAACAAGAACTTTTTCTTCTTTTTTGTTTGTCACGTAATTGCAGCTTTTTCCCCCTGCAGAACACCCAGTAGTTCCCGCTTTCCTGTTTGCATAGCTGATCACATCTGCCACTGCCCAGTAGCAGGCACTTATCCCTGTTGAATAGAACCCTCTTTTTTTCCAACCCAAATCACCAGTGTGCGAAAATCCTTCTAAATCCAACATCTGTCCTCCAGCATGCTAAAGCCTCCCAGTTTGGTATTATCTCCAGTTACGTAAACATGTTTTCTGAACCATCGCTGAGTTCATTAACATCCTTCTGACAACAAGCCGCTTGTATCAGCTCCCTAAATAACTACTTCTACATTGTTTTCCTTGTTTGCTGAAAGAATATCATATGAGACCATGTCAAAAATCTTACTAAAGTGACATCCAACATGACCTTCTATGCTTCTCCTCCGCTGAGGATTCCTCTTAATTTGTTGCAGGAGAGATTAGATTTGACATCTTTTGTTCTTGACAAAGCTGTGTTGGCTGTTACTTGTTGTGTTACAACTGCTTAAAGACAGCTTGTTTACTTTTTCCAGTATCTTCTCTGTTTACTGATGTCAAACATATTGGTATATAATGTCATCTTTCCTTCTTTCCTTTTCAACAATACAGTTTGTCCCCTTCTGTCCTGTAATATTCCTTCACTGTAAATTATCAATGATAACCATTAGAGTTTTCATCATCCAGTGCTTTAAATCCAGCTGATGGAAAAGCAGCAAATTTTGTTTGAATAATTTCTCCCTTGGTCCTTTGATTGTCAAATCTGAAATCTGTTTTTCAAATTATCAATAATGCCTGATACATATATAAGTAAATATTAGATGCAAAAGTATTAAGAAGCTTGACTTTCTCAGTGTTGTCTTTTAAAAACATACCAGTTCTGCTTGATACTGGCATAATCATTTACTTGATTCTTTTCCATGTCTGGTAATGTACTTAAAATTATTTCATGGTACCCCAAATATCCCTTGCTAGTTGTGTCTCATTTTCTGCTGCCTTTTCAGACTTTATCCCTGCATGATCAGGCTACACTTCCGCAGCTTCTCCAAGTAACCTGACCCATCTTCTCTTTTCTGGATGCTTCATTCGTATCTGAGGCTCAGGAAGAGCTTGTGACAGACACGCTGATCTTTTACTCTGCCTGTTGCATCTTCTGCTTGGATAGCTCATTTACTTATAGTGTTATTCCTCTGGGGAAGTGACAGCTCCTAAACATTTATTTTTGTCTGCATCAATCTCCCAGAACGCCATGTTGACCACTTGCAGGAGTTCATGGGAGCCTACCTCCATGTTTTTGTTTTTTTTTTTAAGTGTGTTTGATGATGTTACTTCTTTCCAAAATCACAGAATATCCCTGCAAAACAACTGTGAAGCCATACATTTATGTATGTATACATATACAGATGTTTACATACATACTCATATATACATGCAGACATACATGTCTGTCTCTCTCTTTGTGAAGAACATTGAGAACTTTAAAAAAATATGTGGTTTTTCTGACCCAAATATTTCATTTCAATACCTACAAAAGAAAATGAAAGATGTTGAGTGAGTCACCAGAGAACAAGCTCATCATTCTACTGGAAAATAGAAGCAGTCAGGATTTCTTCTTCCTTTTCTAATAATCCTGTATAGAAATTTTTTGCTTTACATCAGCTATAGCTTGTAGGTTAAGGACACATGTGAAGGCATTTTAGACCCATTTGACTCCTGGACTAGAGGAGAGTATTAAAAGTTTTCTTCTGTTCTGCTCTTTTTACTGGTGATATATTTTGCAGGCATTTATTCTTAAGACTACTGTTTATTCTGCTTTATCACATCAGGGGTCTAAGAAGCAGGATTATTGTTGGCTGGGCTTCCTGATTTCAGCCTTCTGGGACAATTACAGGCAGGTATAGGACCGTACCAGTTCATGTTTGACTGCTCTGCAACAACAGCTGTAGAAACCAAAGATATGGTGTCCCACTGGCTCACAGGGAACAGATTCCTCAGATGTTGTATCTAGCACTGGCTTGGGTTTAAAGAATAGCTTTGAAATATGTTTTCATTTCCTCTGTGTCTCACAGGGACTCATTCTGTGACATTTGGCACGATTCTATAGCCATCATTATGATGAACATAATCTCTCATTTCCCTGCAAAAGTTCAGTATTACAGAAAGGGGAAAATACTTCAAATTAAAATCAGCATTTATCTGCATTGGTGATGAGCATAACACACTTCACCATAAAGGCTTTCTGTAAGCATGTTTCAGTATTTCTTTCTCTTGTGTATTTTAATCACTTGGATTAGCATTTTTTTACTTGTTTCTTTCATGTTGTCTAAATATTAAATATTTATAATTATGTCAAGGACTCATTTTCCTTGTTTCTAAAGAGCCATTTACTGCTTATGAGAGTGCTTAAAATAAATTTTTAGAAGTAACTTGCAGTATATGTGGGATACTAAAGTTGGCTATATGAATTTCACTTTCATATAGAAGAGTTTGAGGGGAGTTGGGTATATATTCGGGGTTTCTTTTTTGTGGGATTTTTTTTTTTTTCATTAAAAGATCTCTTAGAACCTCACTCTCATGACCTTAGCATAATTTTAAACTTAGGATTTCACTTCCAAGTGATGCTAAGTAATGAAGATGAAAATTGGGTACAAACTCCTCTGAATGCTGGTAGCATTTAAGGTATGATTTTTTACCAGTTACACCTGCACGCCTCTTGGGATCTGAATTAAAATACCCAAAGCTTATAAAACCCATTTAGAATTTGCATTCCCAAATGCACCCTCCCAAAAAATCAAGGAAGCGCTTTTCCTATTCTACAGTATTTCTAAGCATGGATGTCTGTAAAATAATTGTGTGATATTTCCCAAGTGGATATGCACCGATTATAACGTGCATTATACCCGTTATAAGTGGTTATATGCAATTATACACATCTATTGTGATCACTCGTGCACGTACAATGCAGGGCACTATTCACCACGTGTGCACTGGGAGATGCCGGCACCGGCTGTCTCAGGTGTCCCCTCAGAATCCTCTGCCATCGATCCCTCATGCCTTTTCCAAGCGTTCACTGCTCACACCGAGGTCTCCTACACAAACACCTGCCAAGGGCTCATTTTCGTCCCTCGTAAGACGTGCCGGCTCCCTGGGCGCAGCAGTCCTCTCCAACCCCGACCCTCCCGGCCGCCGGCGTCCCGAAAGTCCCGCTCTCTCCCGCCGCAGGTCCGAGTGCAGCGCGGGGGTACCGATGGCACTGGGATGGCGGGCGTTCCGGGGCTGCCGGCCGTGAAGGGATGCCGGTGGCGTGGGGATGCCGGCGGGTCGCGCAGCCCCAGCGGAGTCGCCCCGCCGCGGCGGGCGGAAGGGGGACGGCGGGGGGAAGGCCCCGCGCCCCCGGTGCCGCTGCCGGGCATGCGCGGTACCCCCGGAACATGGCGGCGGCGTGAGGCGGGCGACGGCAGGAGCGGCTTGACAGGACGCCGCGGACCCGCGNGCGGGCAAGGGGAGGGAGGAGCGGGGAGAGAAAGTGAGGCGAGACGGCGGTCGCGCCCCCTCCCGGGGCTCGCACCGCAACCTCCGCCCGCCGTGGCCGCGCCGGGCGCCGCGGTCGCGGGTTCCCTTCCTCGCCAACACCACTGCGCTGGGGGCGGCACCGGGTCTGGCCGGGGCTGCCCCGTTCCTCAGCGCCGCCCGCTCCCCTCCTCTGCGGGCTGAACTCCCAGCGCGGCGGGTCCCGTCGACCCCGCCCGCGGGGATCCGCCGATGGCCAGGGCAGGAGGGCAGCTGCGAGGGGGAGAGGAGCGGGGCGGCTCTGTCTCCCCGCTAATACAGTGCCTCTCTCTGTTCGGGGGTGGCCGCGACTCCCGGATAGCAGGAGCTCCGGTGAGCAAGGGCGGCACGGGAGGTCCTTGAGCCACCGGTGCCTCCGAGACGAACCCCGCTTCTCACCAGAGCGGCGGAGTCGGCGGCGTTTGACAGGAGCGCGGGCAGGACACGCCTCCCCTCGCCGGCGCGGCCCCGCTGCCTTCCCCGCGGCGACGGCGGCTCCGCGCCCTCCCGGCCAGGGCTGCGCCTGATCGTCCCTGCCTGGCGATCGCCGAGGCTGCCGAGGTGCTGGGGAACGGGTGTCGACCAGAAAAGCGCGTTAAAAATCATTTAATTCGGAACGCTCATTTGTGTTGGGTAAGGGGGCTGGGAGTGCCGCTTGAAGACAGGGCAGTGGCAGACGTGGTCTATTGGGGGGCATTTGTCGGGTTGCGATGCACTGCGACACTGTTCCCGTTTTCTTTACAGTTAAACTGCGGATGTGGCATATATTGATTGTCGACTTAAAGGGAGTCTGTTGCAGCGGGAATCATAACTTTGGGTTGTCCAAAGAAAGTAGTTCAAGTATGGAAAGTTCTGTTGTTACAGTGTTGTGCGTCGTTGTTGTCTTTAGGTGCTAGGATAACCTTCAAAACACATTGCAGTGCTGTAGTATGCATCAATATTCAAGTTAAATTTTATGCTCATTTATTCTTTAGGAGTGAAGGCACACTTTAAGTGTTAATACAATTTGAAGTCCTTTCCTACATTTATTTGCCGTTTCTCACTGATTAGTTAGGCTACAAGAGATAGCAAAAAAAAATTCTAAGACCTAAAGGTTTAGTGAAAATGGGGAATATTGGTATTTTAGTGAGTTCTGGTAATGTAAACTTTGCTTGTGACTCATGCATATCTTAACTGATATAGACAAAGTAATGAAAACTTAAAAAGCATGGACACTGTAGATATGACAGTGGCTTTTCAGAGCATGCTGTGTCTGACTTGTAAACAGCTCTTCAAGTTTGACTTGAATGAATATTTTATAATTCGGAATAACACTCCTAAACCTTTGGATTTTTAAAGTGTTCCTACTGCACCTTACTCTTTGAAAGTGGCAGAGCAAAGCAGTTGGTGAGGCAGTCGCTGAGGGTCGGTAACAACTGCAGCAGTGGTGCAGATGGGAACAGTATTGCAGGAAGGCATTTGCTGTGTTACACAGGGGTTTTAGGTGGTCATGTTAACGTTACGGAATAAATGGGGGAGTGAATGCATTGTGCTGTACCAGCTCTCCACGAGCCGCCATCAAGTGCTGCTCAGTTCGCAGCAGCCCATAGCCCACGTGAGTGGTCATACTGATAGTGTCCAGCGAAATTCCTTGTACAGCCAGGCTGCGCGTTTGGGGGCAGGGGCAGCGGATTTTCTCCCATAGGGTATCATAAAATATAAGTACTATTTAAGGACGATATTACTTGAATTAATATAAAGAAAAAGTGCATTGAAGAGACTTCTGTTAGTTCTTTATTAATGGGAAGTCGCACAGTAATGCAAGCAGGAGGCTGCAGGAAACAGTGTATGGTGAAACTGAGTTTGAGACCAGGAAGTGTTTGTATGGGTTTTAACTTTTAATATGGTTTGGTCTTGAATAGGTAAGTAGAGTTTATTAATTTTGTTTGAAACTCAGTTGATGGAGCTGATGCTCTAGTTTTCTATTTAGTGTTAATAGGTAGCAATGTTTGTGTGATATCTTTCAGGTTGTTTGGTATTTTGTATTTTTGTAGTAATGTTGAGTTTCAACATAAACAAATTTTGGCTTTTCACGATGTGCTATAGCTGCAAGTATCAACTACTTTCACAACAATTAGAAGCCATGCAGATATGAGAACATAACATAACTAGCTTGTTCTTAACATTCAGACATATGTAAGTTTGTAAGTATTGATCATATGTAAGTATTGATCTTGATGTAGGAACTTTAGGAAACAAGCAACAACAGTACTTTAAAATATTTTTCCTAGATTTCATATGTTCCTGCATTGAATGTGCAGATGCTCATTTTTCCCCTTACTCTTGTAAGGCAGAGACATTGTTTTCTGGAGTAGCTGCTCGAGTTCAAAAGAGGCATTTTGCTAGTGTGAAATTTGCAGTACTGAGAAAGTATTAATTCTGTTACCTGTCTAACATTGTGTGTATAAAGTGCAGCTTTACTTGAGAGAATGTGAAAAAACTCGAAGGAAAAGTAGGTAGCTGCTTGTGTGGGTGTCTTTTGTTGTTTTCTTGATATTCCAGTGGGATCATGAGCTGTGAGCGAGTCCTGTTTCCTCCCTTTACTGAGTGAAGGTATGGGGACAAATGAAGTCCTTAACAATTATCCACTGATAATAGTGTCACTAACAGGAAACGACATTTGTCATTAACTGTTCAGGACACTGCAGCTGGCTTTCTTATTTGTCTGGCTACATCTACCTCAAACAAGGGTGAGTGAAATATATAGTTATTCTTTTCATGTTTTAAGATAATCTTTATTGTTTGTCAGTTTACTGTGATATTTTCTAAGTGTAAATATAGAACAAATTGCAGGTAGAGACCAGGACACTGTTTCGAGGAGTCTACGCAAAGGTTCTTAACCAACTTTGTGACCTCCACATCTGCAGGGCATTTAAAGTTCTGTTCATTCCCATTTGAAAGAAATAGCCTTAGGCACCCAGCCTTAGCGCTGATTGTTTCTTCCAGAGATTAAAATCTTAAATGTAAAGGAGTATACTGTTTGTATTCTTTAAAGCGTAAGACATGCAACATAAATTGCTCAGAACGAGATTTTTTTAGCATGTGGGAAGAGCCAGAAAGGCCCATATAAAGTTTCAAGGCTTAATAGAACAGTGGGTAAATAAGAAGCAATGGAAATGTTAAATTTTAAGTTCCAGAATATTTGTTATCATTGTAATACAATTTGATGAATAATTATTTTTTACTGTGATTTGTGGTTTTGGTATATGAAGGTGCTTTTCCTAGAACAATTTGTACAGCTTCTTTGGAGACTTCGTGTTCTATAGTTCAGTGTTAGGAAGCTTTAATATTAGTTATATGCAGTTAAGTTTATTTCTGCATTGTAACACTGTCTGACAATGGTGTTTGTGAGCAGCTTTACTTACGATGTCTGAGTGGAGAGGCAATTAATTTGTTTGAGGTAAAGTCTCTAAAAAGTGAGGCAGTTAAGTCCTTAAGTGAATTGTAGGGGTTTTTTAAGAGTATGTTTCTGTGTAAATACTATTTTTGTACCTTCATGCACGTGCTGGATGACTTAACGTGTATGGGCAGTGAGGGCTGAGCTTATGCACCCAACTCCTGCTGCAGTGCTGGCCACGGAGCAGCAATGCTGCCTGTCTTTTGGGAGCAACAGGAGGTGATTTGGTGAGTCACCTGCTCAATCCAGGTGTGTTTCTATAAACTCACCACATTGCCTAAAACTTGTATTCTGTATCTGTGATATCTTCAAGTAGATTACTATCCTTTGGGATGGGAAAGGTGGCTTCAGGTACTTGACCCAGCAGTGAGAAGGCTCCCCTTTTATCTGCAGCAGATCTATAAACAACGAGTAAGCGGTGCCTAAGTGGTGGTGATGATGACCATCAGAGGTACTTTTATCTCATCCTTGTTAGTCTTTCTGCTTGGTCAACAAGGATGTAGATCTGGAGGAAAGTCAGGAGCTGCCTCATAACAATTCAGAAAGCAGCGGCTTTCTCTATCATCTAGCTTAGCACTTTTATTTATGTGGGCTTTCTCTGATAGTTTCTGTTGTATACAATGGATATTGGGCACAGGTGCACACAACTAAACCATTTGTAGAAGAGGGGATGTAATGTATTATGCCCCTAGCACTATGCGGTGTGTATGCAGGGATATACTGTGTGTGCCCTTAGCAACTCTTTTCCCAAGATCTCTCTAAGAAAAAATAATAGCTTTAGTTTCTGTGTCCTTGGGATAGGACCAAAAATTAATTATTTTCTTATCTTGGATCTAAATGAAGTATAGATTTCTTCTTTGTGATGTTAAGTTCCGTGTCTCTCTTTATTTCAGCAGTGTTGTTTCAAGACTGGTTCATAGTTCTGGACTTTAACTAAGGCACCTGCTTTATGGGTGGTGGTTGATCAGTTTGGATCCAAATTGGTGCAGTATTGATGGTGTGCTTATTGTGGTTCTGATGTGCTGACTTCCTGCTTTTATGAATTACTTTCAGAGCTTGGTATCAAAGTCTTTTTGAAATACTACAACTTTGACAGAATTTTAGTGCTCTCTCATGTGTTTTAGCAGTGTGATAGACTTTCTGCTTCACAGATAAGATATTGTCTAGATCTCTTATGCCCAAACTAATCCTAAAGTACGTTTTCTTTTTTGGCTTTGTAAAAATAACGCTGTATCCAGTTTAAGCATGAGCAGTGTTTTGGACTGATTGTTTTTTTTTTTAAACCCATAAATGGTTTGTATTCTTCCTATTTAAAGGTAGATGTGCTGTTTAAATAATTTGATTCTAGGTCTTCAGCTTCACAAATCAGGTCAAATTCTATTTAAGATACCAAGGGAATTCCGTCATTTTCATTTCCATCAATTTTCATAAAAGGGATGAACTTCTCTGATGGAAATCTAAATCAGTTGTCTTCTCAAGGTAATATGAGACTCCTTTTAGTGTAGGGCAAAGATGAGGTTGAGCCTTTCATCCTCTAGCATACATTAGTTCAGGGAGCAGCTGAAGTTTATAAAACCTGTAAGAGAGTAGCACCATTTTAATGAGGTGCATACCTAAAATGAAGCATGTACCATTATTTATGTACTGTGTGGAATCTATCAGAGATTAATGCAGGCAGGTTCAGTGGAAGGAGTGCAGTTATTGGGGCACTTTTAAAAGCCTGCTTAAAAAGGACAGTTTGTAAAACTGAGTCTTGTGCATGGAGGAATGTGAAAGGGTATCAGAGCTGCTAAATTTGGTGGAACTCTTTATTGTCACTATCGTGTGTCAGAGGCTCAGAGATTAAAAGGGCTGCCGCATGTTTGATGACACTTCCCCTACCAAATCTCTAGTATGTGTACCCTGCACTGAGGGCTGTAAAGATACAGGCAGTGGTTTTCTGGGAAGGTCAGGTGATATGAACTGGTTTTAATCCCAAAATAAGCAGTGTTATAGTTAGATGGAAAACTTTGAATAAGGCATGTAATTATTTTACAGCTTGTTGTAGGAAAATACTACCTAGTCTGAATATTCCTTAGTGCTCAATGGTGTAAGCGCTGGGTGGAGGAGAGAGGGGGGGATTGCTTTCAGAAAGGTGATCTCCTGAAACAGCAGAAAGGGAGATGCTCTGCCCCTGTCCTGGGCTGGAGCCACATACGACCAGTGACATATAAGCAGTCATGCTGAGGAAGAGGTGGAGGAGGTTGTGCTGTTACTGCTTGCTTCACCTGTGGGTTAGGTTTTTTTAATACAATTGGAAAGTTGTCATAGGAATTGGGAAGAAAGAGAGACAGATTTGCTGCAAATGCTCCTGATGCATTAAGACTTTTGTCTTCTTCCATTTTTGAAGAGTGAAGCAAATAGTACAGCAGAGGATTTGCAGCTGTCTAGTCCTTTGAGCAATTAGGAGTTGTCATGTCTTTTATGACCTGTTAGTGCTTTGTTAGCTACAGAAATGTCTAGCAGCACTGAATGGTCCTTTGGAATGGCACATTCTTGGGGTTGGCCTGTGCAGGGACAGGAGTCGGACCTTGATGATCCTTGTGGGTCTCTTCCAACTCACGATATTCTGTGATTCAATGATAATGTTTGTCCAAATAGATGGACAAATATTTCTGGTGGCATATGCACAAAGATCCCTTGTGTAAGGAGACTTTTTGTGCTGGGGAAAGAGCACATCTATCAACGCTACCAACAGGTGAGTCCAGTGCATGTGCCTGGAAACTGCAAGCAGCTCTCTGGGGTTTTCTTCCTGCAGAAACATTGTCTCGACGGGGGAGCTATCAGGAAATTGCTTAAGGGTTATTTAGTTCTGATTGGTTTGGTTTTGTTCCCTGACTGGACACCAGTACATAGGATCACTGTAGTTATTCCATTATATAAGCTAGGAGTGTTGCAGCAGCAGAAAAATGTCATGAGGCAAATTGTGTCTTTGTTAATACACAGTGGCAGGGAGTCCCAGCCAGCATTATGTTGTTTGGATTCTCAAATGGGAGAGAGAAACAGGTATTTTATGCACTGGAAGAGGATGGTAGCAGAAGTATGTTGCTGCTGGCGTTGTGTACAGGTGAGGGGAGAAAAATATGTTGTTCTGAAACAAGATAACTTCATCTGGGGTGCTGGCAGCAGTCAGATCCTGTGCAGAAATGTCCCAAGGCCATTCTCCATGCCTTCAATGAAAAAAATAGATTGTACATGCTATTTGACTTCTGTAGATTTCTTCACCGGACTAAAAGTGTGTGTTTCTCTGGATACTCTGCTGTGAGTAAAAAATCTGGACCACAGGGATGAATTTGCTGACTATGCGCTATGTTGGATAGAGCTCTGTTGGATCATATTTGAACGAAGCTTTCACAGTCTTTTTCCAGTTTGAAGGCAATGTAGAAGGGAGGAAGACAAAGTTGCCTAAAAGGGTGAAAAATCCCCTTTCTGCCTTTGGGCCTCTGTTCGTCTTTTTTCCCATTGTTCCCTTATGCATACATACTCTCTCTGACTGCTGCTGGTGGTGTTGCTTGTGTTGCTTCTTGTCTGCTAAAGACAAGTGCAGAAAAGCTGTATAGGGTTCTTTAGCATGTAGGCATCTCTTGCTATGTTTACTATAGCAATTTATTTTCTCCCTTACCTGCTATATTTACACGGTGCTGTAAGTATGCTCAGTGCCTTGCAGAACAAATAGTTCAAGACCTCTCTTCCGAGTCAAGGGAGGCTGAGCTGAAGACAGAAGAAATGTATCTGAGTGTAGAGAGAATTTCATGCAGGTATATAGTTCTTAGTACTAATTGTGCCTTGTTTGTTTTCTTTTTGTTTTGTTTTTTTTTTTTTTGCATAATTTGATTAGTTCGCTTTATGGAAAAAAATTGAGTTAGGTATTTGGACAAAGCCAGGTTGAATAATGATGATGAATGTTTTCAGGAAGAGTACTCCAGGCTTGAAGGGGGAAGTGGAAAAGAGCCCAGAGGTTTCAGTGTGCTGAATTCACCAAAATGTTTTTAAAAATTGTCAAAATCTTGTGCTACTGTAAATATATACTAGTAAACTACTGAAACTGGCAGTTTTGCTTAAGACAGAAGTGTAAGCTGTATTTTTTTATTTATTTGAATATAACATTAAAATATCCTTTCATGTGGGAAGACTGGCATTTTAAGAATATTTAAAGCTGTTAATGGCCAGTCAGCCGCTTTGCTGAACTGCTGACTTCACACATACCATTTCCTTTTTCAGGTTTTTACAACCCCACATCTTCTGGCTTTTAAAGCAGGATGGGGAGGGAGGGAAGGAGGAGAAAAGCTTTTTCATTTTTTGCTGGTAGCCATAGAGCAGCTCTAAACTGCAATTTTAAAAATTACTGTCAATTTAGTAAATGTTAAATCTACATGACATAAATTGTTTTTATTTTGTGTTAATACAAGCTATGCTGTTTAATTTGGAGACCTTACTTCTCTCATGTTCTCATTTATAAGTATTCTTGTTTTGGGATTTTTTTGGGACAGATCTGTGGTCTAAACCTTGTTAGTGTTTCTTTTTAAAATATGCAATGCCTTACTCTGTACTCAATAACATACTTAATAGGGTTTGAGAGTTTAGAGATATTTTTTGTAGTTTTGAAATGTATGACTTACTGTAATTACAGTTGCTCATATTATAAAGCAGGTCATAAACTTACCTGGAGAGAGAGCAGAACATTTACAGGCAATATTTTACTGCTGACAGCTTAAAAGTTTGTTTATGCTAATCACTTCATAAATAGTGAGCAGTACACTGCTGGTGACTTTCTGAGCACTTTTGCGAGTGCAGAAAATTTCTTCTTGAAGTTAAAGCAAATGACATTACAAAAAATATATTTGTAAAGCACTAAGTACCCACTCGCTTTCTTTAACAACTTAAGAAATACTCAAGCTTAGTTGTTGTAATGATATATATGGCTAGTTAATATTTGCTGGTTTCAAAGCCTGTAAATTTGACAAAAGTCTGTTTGTCCTAGCTCTGCTTTTAGTGACTAGAGGTGGTGTTCAGATATATCAGTTTATTAGAAGCTCAGCTGTATGAAAATGTGGAAGTTTAATTTCCTTTCCTTGAAAGAATTTAACTTTTTTTTTTTTTTTAATACAAAGAATGTGAACAAAAACGGATTCCAGCTTGGTTCAAATTTCATGTCAGAACACTGATTGATTATATATTTGTGTGCATAAATGAAAGAAGACCTGATTTTTAATGTTTTGGTTTGAAGTCATATATGTGTAATGCTAAATAATACTGAGTTTACAAACACAGAGCTTTTGCTACATTTTCTAAAGTTCTGATACATTAGTGTAATTTTTCTTTGGGATTTTACTTTTCCATAATGATGTCACAGTATGCACTAAGAGGTAAACTGATTATCTTTATTACAGAAATAAGGAAGTATGTTGTTGTGTCTTCAAGTATACTAAATGAGTCTACATGCTGGGTAGTTTGCTGGGAAGTATTTTTAAGTATTGCGAATTTGGAAGTACTATATTTTATTTAAAAATTCTCTTTGTTTGCCTCTTTTCAGCCCCTTAAAGACTTTTGAAAATGGTATGAAGTAGGGTTTTTATTTGAGAGACAACAGATGAATAGATGATTATCTTTAAGAAAAAGATATTCCAGATTCATAAAGGATAGCTTTGAAGTAATGCAGTTATGTCTTACTTGTTTGGGAAGCGACTGGTGCCTGTAGGTACATGCTCCCCACGTGTGGAATCTGGAGTGGGAACTATGGCTGCTGGACTATGTGACCGTGGAGGAGGCTACACAGGTCCTTTCCTTGAAGGTCTCTCTGCCACAGTGGCAGTAACAAACAGCAAGAAGGAGGAGAGGAGTGATGGGAGTGTGGCCAGCAGTTGTAGATGATGTCTTGTATGTTTCTAAAGGTAACAGCACATGAATGCTGGTGGTGAAAGCAACATAAGACTTGTACAAATGAAAGAATTGGCAGGGGAAAGTATTTCTTAGCTTACACTGTACCTATTTTCTGTCTATAACTGGTTTTGCTGTTCAAACCGTGTGTAATTATTTTTTCCCCCTTGCATATGGAATTTTGATCTGGAAGCATTTATAGAGGAAAAAAAGGGGCAAATATAACTCCTTGTTCATATTAAGCCTGAAAAATGTCTGCCTTTATTTCAAACTAAAATTGAGAACTTAATCAATTCTTCAAAGTGGAAGTTTTCTTAGTTTGCTCCTCAGTGCAGTGTATCTGTGTAAAAGAATAGCCTCGGTCCTTATGCAACAGAGATTGCCCAGTGACGACTGTCCCACCCGTGAGGATGCCAATGGTGAGGTCTGAGTTACTGCATTTGTGGTAGGGTCAAAAAAGCTAACAGACTTTAAAATTACTGTCTCTTGTCCTGCCTTAGATGCAGAGTCATTGACAGAAAAATAGTAATCTTCTTTTCTGCAGAGTGAGCCCACAATCTCCTCTTTCCTTAGGCTTCTTTTAAATGTTATGTTTATCTTCGTAATTCTGGTGTGTATTTTTATGAGCAGGCATGCTGTCAAGATAAACTTGCACTGGGAAGCCCTAGATATGCATGGATTTTTTTTTTTCAGGACATTTGGTTTATTTGAGTGCCTGGCTAACAGTGAGAAGGATAATGGAGATGCATGGCAGGCAAAACAGAGAGTGATTTTGACATTTTCTGTAGAATACTACCTTCTTTGAAATGCAGCAGTACATGTCCTTTGAGTAACTCTTTCAAAATAAAGAGAGCAAAGTTAGGCAGGAAAAATGTTTTCCATCTTGTTTTCTGACACCTAGTATTATGTACTAGCAATGCAGAGAGGATGAAGGCTTAGGATTGTCTGCTAATATAATGCTTTCTGACAAAGGAGTTGCACAGTGGGAGGTAGCTAGTAGAAGTGATTTGGAGATTAACAGTAAAAACTTCAGTAAGGAATTAATATGCTTTCCACCTGATTTTTTAAGAAGTAACTGATGTAAGGGACAATCAGAGAAAGACTAAAAGTTTACAGAATTAATTGAGATGTAGGTGATGTAAACAATACACTTCATGAGTGTGGATATCCTTTGAATGCTCTTTGGATTGAGGCATTTTGATGATTAATCCAATATTATCCTAAGTTTGTGGATTTTTTTTTTCCCCTTGCCTTTTCCTTAACTTACAGCAGATGGTTTCTTACTGGATTCTGTACTGACAGTCTCTTAAATAGCTTGGTCATTTTCTGTCTGTGACTGACAACCACGATGCTCAGCTTAGTCTTTATAACTTTGCTTTTCATTCTGCTGTTTTGTGCACTCTAAGGCCATTGCACTTCAGCCTTGCCATTGTCTTTCTTTGTTTGCTCATATATTCCTGACCTTGTTTTGTTTCATTTTTTCCTTCATTTGTAGAAGCTGCTCGATTAATTTCTTAACCCCGTCTTTCTCACTCAGCTTGTTTGCCAGGGTGCATCTACAAGAATGCCTTGAGTTCTGTCCTTGCTACATAATTTTGCCAGAATGTCCCCTAGAGGTGTTTTCCCTGTATTTGCTGGTGGTTTTCTTCTCTTCTGTGGCGGGTGTGCTGTGGGTTGAGCCAGGCTGGTGATGGTGAGTGGAACATAAGGGACTCTGTCTTGGTTAGGAAAAAACATAACTGCCTTGCTTACAGTTTGCCACTTAAGTATGTGAGGTGACAGAAAGTAGTTCCTAGGTCTGCCCCTGCAGAAGAAGTTACATTTTGTTTCAGGTTGACCCTGCCCTGGTTTGGAGGTAACTGGTTTTAATTTTGCTGTGTTTCAGCAACATGTAGTGGTTGTTAGATAGAGGCTCAGAAGTACCGTTCTTGGATGTTTTCTGTGACAAACAGCACAATCTATGAGCTAATTTAATAGCAGCTCAAAATTGCATCTTTAGGTGTAACTGAGTTTTAAGTAGCACCTCTTCGAATCAGTAATACTTTGTGTTTCTGCAGTTGCGTTTGCCTCATTTCAAATAGCTCTTTCAGAACTTTCAGTTGTCTTATATTTTTAACAGGCTGGTGGGCATGCTGTAAAATAGCCTATCTGGTACAACACAAGCTAATGAAAAGCTGGAATCCTTTTTATGTTCTCACAGACGCTCCGGTTGTGCTAAACTTGATGACTATCACTGCAGGGTTGGAATCTTTATTACTGCACCAAGTGCAATCTGGTACTTGGAACAAAAAGATAAAAACCATTCGCTGTTTTAAAGTAATCTGTAAAAACAGTTACTTTGACTCTGCATCACCTTCCATGATTTATTACTTGCAGTGGAAAAGCTTTGAATTTTTGAGGGAGTCTATTAAAGTATCAAGTATTTCAAATTTATTTGATGGCTTAAAAGGATTTCTATTCTTAATCCTGATGATCACTTATGCTATGAATGCTATTGTGTAGCAAAACCTGCTTATTTTATGGTAGTGTTCGGTTTTATTTATAACTTCTTTCAAGTCTCAGTCTTGAGTTTTTGTAATAAGTGTCTGGCTTGTTCACAGACAACACACATATGAAATGAGTTCATCAGTCACTGGCATTTAAAAAAAAACCATTTAATTAGCTTTAGCCATGGACCTTGCACAGTATAAAGTTTTCATCATGCAATGCATCATCATAGCGTGCAAGTTCCTTGAAGTTCCAGTAATGTGTCACAGTTTCAGGAAAATAGCTGTACGATGCTTCTCTTTTTATATATGATATATGTGTATTTTATTTTATTTTAGCATGTGAGCAGAAGAAACAAGAAATTCCAAGTAGATAACCTGCTTTTCAACTCTTCTTTTATGTCGCAGTTGAAAGATGTAGCTTCTAAAAATGTTACTGTTGACAAAATTAATTGTGGAAAAAGTATGCACATATTTAAATTTTAAAAACTCCTCAAGCTCTTGATGATGTCAGCTTTAAACCTCATGGAAGTTCCTTGAAAGGAAATTATCCAAGAACATAATTCAGAAATTTGAATGTATTTACCCATTATTACTTGAAAAGCTAATGGAGAAGCATAATAAACTTCTTGGCTTTGTTGCTTCAAGGCTAAATGCTTGAAATGAGTTTGACTAGAACACAGTCAAAGTTCAGAATAGTAGATACTGGAGTAGAAAGTCACAGTAACACACACCAAAAAGAAAGTTTGTTTTTGCTGTTTTTCTCTAGTTTAATCAATCTGTCCCTTCCAGTTTCCAAAACCTTCCAGTAATGTGACTCATTGCTTTTATCTGCAGTTTGCATTTCCCTAACAGTTCTCTGTGCACTGTTATAAGTCTGTTACAAATCGTAGGGCAGAGGTATCAGTGAGCACTCGTGCCTTTGTGCAGATTTTTTTACATTAGTGTTTTGTTCCCTTTTCAACTGTAGTTGTGCAAGATAATGTGTTTTACTTGAAGGTATTTAAGTTGATGATTGTTTAACTCTGTGCAAGTGAGGCAGGAAGAGTAGGTTATACATAAAGAGTCTTCCATTTTTCAGTAGTGTTTCTTGGAGGGAAACAGGAATAAAGCACATTTTATATCTTTCTTTGTGTTAGAAATCCACAGAAGATGCAAATCATTAGACAATGAACTGTCTAAAGCAATGAAGTGAAAGTTTCATTTGGTACCGTTATTACTTTTATATAACTGTTAGTTGCGCACTACTCTCCTACAGATAGTTTGTTAAACATTTGCAGTTTAAAACCAGCAAGATAATTATACACCAATACAAAAAAAATCATCCTTGGCAAAAAAAGAAAACCCAAACGCCAACAACTACCTCCCCCCTAACTTGTTGTATTACTGCTCCACAGGAAACTGTTGTGCTGAAAGGAAGAATTAACTGGTCTTTCAACTTCAGCCTTTTTATTGTGAGAGGGGAGATCACAGAAGTGTTACCATGGGGAGAACAGCAGCTAAAGGTAAGGCCTGCTAGCTTTAATACAAGAGGAAAGAAAGTGGGGAACTTGCGAAATGCTCTTTTTGGAGCTGGTGGGATACAACATGACAATTGCTATACTGTTAGATTAAGAAAGACAGTTTGTGATATTTTCCGAATCCAGGTAAGTTCAGACTTCACCTTGTTTTAAAATACATGTGCTGAATTTGGCTGCCTTAACTTCTGCAAGTTCAATGAAAAGAATTCTGTCCTGTGACAGCCTTGAAACCATTACTGTACTCTGGAACTGAGGAATGCTAGATGTGCTATTAAGTAAAACATAGGGCTTTATTCTGTAGCTGCATATAATTTAGCAGGATAATAACTAAGTAGTAAAAAGAATCAAATTTTATCACAGTGAATGGCGTTAGCAACTGTCCCTTGAAGATAAAATGAACATTTTAAAAGAAATTCATCCACAAATACACAGTGTACCACAAAGGTGTGATTTCTGCTGTGTCATGTCTACAGATGTTAATTGTGAGTTAAGAGTTAAAATAGGAAGTGAGACTTAAGAAGAAACAAGAGTATTTGGGCTGGTGAAATTAAAAAAAAAAAAAAGAAGAGCATAAGATCCACTGTCTTAAACCATGTTGCTTTTGTTTTGAAATCTTCCAGATTGGTAATCCTCCTCCATAAAAGGCTGCTAGCACTTTTGTACTTTCCTTGAGCTTTCCACCTTCAGCCCAAACTACTTTATGTGCTTGTGTGTTCCCTTGGTAAATAATTGTCTTTTGCTAGAATAGATTTTCTGTAATGGCAGGAGTCATCTGTTTAATTGTTGCACCAAGAGTTTATGGAGGAAGTCTATCCCCTTCTCTTGTAGGTTTTCTGCATGGCTGTTGTCTAAATATACTCAAAGAGACTCGCTGTTCCTAGCGGATAAGAATCCCACTAGGGAAGCACAAAAATAAGGGAAAGGAGAAGTTTCATATTCAGTCTGTCTAGATATATACTCAACTGTGTGCACTGAGGCTTGGTGAACGGTAGCTAAAATGTGCTTACAACCCTGTGTAGTACAAAGTGAGAAGAAGGCCCCTTCCTGAGCAATGGTAAATCTTGGGCTTAGTGTAAACTTCATTTGAGGGCGAGTAACAGTGTGGCATGGGAAGAGCAAAAGTTTTTGTCACCCAAAAGTATTTCACATACATCAGGAAAAGACAAGGGGTTTGTTTGAGAAAAGTGGTATCCTGCCATGTTTTGAACACCCAGAAGAGTTGAAGACTTCCAGGTGGCTGAGGGATAGCTGCAGAAGTCTTGAAAGCATTTCCCACTCTGGACAACAAGCAAATAACAGCATATATGGCTTCCCATGTAGCACATCATTCTGGAACAAAAATTATTACTGTTAAAAGATACGATGCTTACCATCACTTAGACAAATCAATCATCTAGTTTGCTGAAAGATTAACTCTTCTAGAAAGAAGTGTTGCAGAGTTTTAAAACATCTCAGACTAGAAGGTGGAGTTCAGCAGGGGAGCATGTAAGAGGAAAATACACATTGGTCACCAAGATTATTTGCCAGATCTTTACCACTGCCTTCTCTGATTATTTTTTTCATTTGGTATTCACAAGTCAGTCAGGATAGCTTTGTCTTTTTTTTTTCTCCTTGTCTCTGATTTCTTGCATGATAGATGTGGTTCTCTTGCCTGTCTTCTGTTGAGTAATCTTATCAGCAGAATTCTGTGGTTACAGATAGGGTGGGAGTAATGTAAACACATGGGGTTTTGAATCAGTAAGCAGAAAGCTTAAATAATCTTCCTTTAATCTTGGTTTGTATCTAAAGCTTTAGCTTATGAAGTGCATTCTAGAAAAGAAATAGTTTGTGAAAAGAGAATATGCTACTTTAAAAATTTTAGTATGTGCTGTACACTAATCTTGCTACTTAGAAGAAAGAAATATTTCATGGGGTATTTAGCCTGTATGTGATACAGGCTAAATATGTATAGATACAAAGCAAATATATAAATATGCTATGTATTTAGATGTATTACTTTCTTTTAAAAACATATTTTTGAAATTGGTATCTTGGTCTTGTTTTTTTTAAAGAGAGCTGAGTAGCATTTGATTAAGTTTGTTTGATTAATCAGCAGCATTTCATTGTAACTCTTGTTTTGGCAAAGGATCTAAAACATACTGTATTTTACATTGAGAAATAAACTGAAACTTGTCTCTCTAAAAATGGACAGAGGAAGATAGATGATGAATTAAGCTGCCCTATTTTTTTGGTCACTGTGAGCTTCAAGACTCTAGAACTTACAAGTCTCTTCTGTCTCCAAGATATGAATAGAGTTCTTATTTTTAAGTCAGTTTTTCAGGTTTCAAGGAATTAGCCACTGAATGTGGCTAGGAGCTGAATGTGGAAGGGGATGAAAAGAAAATACTCTTTGTACCTGTACAATTACCTATTACTTGTACATGCATTTACTGGTACATCTTAACATCTTTCATTACCTCATTTTTTGAGGTTTGACCTCAAAGCTTGACCAAGCTGAGGATCACATGCAGAGTCATCTTCTTCAGCCCAGTGATTCAAATAATAGCCTTCTCTCTTAATTTTTTTTTCCTGTGATCTTTGGAAACTAAATTTATTAGAATTTAGAGTATCAAAATTTCAAATGGAGATTGGCATGCATTAAAAAAATCCCATGTGTTATAAAACAGATCAATATTAATAAAATTGGATTTTAATAAAATCTTACTTTCTTTATAGTTGTTTTTGAAAACAAATTATAGTTTTTTATCCACCCTAACTGCCAACACTGTAAAAAGCATACCTGAGCAAGGCTGGGAAGTATAGACTGAAGTAGTGACTGTGAAATAGACTGGGGGAAAGTTTTCTGGGGTAGTAGTAGGTACAGGGTGTCTCATGGGGAAACAGGTTGGTAATTCTTCCTGCTAGTAGCTTTTCATCTGCTTAGACAAAACACTACAGCTTTGTAATGGTATTCCCAACTTCCCAATGAAGAAAGTTGGAATGCATAAAAGCAGGGGGATCCTTTGAAAGCAATCTTGGTTTTATTCAGGCCTATTTTTGGATGCTTCTGCATGTGCTGGGTGAGATTTATTTGTGCGTTTTAAAGAGCAGGTTTCCGGCCATCAAAAACAAGTGATAGTGACAGTGTTTTGTGTTTACCTTGAATGAAAATGCCTCCACCTCAAATTAAACAGTTGTTTAAAATGCTATAATTCACTTCTCATTAATATAATAATCTCTTCTTTTCTTGTAGTTTTCTGATGGCTGATAAGAAAAATATGTTGCCAAGAGTGTTTTGTTTCAGCTTTCATATTTTCTGTGATATTTTTGAAATAGGCACTAAAGCTAGCTGGTACAGGGAATAAATAATTTGTGTAGTGTCAGCAAGAACACATGTGGTGTCCAGGCTGCAGGTTTTTTACATTCTTTCACCTGTTCTTGATGGCTCTCATCATGAAAGGCTGTCATCTTGTTTTTAATCTGGCCCTATTGAGTAGATATTCTTTCATGACTGTCCTTTCAAGCTTTGGGTGTTTGCAGGAAGCAGTTATTAGCTCTCGTCTTTCAACAGAGTTCCACATAAGAGCCTTACTGATTTCCTTTTTGGAAATAGTCAGATTGGGAAGTTATTTGTTCTGAAAGCTGACTGCCTGATGTCTGCGATAATATTGTGGTTGTTTTTGGGAAAACCTGACCGAGCTTACAGAAAATGGCAAAAGGTTCTGCTATTGATTGCTATCATCCAGTAGAAAATTAGCTGGATTCAGCTCAATCCCAAAGAGGTTGGATGAAATATTTTTTGACCTGTAGGACAGAGAAGGTGAACGTTAACCTTGTATCTTGTTAGTGTTACTGAACTAGTTTTAACACTGTCCCTTCTGAGATTCCCAGAAGTAGTTGTAGGGTGTCCACTTGTGTGGGTTAAAGCCCTATTGCTGAGGAAGAACTGGGATTAGAGTTCTATGGGGGCTGTCCCAAATAATTTCATTAGTTCCATCTGAAGTTGACCTTCATAAGCATTTTTTTCAGGAACCTATATAATAGAAAATGTTCCAAAGCAAACTTTTTCCAAAAGAAAGACCATGTAAGTCAAGAAAGAAGATTAAATCAAGGAGTAAGCATAGCATTTTGTTTCCTTTTCAAAGGACTTGCAGTTCTGCCCATATCTGCTTTAGGGAAAAAAAAGTGGTATTTTTACAATGTATTTTGAGCAGTTGAGTAGCTGTATGTTGATTTTCTAGGACTGTGAAGTCTCGGTTATTCTTGGAAGGTGTCTCAGTCCTGAGTACAGTAATAGGCTTTAATGGTGCTGGCTCGTCTGGGGCCTCCATCTGCTCTGCCCAGGACCCCATGTCAGCCCTTGGCCAGTGATGCCGCAGCAGGGCCAGTCTCCAAATCAACACAGCCCTGGCTCCATGTCCCATCCCAGCCCCAACCTGTCTCCTGGGAGGCTGCCCAATGCTGGGGCTGCCCCGGTGCCTCCCGCCTGGTAGCTAATGGACAGGGTGATGGGGTGGACCTGGCTGGTGAGGCCCTGCCTGGCCACTCCTGAGGGCACCCTGGCCATTCTTGTGCTCTGGCCAGAGCATCACATCCTGCCCAGCACAGAGCCACGTGGATGGCTTATCCTCTTCTCACTGAGCGGTAGGGGAGGATTTTGGGATTGATGACAGAAGATTGTCATGTCTCAGCACTTGGATTACATTGCAGTTCCTTGATAGATAATGAAAGAAGTGAGATGGAAGTGCTGAACGCCACACGTTGCTTGTCAGTACTCTCTGTTTCAAGAAATGCCTTACTTACAGAAAACAGAAAAGAAATATTGTTAGGGCTTAGTCTTTGCTGCAGAACAGCTCCTTGTATTTCAAGTGTTTGTGTCACCAAATGCTTCACATTCTAGGTCAGGAGTGTTTTTGTTTCAAGAGCAAGCCAATCAGTAGCTGAAGACTTGAAAGCGAGCAAATACAGGAATTAGCTACTTATATAATATATACATATAATAAGTATATAATACTTATATATAATGCAGTCTTGCAGTAAAAGTGAGTCTTCCCTTCACCTGTACTGGTTCACACTTACTAGGACAACCCAAGCACAAGCCTTCTTGGAGGAGCAGCCTCATTCCCAGTCCTGAGGCATTTGCAGGCCAAAAGAGTTATTCTCCTATGCAGATCTTGGTAAAAAAAAAAACAAACTTTTCAAATCTGAAAATGTACTTGTATTTTTGTAGTCAGGTCAGTGTCATAGTTGAATTGCACTTGAGTCCATTAGTGTCAAAAGCAGTTCACCAAACAACATATTTCAAAAGGAATGAGTGGAACTGTCTCCCTTTCGCTTTCTCTATTATAGCTGCCCAGTTCTCCTGTGTCTCTCATACATGCTGAAATCCATCAAAAATGAACTATGGCAGACTCCTTTCTGAGTGTGTACCAAGATTAATGATAGGGAAGGTAGATTCTCGTGAATGATCTGCACTGAGATAATTGCTTTGAGTATTTGAGAATTTAATATTGAGAATATTGAGTATTCAAGAATCTAAATATAGAATGAAACCTTTAACTCAGAAATTTGGTATTAGGGTGGGTTTGGTTTTTTCCTTGTTTCTCAGTTCATGGTGAGCTAGACAATATATATAAAGATAGCCAGTGATCATTAGGATCTCAAATTGTGTGTAGGTTGAGTAAAACGGTTTAAAAATAGCACAGGATTGCTGTCTCTGGAGCTGATACTATGTATTCTGCAACTGGATTTATTCTGATAATTGATATAAAGTAGTCTAAAGCTCTGCTTTTTCATGCTGTGCTTTTCAATATATTTTGAAGGGAAAATAGTGCAGTGATTAAATTTAGAATACGGATACCTTTTTGATTATGCGCTGCAATGAGTAAAAATCAACAAGATATTCTGTATTGTTTGAAAGCATTCTGTGTTATGTTGGACATCGTTATGATTTGAATATTACATTTATTATGTAATGGCATCTTGTCTTTTAGATTCAAAGAATATTAAAAAAGAGAAAGATGGAAAGAATCAGCAGGCCAACAACCCGTCTTTAAAAAGTGGTAGGTATTGCAGCTGTCAGGTTATTAGTTAAGGTACTCAGAAAGAAAAAGTGTATGTTTGAATTATACTATATTCTGAGCAGTTTTTTTCTTGTTGCAATTTCTTGGGTTCTTACTGGTGGGTAGTTAAAAACATATGTTTGCTTTTGTCTGTTAGGAAAGTATGTTTTGGTGTAGAAAGTAATGGTTGAAACTGCTTGACTTGAGCATGCTAGTTTTACTAGCCAAGATAAGGACTCTTTGTATATGTAATCAAAGATCCTGTGTAAACATTATTTTTAGACCATTACTGATTTGTCTGTTCTGTATGAGAAATACTCATCATGTATTTCTCAGTTTCATACGTTTTCTGCTGCAGTTATCTTCTATTTCCTTAATGTGTTTCCTGGTGCCAGAAGAAGGATTTTCAGTTTAATAGTCTGGAGTTTTTAGGATTGCTAACTGGATTAAATTGCCTGGGATTCTAATTTTACTTTAAATAATTTATTTGAAAACAGAATTTCTGTTTTTTAGTAAACTGAGGAAACTGCTCACTTACCAGAAATTATCCAGATTCTTCACTAACTTCACCTCTGCTATCCTCAGCAGCTGCCATAAGGCACTGTATACATGAGCTTGCTGTCAGGGTAGCTTCTGTGGGCTGCAGTGAGACAGCAGCAACATCCTTAGATACCCTTCATATGTTCATGTTGTTTGCTTGAATTTGGGACAGTAAGAAATGTCATGAGTAGTATTGACTAAAGAGCAAAATACCTTCAGGAGTTCTTGAAAATACGACACTGAATTATTTAAACTCTCACTCTGCTCACTTTTCTGTGCCCTCTGACTCCTGATAGATGTTCTTCTTAGGTACCAGTGGAGATAAGTTGTGTGGTCATTGATCAAACATGGCAGGATACTGCTACGGTAGCTGGTAGTTGAGGTAGTGACTTTGCACAAAAGATACAATGCTAGCCATAGTACAGCCTGCTGCTGTTACATTTGCCAGACCTAATTTTTTCATTTGTTGGGATTCTGTCAATCACAGAATGGGGAAGGTTGGAAGCAATCACTGGAGGTCATTTTAGTCCAACCTCTTGCTGAAGCAGCATCCCCTAGAGCACATTGCTCGGGACTGTGTCCAGACAACTTACGAATATCTCCAGAGGAGGAGAGTCCACAACCTCTGCGGGCAACCTGTCATCTTTGTTATTTGTCCCTGTTACTCTGAGACAGAAAATAAAGTGTATTTATGTCTTTTTACTGCTTCTGCAGTGTAAAAGGAGCCCCAGTCAAACTGGACTCAGTGTGTCTGCTTAAATAATATTGTCTGACGTGACAGACAGAGTGCTATAAGACACCCCCCACCGACAAAGTGTTTTTCATATGTGGATAAGATAACTATATTTCATGAGTCACTGGAAAACGTCCCTGCCTCTTCCTGCAGTTGAGAGAAGGGTGTTGAAAAAGCTTTGTGGAGAAGCAGTGCTAAGCAAGCAAGTCTTATTCTGTCATCTGTGTCCTTCCACCTGGTCTGTGCTGTTAACCTAGTGTCTGGGCATTGAATGTCCTCATGAAATCTAGGCTCAACTCTGTCAGAGCTCTCTGTCAGGAGTTTCTTGCAAGATCTCTGATTTTCTACAGATGAGATGATAATTTTTATCCTGTGTTGTTGCGTGTTGGTGGCAAAGGAGCAGAAAGAGCCTCTTGATGCTAGATGAAGAATGATGCCGTACAATGCTTTGGGCTAGAAACTAGGAAGTCTCCAGAGCTTCCAGGGGAATGTGTGATAGGAAAGGTGAAATAGGAGAGGAGATACAGAGGTGTGAGAAGAATGGGTTAAAAATATAGACTAAAGTGAGTAGAGAAAGACATGTGGAGCAGAAAAATTCTAATTGAAGAATCACAACATATAGAAAGAGGTACGAGGTATAAAGCAGAGTATGAAATACCTTACGTTTAAATGACTATATTTACAAAAGTATGTAAACAACAATTGCAAGGAAATCTCATCTTTGAAGACGAGAGATTGTGAGATCAAGACTGTAAAAAATCTGTCTCCATGTTGAAAGTCTCAGATGTGTGCCAAGGGAACCTAGGGGTGATCTGAGAAGACTCAACATGCTCCATCTGCCCAAACAGTGTTTAGGCTATGGTGACACTGTATTATATTAATCTAAATAAACCAGGACCTTGAATTCTACCAGTCTACAAGTGACACTTAACTTATAGTTTAAATCTTCAGTTAAAATTTTGTAAAACTTTTGACGTATACTAAACTAGAGAATTATGTGTGGCGAAAGAAGATCGGGGGAGTACTTCAACAAACTGGGCATTCATTTATTCATGGCAGCAGATGTGACACCTCCAAGGGTGCTGAGGCAGGGGACTGATGTCACTGTGAGCCTTCTTGCTCTTTTTGTAGTGATTGAGAAAGTTTCATGATGACTGGAAAAGGTTAAATAGTGCGTGCTGTCAAGAAGGACAAGACGAGAGCACCTGGGGTATTACAGACTAGCCTGCCTGATCTAAGCCTTCGGGAAGACAATGAAGAGAATCTTTCTGGAAATCATTTCCAAGCAAATAAAGGACAAGGATGAGGTTAGGAACAGTGGTGGATTTGCCAAGTGTGAACCATGCATGACTGATTGACTTTTGTGGTAAGTTAATCTGTAAACAAGGGAGAGCAGTGGATGTTGTTCATATCTACTTTAGCAAGGCTTTCTGTACAGTTTCTGTAGTGTCCTTTCAGTTAGATTGGTGAGATGTGGTTAGGATAGGTAGATGAAATATTACCTGGACTGTCAGGCAGTGCAAGGTCCACCTGGCAGCTGGTAGCTAGTGGCATTTCTTAGAGGTCAGTACTAGGACTGATGCTGTTCTATGCCTTACGGTCACATAAGGATGATTGGACAGAACACACCGCCAAGGCAGTTTGTGGGCAACATCTAATGGGGTGGAGTAGCCAGTAGCTGGAAGGCAGGACTGCCCTTCAGATGGACTTGCCCGTGCTGGGGAAATAGGATAACAGGACCCCGGTGAGACGCAGTGGTGAATGGAGAGACCCTCCTGGCCCCGGGCGGAGCGGAGCCCTGCAGCAGCCTAGGTGGGAAACTGGCTGCCTGGAAAGGAATTCAGCAGGAAAGGCCTTGGAGCCCCGGCTGGCAGCAGCCGAGTGTGGACCAGCAGCGTGCTCTTGTGGCCAAAGATGTCAACTGCACAGGGATCCTGTGGGCGGAACTGCGGGCCCCAGGCCGGGAGGAGGGATTCACTGCTTTGAGGCATTTGGGAGACTGTGTCTGGAGAACTGTGTTCAGTTTTGAGCTGCACAGTACAAGGAAGGCACTGCTCTTCTGCAGTAGGTTGTCTGGAAGTCCACCAAAAAAATGAAGAAGCCAGAATGAAAACATAAGCAAAAAAACTGGTACTGAGACCAGAAGTGTTTATTTTTCAGCCAGAAGAAGAGAAAGCTTATGGGAGATGGTCTCGCTGTCTTCAATTACCTGACAGGCAGATGTAAAAGGGACAGAGCCACACTCCTCTCAGAGCCACAGTGGAAGGAGAAGTGACAAATACTGACTGGAGCATAAGAAATTCCTCCTTGATGGAAGGAAGAAATCTTCACATTGAGTCTGATTGAGCCCTGGAGGAGCAGGAGGCTGAACTAGAGACCTCCTAGGGTCCCTTTTAGCTTGAGTTAGTTTGGAATTGACAGATTTGACAAGAAGGGATAGGGTATTAATAGAGCATTACAGAGAGCATCAAGCATCATTGACCCATGGGTCAGTGCTAGTAATACAAGCAACTGTGGCACAAGCTCAGTCCCTCCATTTTTAAGTTAGTAAGGCCTTTTGCCATCACTATCACCAGTGATTCAAAGTGTTTTGAATCACTGTTTTGGAGCTTCACTCCTCTGCTGGTTATAAAGTAACACATATATGTTACTTTATAAGGCTCTCGTTTCCTTCTGGTGTGGGTTTTGTTTTGTTCCCGCCCCATTTCCAGTATATGCAGGTTTGTTCTTCAGCATAAATTTTTTTTTTCTCTCTAATTTTCACTTTGCTGGTGGGTGATGAAGTTGTGCTTGTTGCATAACAGCATTTCCTTAAACTGTTTAATTCAGCCTGCAGATTGAAGTGTGAAAAGAAATGCACATTAAATTATTTAGTGTGAGCTAATTTTCTTAAGGATTTCTGGTGGTCAGAAGCTGGATGTTTTCAGGGTCTTTAGAATTAGAAATACGTATAATACAACTGCTTCTTTACCTGTGCACACTGAGAACACAGAGAAGCCTTCGTGTACATATTTTTTCAATGTGATTGTCTTTCTAGAGATGCATCTTACATGTTGCAAACATACATGTGTCTCCTATTTTTATGACTGTAGTAATTAAATGATAATTAGCACCATCTCAGAGAGCTTGGCTCTAATTTAATACAGTGTATCTGCACAGGTGGAGAGCTTCTGATTTTAATTCCAGGACATTCCTGCTTGATGCAAGAACTTTTGATAGCCAGGATTTAAAACAAACAGCTAGGCAATGTTGTTTTCCTCTTAGCTTTATCTCAGGTGACTGCTTGTATTACTTATGTGTTTTTCTAGTAAATATTGCCTTGAAAAAACAAAACTGTTTTTTTTCCCTGTATTTCCTCCTCTGTATTTTTCATCATCCCACCAAATTTACTGTCCTGTTATTATGATTGAGATAATTTGGGAAATGTTGGTATATAATTTTTTGGAGGAGGTAAATAAGGGTTTTTCCTGGTAAATGCAATGTCACTGTAGTATCTGTATTTGTACAGTCCTTAACATAATAAGGCTCTGATGCATGACTACAGATTTTACATCATCTTAGATCTGAGACAGCTGAAACACAGCTAATGTTTTCTTTTGACTAGATTTAATTTTGTTGAATTAGGTACTTTACTAAGGTAAACTAATTAAAAAACTTTTTTTTTTGTTTTTGTTTGTTTTTGGTAAATCAGAAGGCAACCTGAAGTGGCAGCTTTATTATTATATTTACTTTTTATTTTTTATTTTTTATTATTAGGCTCCAAGAAGAATTTCTATAAGATAAAACCTTCCTAACAGTTCTTAATACTTAATTTTTGCACCCTCCTTGGCCTGTTAATGAAAAGAGGAACAAATCTGGAGGCCACTTTCTGGAGAAAGCTCTGAAGGGCCACTTCTGCTTTCCTGAAATACAAATATCTAATATATGCCTAAGTTAATCTACCCTGCCTTTTGTGAGTAATAGAAAGTCAGTGTTTATATAAATGTGTGAATAAAATTTTCGTTCCAAAATAGGAAGAATTCCAAGATGTTGTGTAGAAGTGCCTTTGTTACCCGCTTTACATATACTTCAGACTACCAAATTAACAGCTTTTGAGATTTTACTGGCTTGTTACTGGCTTCTCACATAGCACATGGTTTCTGCAGTGCCAAGGACAAATGACTTGTGTATTTTTGAGTCTGTTAGGCCAAAACCCAGGGTCTCAGCAGGCCAAGGAGATGGTTCCCTTTTTCTTGAGGCACTATTTTCATCTGAATGCTGTGCTACTGCAGGCATACTCTGGGTTTGAGCCACCACTCATCCTTCAGAGAAGCAGTGTGCGAGTGCTGCAAAATGTTGCCATTTTCTGATTGTTTCCTTGCTTCTCCTCACTCCTGAAAACTGCAAAAATGTGTTGAAGTGTCTGTGCCCAGTGGCATTTTTGGAAGAATTGCTGACACACCCAGTGCAGGCTCTCCATAGTCCCCAAGGGTTTTGCTGTAGGCTGTGTGAGTGGCTGTTGCTGAGCCGCTGGGTGGCATCACTGCATCATTTTGGGTTCATCAGTGATTTATTCTTCAGGAACATCAGAAAGATGCCACCTGCCCAAACAAGAAAAATAAGCAAAAGAGCTTACCTAGATAATTTAGTAACAAAAATATTAGCTGTGCCATTTAGTTTTTCACTTTATATTAAAACTATTAATGCTTGCTTATTTATATCTTTGATATTGGTACTTCGTATTTTTCCATTCATGCTAAACAGATAACACTAATTAAATCAAATGCAGAATACACTTGCCCATACACTTAAACAATGCCACTATTAACACTGGAAACAATACCATTATTTTGTTACTTAACATTGCCATAATATTTACCTATATATGCCATATTACATGATGTTCTACAAAAATAAACCTTTATGTGACTTCAGAGAAAAAGAGACAAATATGCAGTTGGAAGGCTATGCTAATATTTTTGCTTTCTAGTGGACTGAGGATTTGTAACATACATTTCAACAGATTCCATGTGTCTGTGTTTTTCAATGTATATCATGTCAGTACTCATATGAGGTTATCACATCAACCCTGCTGTTAGGGGACCTAAGATATAGCAAGGTTAATGTGATTTATATAAGGATGCTTGGGATATTCTTATGCAGAGAATTGAATCTAGATATTCTGACTTGGATAATTTTATATGTGGACCATAAAAAAAAAAACAAGGGGGAAGGTTTATATTAATTTTGCCTATTGTGTGTTCACCCCTGTAAATTAACAGTACTCTTGAAGCTTCTTCAAGGTCTATATGTATTTTGAAGGGGGAGTCTATATGTAGTTTGAAGGGGGAATTTGAGTGTAATTCTGTTCTTGAAAAAAATGTATTTACAAGATGGCTGGGTTTTCTTCTCCCATTCTTTCCTCAACTCCCCTTTTAAGTTCCCTTCTAAAAATCTGTGTGTATCGTCTTTTTTTATCTTGTGTCTTCCAGAACAGTTTAATTGGGATGATTATCTGAAAGAGACTGACTCAGTAGCTGCCCCTCTGCATTGTTTCAGACAGGTATGCTAGATACTATTTTGCAAGTGTGTGTGTATGTATGCCTGTTACAGGGTGATCCTAGAGCAATTTTCACGTTTAGACTGCTTGCAGACTTCCCATTTGACTTCTTTTGATCTATAGTTATCAGTAGCTTACAGTTTTGGCAGTTGCTAGCTACAGAAGTTTTTTCATTCATGGTTTCTGCCTCAAGCCAAATTTTGAAAGTTTCATTAAAACTGTATCTTTGAACTCTGTTTTCCTTTAGAAAAAAAAAAAAGGCTACTTAATGAAAACACATAGCCTTGTCAGAGTTCAAAAATGTTTTCTACTTTTTTCAATAATCTTAGAGGTACCATGGTTTTAGTGAGAGTTAAATATTTGGCTGATCGTCAGAGGAGTCTTTTCTCTGCCCCATTTTTGAAAGATTTCTTTCAGTTCTGTCTAGAATTCTCTAAGATGTGTATATAGTAGCGTTTAGTCACCACTTTTTTCCTGAATCTCTAATATGTTTAATTTTCTCTCTTTCTGAACAGCGTGCTTTCTACTTAGGAGTAACAGATACTAAAATTAAAAAAAAAAATCATGGGGAATATATGGGAATACAAAGGAAATACTGGATTTATAATGAAGGATGTTTAATGTACTATTTTATATCTTACACTGTACCCTACAAGTTTTATCCCCCCTCACCTGATGGTTTGGTACGTGTTTGCAGATGCAGTTTAAATCTACCATCTTATATGAGCTAATAACCTCCAGTTATTCAGCCCTCTGGTGACTGAGTCGATCTCTTTAGGCATCTTTCTCTCTGTAGAGGGAGCCAGGGCTGGTTTCAGCTTTTCCAAGCTGAGGTGTATCTTCTCTGTGTGAAGTTAAATAGGATTCATTTTGATGTGTGCCTTCACTGTGTTACGAAGATAGTTGCTAAGGAATTGGATTGTTCAGGTTCATAGAAGTGTAATAGGTGTGACAAGCAGTACATGTCTAGTTTAGTGGCTTGGACGTGTTCAGAAATTGTTTTCTAGGGTGTGTTGGTGGTCTGACTGTACTATAAATGATACTGGCCGCCAGTGGGGGGCCCAAATAAAAAGCAGCACGAATTGAATAGTCTGAGGAAGAGAAGAACGATCACTTGGTGAATCTGAAGCAGTTGCAGGAATGGAGAATAAGGAGAGAGAAACACAGGTGGTAACATTTCGTCATGCTGGATTTTGAATCTCAGCTTGCTCTTTGCAGATGAGGATAAAGAGCAAAGAGCCCCTTGCATGCTGCTTTCACTGAGAGATGGCTAAAACCAGCGGTGTCCATAGCTCTGAGTGGAGCTCCAGATATTAATTTCATAGTACGTGTTTTTCACAGGCACTTTAAACTCTGCTTGGGTAGAGCCAGAGGGTGGTAGCACATCCCTGGATCTTTCTGAGGTTAATGCCATACTCACAGACCATAAACCACCATGACCAGAGTGTATGCTCTCAAGGAATGTAACTACTGCAGAAAGCTGCTCAAGAACCTTTCCATGTGCCTTTCTTGCATCTTCCCCTTCCCTAGCAATGCTCAAGAATAATGCCTTGAATAGAGACATGCATTGACTGAGATAAATCCAAGTGACTTGGATTGTTTGAAGAGTGTGTGAGTTGGAAAGAAGAGCTTTAATTTATGTGCAGAGCAAATTTTGAAACAATTTACATATGCAGACTTTCAGTTTTTCTAAGAGTCGACCTTTAAGTAGAAAGTGATATGCAGTGATGATTAGTGTAGAGCTAGATCCTCTCACTACATAATGTTTCCAGATTTTAGAACCTAAAGTGCATGTGGTTTGTGTAGGACTAATTTGACTTTTATTGGGTTACACATGAATTGTATGTGTCATTATTACTCTGTATAATGCAAAGAAATACACTGCTATGGCCAGCCAGAAAATAAAGCACAGAGAGAAACTTAATTTGACAATTATATCCAGAATTTGTGACCTGTGGGAATTTTAAAAGTTTAAATTTTACAGTAACTAAAAATTACCGGGGGAACAATAAATTAAAGCCTCTGCTATAAATTAAGACACAGACAGCTAATGGAAAGTGATTATTTATCTTAATTTAGAAGGTATTTTATCTGTTGCTTTAAGTTGTTCTTAATTACTACTTAAAATTGCAATGCACTTCATATTCCTTTTTCTTGCCCTAAAAGTTTTCTCCAAGCAGTTGAAATTTTTAAATATAAAAACTCAGTCCCTCTTGGTTTGAGCAGAACTTAAGGCAAGGCTGTTACTGAACGAGGTTTTGTTATTTTATTTAAGGACGAACTAGCATGGAGGAGTTACCTTTTTAGTAGAATGCCTTGAGTTGTTGGTGTTTAAACAAGCTAACTTTTTCCACAAACAAATAAACTCCCCAGTTTCTCAATTTCTGTTGCTTTTTGTGGTTGTAGAGAATAACAGCTTGACAAGCAATATCCTGAAATTGAATTGCCCTTTAAATTTAATATGCACGGGCTCCTCATTCAGCGAGCCTGCTGTCTGAGTGCAGCATTGGCAGATGCTCACTGAATTTTCCTCACCTGTTTGGTTTTTGGGCTCAGGCTCCTCCAGGGCTCCTGCTGTTGCACTAGGGTCAGTTGTAAATAGTGCTCCTGCGCAATACAGCAAGTAGAGCAAGATGTATATTAGACATTTGAAAGTGGTGTCACTAATACTTGTTGCAGTAGTGAATTTCTTCAGTCTTTTCCTGTGTCCACAGACGGGTAAGTGCACTTTGTCTGCTTGCTATGGGATCTCCACTGACCTGGTCAGGCAAGGGCAGGAGGGGACATAGGAGTCCTATGAGTGTGAATGCCCATGGTTTGGCGTATTCTAACCTGCCTCCCATATTAGAAGTCAGACTGTGTTAGTCTGTATGGGGTAGCTGTTGGGTTTAAATGTGGGGAAGGCTGCTTACAGTTCTGGGGGTCTGTATTCAGAAACAACTTTGTACTGAAGAGCTGCAGAAAAAAGTTTCCAGGGTGACAGGAGAATAGTCATCATCTCCTAGGAGAAATTTCAGTGCTTGACTTATTTATATTGTTGAAAGGGTACTGAGAAAGGGTCAGTTGTAGGTTTTGGTTTTATTTGCCGAGTTGCAAAAATAAATTAGATGATACGTTGGCAAAAAAATCCATTAATAAAATTTAGACTGGAAATGAGGAGGCAACTAAAAAGAATAGTGAGAGGCATTCCATCCCAGTTAGTGTTAATACAAAATTTTGAACATCATTAGGTGAAGTCATTGCCTGCAGTACCACAGAAGGCAAGTAATCAGACTGCAATCCAGTCAATCGCTTCCAGTAGTGTGTTGATACATGAGTAAAAACACGCTTTTTTTATAAAAAATACCATCTTTAGCATGTGACAAAAAGTTCTGCTCAAAGACCAAGTTGCACTTGTCACATTTCTTTTCCCTGTGCTAATTAAATTGGCATTTCATTGTATTTTTGTGATTATATTCAATCCTCTACGAATAAGCATAAGCTACAGTTTTTGTCTTAGCATAGAAGTCTTATGTGACTTTAGGACTGCTTTCTTTCTGTAAAATGTTAACACTAACTCCTTTTTCCATCTTCTTTCTTTGTAATGTTAGGGTTTTTTTGATGCAGAAGCTCTTACTTTGGGCTTTGTAAGGCCTAGAGTAGTAGGGTCCAAATTTTGTTTAGATTCCCAAAATATTATTACAATGAGAATAACTATTTTGAATTGAAAGCTAATAAACCTTGTGGTTGGGATTTTTTTTTTTTTTTTTGGATGTGTGTGTTTGTGTTTTGATTTTTGGATTTTTTTGAGGTGAATGTCATGTTTCCCAATGTCCTTGTATTCCATTCACTTCACTGCTCCCTATCTTTATGTTCATATCTTCATAAGAATTCCTTTGTTACCCTTCTTAGCATCCGTATCTTTTTAAAAATCAATCATGTTTATGCAGTTGCTAGGTTATCCTTTTCTGACTTACTGCTAAGCACTCAAAGTTCAGAAGCTTTTTTTTATTTATCATTTATATGATATGTTTGGATGGTATATTGAACTGGCTGGTAAATTTAGCAATATTAACAACAATAAGAAAAGGTCTTTTACCTTTTATTGTAGTCCAGAATTCCGCCTACGAACGATTTCAAAGTTGGTATGAAATTGGAAGCCCACGATCCTCGCAATGTTACCTCAGTTTGTATAGCTACAGTAATCGGAATCACTGGTGCCAGGCTAAGGTTGAGGCTGGATGGAAGTGACAACAAGAATGATTTTTGGAGGCTTGTGGATTCCTCGGATATCCAGCCCATCGGGACCTGTGAAAAGAAAGGGGGCATGCTCCAGCCTCCGCTTGGTAAGTAACAAAGCTTCTGAACAAATGTGTGTGGAGTATTTCTTTAGAAAATCGAATTTACGTTTTTGTCTTGGCAAATTCAATGGTATTAACATTTCACTAAAACATTATTTAATTGAAAAAGAGGTTAGTTAACTAATTTTGGTTAAGTGAATTGTGCCTTTTTCTTATTTTTTCATTTTTCTGACATAAGAATGAGCCGTTTTGTTTGTTGGTGTTTCTTTTTTTTTAAATAGGCCGTTAATATTAATACAGATTTTTGTACTGTTGTACTCCTTCAGAAATACAAGAAAAGCAATGCAACCAGAGTGCTAGTCTAGAAGGATATTGCTTAGGATAGATACAGTTTAAGCCCAGAAGGGCTTTTTTATCCCTTCTTTCCTTCGGATATATAGAGGTTTTGAATGAAAACACTGGAAATTCCTTATGTTGGGGAAAAAGTTTATTTATTTTTCTTTTTTCCCAAGAAGTTTCTCAGTTTAATCTCTCAGAAGTTCTTGATATAACCTTGTAGAATGAATGAAGTGATACCAGTATAAGAAATGGAAGAGTATACCGGTTGCTTCAGCTGCACACATGTACAGTGTTAAAAATATGGCTTCAGGAGCACAGCAGTTTTTAAAATGTGTTTCTAAACCAGAGTGATGAATAAAACAACTCCAGTTATGTGTGATGGGGGCAATTGATTAGTAAAGAGGAGAAATTTCCCATGACCATCAGTAGAAAGGCTGATGCCTTCTCTTCAAGTGCTGTTTCTTACTGTTACTTAGTCAGGCTGCTTGCAGTGCAGCACCTAACAAGCAGCTGTTTCCCTGCACCCGGGCATGGAAGTTTACCTGCCCTCTGAACAATTGCTGGTTATTCAGAAAAGAATGTGAGTGCCACTATTTTGGCCCTTCTGCCCTAGATTTTTCTAGAGATAGGCTGAATTCCAGCAATCAAGCATTCTGGCATACCTAGATAAATTTTTGAAAAAGCCTTTTTGGCAGTTTTACAGCATCCTGTTCCTGGGCAAAGCTGGGAGCTAATTGGGTGTATAATTACCTCCTGTTAGACATTTAACCAACTGATTTTTTTTTTTTCCCTTAGTGGTAGGGAACCTTCTGGATACTAATGTTGCACTTCTATCATAATAGCTAGCTAAAATAGTCCCACCTACCTGATTTTTACATGGGTTTAATTTTGCATGTTTCATAAGGGTTTTGAGAAAGTGGTTATTGCAGCAAAGTGTTCTTGTTCCAGCCTCTGTTTTCCATGGGTGAGCTTGTTGTTGTTGAGAGCTTAATGTTCTGAGAAAATTATGTTGCAGATAGCATTTCCTCTGGTTTTGCCAGGACAACTTAAAGGTCAAATTAATTTAATTGAAACTGTTGTTTAGTTGCCATTCTTCTGTCTTGCTTGTATAACTTTTCTGGGCTACCTATTTGGGAATATTGTGTTTCAGTAACCACATATGTTCAGGTATGAAACCAGGCCTGACAATCAGCTCAGTGGTCCCCAAATTATGACACCATTTATCAGATAGGAGCTTTGCATTCATTTAGGTGTTGCATAGGTAGTTCTAACTTGAAAACTTTTTATTCAACTGAAGATAGCTTAAAGCTATGAGCTAAAGAACTATTATGGCATATAATCACATTTTAGATGAGTAAATTATTTAACTGATCAAGAATTGCAGACATGTTCCACCTTTCTAGTTACAAATTTTTAAAAGAATTGTTGAAGGTCAGTTATGAGGGAACTCATGAGCTCTTGGCAGATTATGGTACTGTTTGCTTTGTGGAAAAAATTGCGATTTGCTGTTATTACGTCTGTTTCTCTGCAGAACTGTTCCAGACATCCAATTGCTAAAGAAGCAGAAAAAAATGTCCACTATGTCTGTTATCTTACTCATAACTTTAAAACATTCATTTGGAAAGCAAAGAAAGCAAAAGGATTTTTTGTTTGTTTTGTTTTATCTTTTAACTGGAAAGTGGTTGATTGTGAGGGAAGATTATCTGGAATAAGAAGGTTTTCAGCCAAACCTTTGTTCTGTTTGAGTAAGGTAGTTCATCTAAACAAATTTGATTGTTGTTTATGATTTTTATTCACTTGTTAATGAAGAATAATAAAATAGAAAGACCTTCTGGTTTATGTTTTCTAATACGATACCTGATTTTACGATACCTGATTTATTAAAATTATTTTATTTATTTCCTTCAGTCTTAGGTATTCTTTGTTTTTATGGCTATTTATGTATTTATTTTAATGAGGGAAGGAGAAAAACCAATTGTTCTGGTTTTTGTCTGTGGTTTGGTGAAAGAATAACAAGATTCTTAAAAATAAAAAAGTATCTTCTCAATACATTAGCTAGAACCTGAAAAGAAAGCTAGGTGTTTGTGCTGGGGAAGTTCCACTGTACCAGGGACTGTGTGGGACAACCTAATGGTCTCCTGTACTAGAACTTGCATGTAATTAAATCCTAGAGATTTATATGATGTTATGATGAGTGATTTTGCAGGCAAATCACTCAGAATGGAAATGAATCGCACAACTTTCTCCACCTACAGCAACCATACTAATTTCTTCTTAGCTACTTCTGTTTTGGCCAAATCTGAAATAGAGAGAATGAGGCTTTAGTGAAACAGACTTTGTATCCTTTTCCTCCTATTGTATTTTACAAACTGAAAGTAGGGCTATTTCTTTGATTTTTTGATTGTTTGTCCTCAGGGTTCCAGATGAATGCATCTTCTTGGCCAATGTTTCTCTTAAGAACTCTCAATGGAGCTGAAATGGCACCTGCAGCGTTCTTTAAGAAGGTAAGAAGAAAGGCGTTTCTAGTAAACAACTTCCTATCAATTGGTCCATGGTTACATTTTTTTTTTAATGAGGATGCTAAGATATTACCCTGTTGTCTGCAGCACAGACAGGGAAGGCAAGATTATTATTTAAAATTACTTTGAACTGGATTGACAAGCTGTGGAACTAGACAGAAAGCAATCTGCTTCTAGTCCGTGGAGATGGCAGCTTCTTTTCCTAAATTGAGACTTCAGAGTATGGTGTGTTATTTAGAAAAATTGTGTTTGTTCATTTTTTTGTCTCATGGATTTCAGATAAAATGCATATCATGTTTCTTAAAAGCACTGTACTCATGTGATTGTGTACAGGAGTAAAAAAAAATTAATGGGGAATGAGAGCTGTTGGAATAGTGTAGTGCTTGGAAGGGTTTTGTGAAACCCCTTCATTGGGCACACACTCATCATTTAAAATTGAGGGAGAAAGTAGTTGAAAATAACAGAAAAAGCCACTCCATTTTTTAAACATGACTCTTGAGTAAGTTACTGTGAAACATGGAAAATTGTATAAAAAGAACAGCAATATTAAAATGACTTGGTTCAATTTTTTGTTGAGGTGATAAAATTCTGCTGTCATATTGAGTGTCTTCTTTTTGGATACTGAGAGTGGTACTGACAAGCACATCAGCAAATCAAACAGTTGGGTTCAGGCCTGCAATCACATCACTTGGAGTTAATTTCATATAATTATAGTTTTTTTTTAGATAAGATTATATAAATTTTTTGAGGCGTGATGAACCATGCTTCTCTGTGCTAGCCTGCAGCATATCTGAGATGGGCTTGGATAATAAGGTTTTTGAGTCTGAGCTGGTAATTTGTGTTCTGTCAGATCCACAATTCCTGCTGTGGAGGTATACTTACGCCAGTCACATTGACTTGATTTTTGTTTTCTTTTGTCCACTTGGAATTGGTCTAAGGCCAACTGAGTTAACAGAGGCCTATAAATAATGTCCAATGCTAATGAATTTTTCATGGATTAATTGAGAGGTAAAGCTTTTACCAGACAGTTATCAGTCCCCAGAAATATCCTTGCTCTGCAAACCTCTTCTTTATTAGCATGTAATAATTTCATTTTAGTGTCTTGGCTGTCTTGCTGCCCAGACATAATGTATTGGTTGCAACCTATTGCTTATGTAAATACTTTTATCAGGGTCTTTCTGTCATGGAGAATTTTGCTAATTATCCCAGCTGTGTTTGGGGGAGTAGAATGCGGATTTTTGTAGTGCAGAAGAGCAAAGGCAAATTTGAAATATGTATAGGGTTCCTTGAATGTGTTCTATAACTTTTTGAGAGTAGTGACTGTAAGTAGTAAGGATGTTGAAGAAAAATTAAGGGCTGTTAACTTTGTTTTATTTTGTTCTTTTTCTTTTTTAAGAGGTTGTAGAAATACAAATATTCTACCACGCTTATTTTGTAGGAACCGCCAAAACCTGTGCCAAACTGCTTTAAAGTTGGAATGAAACTTGAAGCTATAGATAGAAAGAATCCATACCTCATTTGCCCAGCAACCATTGGAGATGTTAAAGGAGATGAAGTTTTTGTTACATTTGATGGCTGGAGAGGAGCATTTGACTATTGGTGCAGGTGTGATTCTCGAGATATTTTCCCAGTCGGATGGTGTAGCTTGACAGGAGATGCATTACAACCACCAGGGAACAATGGTAAGATGAGTAATAATATTGCTTAATTATTTTTTCTCCTCAATTACAGCAGAATTTTAAAAACCAGCTGGCTGTATGTAGATAAGACTGAAGATTTGATTTGTGAGTAGCTGACAAGGATGAAATGTTGTTGAATATTCTCTATGTAGCTTAAAGCTAATAGAAATTGCTGGGAAACAATTTTTGCCTGTTCATAGTATCTCTGGGAACATGTTTTATTTAATACTGTTAGGAGGACTTCTGATGATCTCTAATTTTTGTGTGCTTGTAAAGAATCTTGAATTAGATTTGCCATTTGTATTATTGATAGATACCTGCTCCTGTTTAATTATATTAATATATTGGCTGCTGCAGCACTTTATGTTATGCGAAGTAAAGTGAACATAAGTTCACTTTATACTAAGTAAAATACTTACTGCTAAGTAAAGTAGTCTCTGCTTCTGTGATGATTGCAGGTCTAAGTTATATATTTAGTGTTTCTTCTTTCATAGTCACAAAATTCTATCTTGGAGCTGCCTATTCTGAATGCTTTGTCATCCTCTTGCCTTTAGGGATGTTTGTTGATCAGGTGATAGTGTCTCTTTAACTAATGGCCACTGTGCTTTATAGTGGACAACTATCTACCTTAGAAAGAAGGGAAATAACATGAAGAGGGATATCCCTCAATGTAATCCCTTTGCTTCTCTGGGGACTGCTTGTCAGGTTTCTGTAGTGTAAGGCTTTTCTGTCAAACTGTTTGAGCTTTTCTATCCTCATCCCATAAGAATTTGTCAGGAAGAGAGGTTTTGAAGGAGAGGAATCATGTTTTAATTAATTTCTCTATTAACAAGAATAATTCGTTCTCAGTGAGAATTTTCACAGCTGGTGTTAGATGAGTAAGGAACAAGTAACTGGTGTCACAGAACTCTCACTGGAAGTATGAAAGGAACAGAAGCAAGAAGGCAAGAAATCAGTAATGTTTCCTGCCCTTTCCATCACCATTGTTTTCTTTGGCCAGCACATCAAGAACTGTATGGAAAATCTAACTGGAATTAGTTAAGTGTACATCTGCATCCTTGCTCTCACTTGCCTGTCTGTAGTTACTGCCAAGGGTCATAGTACCTAGAACTGAGTTTAGTCCATTTTGGCAGATTTCAGCAAGGGAGTAACAATGCGTGTAGCTGTACTGTCCAAAATGATCTGGTGGTACAAACCTGCAGTGAGAGGGAAAGGGAAAGTCAGGTGAGGATGATGTACATTTGATGAGAAGTCATCTAATAGGTACCACACTGACCTTATGTGCTCCCAATCTCTAAAGTATCTTTCTCAGCTTCTTCAGAAGGTTGACCTTGTCTTGAGAGATCATGAATGAGATGTGTTATTATGGTTAAGTTAATTATTTCTCTACTGTGAGAGTGACTGTGCACTGGAACAGATTGCCCAGAGAAGTTGAGTCTCCCTCTCTGGAGATATTCCAGAACTATCTGGACACAATCCTGTGCCTGCTCTGGGATGATTGCTTGAGCAGGGAGGTTGGACTAGATGACCTCACTGTGGTCCCTTCCAACCTGACCCATTCTGTGATATACAAGAGGGGCTATGTAAATAAGTGGCATAGAATTTTGAAAAGATATTTTTGTGACAGTTGAGAGTCCAATTTCATCTTCTGGAAAGAATATTATTAAATTGTGTAGTCTACTCCAATTTCACTGCTGGAAAGCCAGCAATATTTTGAGGTAATACATCCAGAATTTTTCTTGCCTGATTAGTGCTTGAAAGAGCTCAAAGTTGTTTGACAATAAGTAAAGCTAGTTATGTTATCCAGTTCTTCAGGTAATAAACTAAACAAAATTCAGAATTAAAATACCCATCCAGGCAGGATACTAGTGCTTTGTTATGAGAAACAAAAACACTTTAGGCAGTAATAAAACCCGAAGCAAGGTTCTTACAGACCTGTAGTCAAAACTGAGAATTATGGACGTGTAATAGAAACTGAGTGCCGAGAGGTGCAGGCTGGAGGGGTTTTTAGTTTTATTCTAAAAGTGAGCTCAAAGTTAACTGCAGTTATATTGAAATTGTGTATTCCTTTTTTCCCCATTCTGAGCATAAATAATTTGTTATTTCTATTTTGCTTTGTATTGTTACTTTTTATGTACTGCTTGTATGTGTTATACACAGTTGTTGAATTTACATAGCTGGATGAAATATTTTTTGCACTCAGGTTATGTTTTTCACTGTTGTTTGATTGCTGTTAAGCCATTAAAGAGCTGCAATGACAATAATTTATTAAGATGTAAATAATAGTTTCAAGAAGAGTGTAATCAAGTTGTTTCAATTCAAAAATACGATAATGTTGTCAGGATTCTTCATTACATCACACTAACATTGACTAATCCTGTTAAGGGAGAAAATATGACAGGGGCCATATTGCAGGGAATTGCTTGGAGTATTAAAGTGTTATTCTGGTCTGGACGTTTTTCCTGCTGGTTACTTCAGTATTTCTGCCTTGAATTTCTGCAATAGAAAGTGAAAATAATTGACTGAGATTGGCTTGAATTCCAGAGTGAATATGAAAAGTATTCTTGATTTTTTTTTTTTAACTACCTTTCCTGAAAGCATTTAAATGTGTTAAATCACTGCTTAGGAGGCTGAACAAAAAAAAGCCTCAGATTTTAGTGATCATGCAAAGCTAATATCCTGCGATCTAAGTATGAAAATGATAAAGGATGCTTTAAATTTCCTTCATACTTAGGACAACAATTTCCTGCCATGACATGTATTTTGGTGTCTATTTTAGCCTTTTGAAAGAGAGCTGAAATGCAGTAAGGGAGACAGTATGAAAATTAGGAAAGATTTTATTTCAACTGTCTACTGTCTTAGCCTTCGAGGATGCTCAGAGAGAATGTAGGACCTTTGCCATGGGAGGTGTTTAAGAACAGTTTAAATATAGGCTTCTAGGATGTGGGTGAGTTTATTCAGACCAGATTATATGTTATATTTATTCTTTATAACTGTGTCTTCTGTAACTCTCATTGGTATTAGACAGCTTGTGAACTAAGAAGATAATACGGAGAAGTTAGGGGAAAAGTTGTTTTGGACCAACTGTTGATAGCCTTCAGACCCTAATCTTTGTTTATGATTTGTCCTTGGTTCTTATCAGAAAATGTGACTTCAGTGGACCTGGCTGGATGTAAAGATATGTGCACAGTGGTATGAAATGTACCATTCAGTGTTTATATTATCGGAAGCTGTGCTTAGCTAATATTGTAGTTTGTGTCATTAGAAATATCTCTGATAGCAGTAACTGGTTTTATATGATTTGATTTCAGTGCTTGATGTTGGCTTGGCCTGCTGCCTCAAGGTTAATATTTTAAGGATGCAATAGATAGGTTACTCTGTGTCTCTTGGTCATTTAAATGCTTTTAGAGATGACTTACTATCCATCAACAGTGTTGTGAAAAATACCTAATGTAAGTGGTTGACATGGTAATGTCTATGCTGGACCAATATGAAGGACCATCTTGAAGCTCTTGAAGGCTTTCTCCAGCACTGGCTGAAAGCAGATGTCTGAAGAAAAGCGTAAGCACATAGGAGACCGGTTTGCAGAAGTGTTCCTCGTATCTGTCCATCTACAGCCCAGCACCTTCCAAGCCGGAATAATGCTTTCATACTGAGTGTCTTTTCAGGTACTCAGCATAAAATGGGAGGAACTTGATCTAACCTGTTCTTTTATATATTGAGGCCGTCTAAACTTTGAGCACCTACAACATCCTGTAGGAAGGATTTCTCTACTTGAGTGTGGTTTTTGTGGAAAAGCTGATATTCCTTTTCCTTGTTGGTAGTTTCATGTGTTGTCCTTGGCTTCTTGTACTGAAACAGCTTCTTGTACTTCCAGTACTTGTACAGGAAAATTTTGGTTTTGTTGTTCAGGGATCAGTTTTATTCCTCTGGTCACCCTTGTACTTCTGTTCTGTTTCCTTTTCACTTAAGGCATTTTTGAGGCACTGGATCCAGAAGTGCACAATGTATTGAAAGTTAGTGACACAGGGGTGCCCTCTGTTATATTTTCTGTTCTTTCTGTGATTATTCATTAATTGGTATTTCTGATTTTTGGACTATCACTGATGCGATGTGCTTCCTTGGAGTAAGTATGAATGCAAAAATCCATTCAGTCTTGTTGCTTTAGCATTACCTTCTGTATTTGCTCATTCTGAAATTCGGTCATCTCTTGGGTCCATGTAACTTCTGCTTTTGATATGCTTTAAGAAGGCTTTTAAAGTTTTATATCTTTTGCATGTTTTCTTATTCACTCTTTTTCTAGGCCAAATGTATTGTGCTTTTCTATTTAACCACAATAGACTGTAATTTTTACTTTACTCAGCTGAATACTAGAAAGCTGTTACTATGCCCAAGAATATTCTTGATATTCTTGTATTCTTGTAGCTCATTGTATCTGAGGCTTATGATTAAAGTAGGCACCAGGTGACTGGAGATTGTTAGAACAATTTCTATTTGCTGTTTCTGTATAAATTCATTTTACTGTTTAGTTATTACATGTAAATGGCAGTTACTTAGGCAACCTACCTTTCTATTTATAATAAAAGTAAAACCTTTTCCATAAAAGAGAGAAAACAAAAGAACAACTGGGGACAAGCCATGTGGGAAATGATAAGTAGTTTCACCTGCAAAGATTGATTTCAGTATTAAGTAGTATCTATCACTTAGATGTGAACAGCATCTGGAGAGGGAGGGATCAGTTTCTATATATCCATGATACCCACAACCTTATGAAGCTGGATTTTTGAAGGATAAAAGTGTTACAAAGAACTCAAAAAGGAGGAATTGCTCTCTGCACTCTCAAAATTTGGGAGGCCAAAGGAAGATGACAAAGCAATTAAAAAAAAACCAACAAAAAAACCATGATACAATGTAGCTCTTATTCTTAGTCATATTCCTTCTTTCTTCTGTCTCCCCTCTTCCACACCCTACATTCCCTCGTTGCTTTTCTCTAATTTAGCGCATTTATTGTCAGTGAGAGCAATCTTCCTTCATTACATTAATCAGCCAGCGATGTAAAAGGTCTCATTCTAAAACTGTCTGCAGCAATAAGAGTAGTACAGGCTCAAGCAGAGATTTAAAAGTATCTTATTTGTCTATTTTATGATTTCTTAGTTTAGTTTTATTTAATTTTCAGTCATGTTCTCAGTGTTTACTTTGTGCAGATTTTACCAAACTAGATACTGGAGATGGTCTTCTCTGTTGCTGATGAAATTATGTGAAAATACTTCCGTTACATTTTCAGCTGAGTTGTATGCAAATGTGCAACATCAGTATAAACCTAAGTACTGCCCTGTTTGCAGATGAAACAAGTGTTGAAACTTTATACAGAGCTACAGTTAGATCTGTGAAGGCTCTGTGTTGGTTAGAGTAGCCAAAAAAAAAACCAAAAAATCAGATAAGCACGGTAATTAAGTTCCATTAAAGAAAAAAAAAGTGAAGTGGTACAATTTCATACTGCTGGAGGTTTTATTTTTCTGTCAGTGCAGCCAGTTCTCTTCACGAGCAGATCACAGTAGTTAAATCAGACATACAGTAAGCAGATTTATGCTGTCTTCAAAATTGTACATGAAAAACTCCTCAGTGATTCAGGCTAAAATCTGATTTGCCACATTCTCTCAAATGTTAAGCATTTTTTGTTTGGTATTAATGTTTTTTGACATCTTGCAGCAAGGCTTGGATAGTGCTGCTACAGGGCAGTAATCACTTAAGAAAAAATAAAGGTTTTGCCTTTCTCAAAGATGTGACCTTGTAAATCTGGATGCCTCATCATGTTGCCATGTTTATTTATAAGGTAATTGTAATTTTCTTGTAAATTGGAAATACTCCAACACATGTATTTTTGACTGCTATGTGGTTTGTTGTTGGTTTTTTTGTTTTTTTTTTTAATTTGCTCTTGTTCAGGTCTAATGGACACTGCAGGTATTTCAGTATACTCTAAACAGAAAGTTGTACTACTGTACAGACCTCCTACCTGCAGCTTGAGTAATACAAGACCCTACTCCTGTAGAGACTAAGCAGTAAAGAGTTACTAACTTAGTTATGCCAAGCCACAGAAAGTGGTTGTGGTGCTCTAGCAGTAGATGGGATTGAGTGGATATTTTCCAAATCTGTGTTAATAGGTATAAGCTATGTCCAGAGTATTTGCGCTGTCATTGAGATGCTGAGACAAAACAAATTCCAGCATTGTACTATCCCCTGGAATCTTGTTGCATTTTATTGTCTCATATTGGGCCCACCTTTCATCCTGCTTATGCTATTTGGGGAAAAATAATGGCAAAACCAGGGCAGAATCAGTAATGATGGGGTGGAAAGTCAGGTTGTTAAATTTGTGTAGGGTTGGGCTTTGCCAGACAGACTCATCATCAGCACATCTAAGCTCACTTCTGGTAACTCAAGTTTATGCTGTTTTGATAGTTTGAGTTATTTCCTTCCTTCCTTCCTTCCTTCCTTCCTTCCTTCCTTCCTTCCTTCCTTCCTTCCTTCCTTCCTTCCTTCCTTC
>VZRN01000629.1:522259-562738 GCA_013397935.1 Dasyornis broadbenti
CCTGCCTTCCGCGCCTGCCTTCCGCGCCTGCCTGCCTGCCTGCCTTCCTGCTTGCCTTCCTTCCTCACCTTCCTATCAACAAAATACAGGGTTTGTTTTGCTGGGCTTTGTCTGGTTTGGGATTTTTGCTAATGTGCTTACAATGCCAACGCTTGTTGAAGGTCAGACTAGAAGCTGGCTTTTTACAGTTCTTGGTTTCTGGGGACTAACGGAAAGATCTTCCAGGGGTCTTTCTTTTGTTTTCCTTGTCCCCTCAAGTACCACATATCCCCTGCCCCAGTTTAGCTATCAAAAGTTGTTTTTTTTGGAAGTGATGTGTGTTAATTTGGTTAGCAGTGGGTTTTGATCTTAAATGGTATTTTCTGTGGTGAGTTCTGTAGGGGCTGGCTTGCCTACCTCTTGAAAATGTGAGAGACTGGGAGTTGGGGGTGAGGGACTGAGGGACTAAAGGTGCTACAATGCTGCCTGGGGAAGTCTCTGGGAGGGCAATGCTTTTTCTTTCTTCCATTTTTGTCTTTGCTTGCAAGCCTCCATTTCACCTTTCAGTCCTGTGTCAGGTAGGCAAAAAATTTTCACGGAAGACTGCAAGAGACTTTTTTTTTATGTTTTTTTTTTATTATATTCATAACAAAATCTTGCCAAGGTGGATGTTGAAGTTTCCAAGTGTGGTGTTGCTTTTTAGATAGTAGAATAATGACTTATAACTGATTTTGTATCATAGCAACATATCAATTAGTATCTCACAGCTACCTCATAACCAGAAGTAATCCAAATACATATAGGAAGAGGTGGAATGTATTACAGATAGTTATGCTTTTGTATGGCTCTGTTGTTCAATTGAGACATAAGGACATAAATTTTTATAATCCTTGGCAGTAAGCTGTTTTGAAAAATTGCTAATCTTTTCCACTTCCTTTGCCAGTTGTCAAAACTATCATGATAATAACTTACTGTATTAAAGAAGGTTAATTTTATAGTTAAAACTCCAGGCTCAAATATGTTTCCATTACTTCTGCTGTGGAATGCTCACATGGATTAAGGGTAAATTGCTAGATCTCTTTGCCTCATTTTTTTCATCTGTGCATGAGAGAAGGACCAAGTTTTTATATTCTCAGAAGAACATTGGGTTTTTGTATTGGGGGCGCATAGAAACAATACTGCAGTACAAATAGAATAATTTCTGTCTTGAAAGAAAACCTGGTTTAAACACTGAACTATTTTTTTTTACTGTTCTAATTGTTACCTTCATCTCAGGTAGCAACGCTTTGTTCACAGAATGTATGGCAAAATGAGCCCTTACGTTGCTTTGTGTAATTTCCCTTCAGCTGTTTTAAGTCTTGTCTTGTTATTGCTGTTCTGTGACACTAACTGAATGGGAGATTTATAATGTTTAAATATTACAAATCTGAATCTTTTTTTCCCCCCGCTTTTCATAAAAACATGTAGTGAAACTGTCACTGCTGATTATTTGAGGGAATTTTACTAATTAGAATTGCATGAGAATTCATGCCTTTGAGCTGTCATCTGTTCCATCCCCTTCCCAAGTGCTGGAGTTTTCAGTAGCTTCAGATTTCCCAGTTGTCTTAAATATCTGACTTACACTGGCAAGAGATCCTGGAGATAACATTCTGGGGTCAAATTTTGCAGTTCTGCCTGCGTCTGGGCAGTTTTTCTGCTTCTGCAAGCAGAATTTGGCCCTCATGTAAAGTGTAACCTTTCATGTCCTTTTCATGCAAATAAGCTCAGTTGCCTGCTGTGGATCTGCTTGTTTCAGCGAGGGACTGAGTTGTGGCCTTGCATCTCCAGGTTGTGAGGTCCAAGATACAGGATTTGGAGTTTCTCTTACATCAAATGCAAAGTTTGCAGGTGTTGGGATTCTCACAGAACCATTTAGGGGGAGAAAGAAAGAAGAATGTTTTGAAAGAGAAATATTTGAAAGTATGAAAGCTGTGAGTTGCATGAAGGGCTATATACCTATAGCCCACAGAAATATGGCGGTGTAACTAGATCTCTGTGAACTTTGAAAGCGCTGCTTAGTTGCTAACATTTCTATGATATAGTATGTCTGTGTAGTGTGACCTCTGTTCTTCAGCTGTTGAGGGTGCCATCACAGGTTTTGGCTCTAAATAAGATATTTGGGAAGGAAAGCAATGCAATGCATCTCACTCCTGAAACTGGAGTGGTGGATATTTGTGCAGATGAGCAACATGACACAAATGCTTGATTTTGTTTGTGCAAATGAAGAGGGCCTTTGTGATGCAAAGCAGCATCCTGAAAAGGCAAATGTGCTTTTTTGGTTGTAAATATCCCAACTAAATACTGCAGTAATTGCAAGCAGAGCTTGGCATTTTTCCTCTCTATTCTCTTCATCGTTATATTTTAACAAGTTCTCATGAGACTATTAAAACGTCTTAGTTTTTGGAACATGTGGCCTAGTGGGGATAACTCTGTCTACAGATGTGGTGGGTTGGCAGCTTGATTTTGCATGTCTTTTCATTTCCCCCAGATCCTGTGACCCAGTGTAACCTTTGGTCTGCCTCTGAAGGCTGGGGTGAGGGAAGTATGAGCAGGTGACTGATGATCACTGTCAATACAGCCTGCAGACAATATGGGAATTACTTTAGCAGTCTCCCACTCCCTTGTGCTCCCCCCATCCTCTCTTAAATCAACAGATGCAAATAGCAGCCTCCTCATTTGCTGCTATCTCCGGGAGGCTGCCCAGGCAGCGTGGGCTTTGTTGCAGTCCTGCCTATTGAAAAAAGCAGCTTCAGCCCTAGGCAGAAGGAGAAATACCAAGTGGGACCTGATTCCCCCTGCCCCCTTAATGGTTGTTAATGCTGCTCATATTTGGTCCTCTGGCGTATACAGGTAGGAAGATGCCGAGATAAGGTAGTGCTTGATGCGTGTGATTCAAGAGGGCAGCCTGAAGTAGCTGGAGCCCTTTGTGTTGTTACTTTGTCTGGTAAATGTCCTTCTGGAAAGGAATAGGGATTGCCCAGTATCCAAAACTCATACCTATGCTCCTAGACCTGTTGACTTGAAAGTACTGTGTATTTAACAATAGCTGTGTCTTTACTGTATGAGAATAGAAATGCATTTGCTAGATTTCAGCATAGGCAGAAGCACAAAGATTTATTAAACAACATTTCTTTACACGGTCGTGATTGTTTTGTTCAATGCATAGTTGTGTGACAGGAATAAATAAAAACAGCTGCATTTTATATTGTTGTAAATATAATACAGGGTACAATATGTAGTACTGTATTGTACAGCATACAGTTGATAGTGTTTTGCTTTCCAGATATATAGCTTAACATGAGTTGCCATTCAGCAATTCAGGGACATAAGAGTGATGCTGTGCCCTCATTTGGTTAAAATTCTGGTCATATTATTTTATGCTGTCATTGCATATGAAAATATGTTTTGGCATACATAAATAAAAGGAAAGTGATCACTTTGCACATCCAGAAGGTGGTCCTTCTCAGATACCTAGGGATATCATGTCTGCATTTGATGTATTAGGATTGCAACCAGCCGTAATGAAGAGATTTCTTCTGAACTGCCATTTAGGAATATTAGATTAGCAACTGAATCAGGCAAATAGCAATGTATGTAAATGCTCCTACAGCTTTAGAAATGTGTGCCAGTAGTTACTAGTATTTTATAAGAAGTCTGTGTGCAGTGTGTATTTCACCTTACAATGACATTTTCTATTGCAAATACTTAATAACAGTTAACTCCTGAATAAAGATACAGAGTTAAAGGAACAGTTGTAGAGCAAGGTGCTGGACCGTTAAGTTGAATATGATTCATAGATCTAGACATTAAAACTGTTACTCAGTCTTTAAATATGTTATGTTCTCAATCTCTCATTTCAAAAGTATCTTTGCGGTTTTTTCTTTTTTTTACTTGCTTACCAGAAAGCTTCAACATACTGGTATTTTCAGGAAAGAAATATTCCAAATTCACAAAAATCCAGAATTAACAGCCTTGTATGCTCCATTTCCAGTATGAATTAGTGCTTTGAATCAGGCAGTGGTGACTGACAGAGTCAAAGCATGCTTGAACTCTAATTGCAATACTTCTAAGTTATGTCACATTAAGTTCATAGTATTTAAAGGTTGGGGTGAATCACATGAGTTTCACAATCAGCAAGATGCAAAAGACTGTGATAAGGGCAGTGTGATCCTAGAAAGCTGTCTAATTTTAGTGTAAATGTTCCAAATTATTTCAAATATGTTGTGTGTTTCTTTCTCATACCTCTCAACAAAGGTGGTTTGATGTCACAAAATTTTCCTTTTTTATCTTCTACACAGCTGTCCGAAAACTTATGCACCTGTCTGCCTGCCAGCGGTCAGGCCAACAGAATGGAGTATTTGTCGGCCTCTGAACTTAGTATTTGCTTTTTGTTGGCCACAGGTGCTGCTGTAGAATGGTGCAGTACATCTTTTCATTGACGATATGTCCTTATATGTATGTTCTGTTTGGTATCCTTTGGTGTTCTAATCTGTCCATTGGTAATGCAATTGTTAAAATAAAACCATCATTATTTCAGAGAAGAGCTAGTTGGGTGGAAAAGATCTGTTCACTAGGAAGTGTAATTTAATGAAATCTAGTTAGGTTTTAGAGCCTCACACCAGATTATAATGCAGTCACATCATATGCATATTGGAACATATCCAAGTGGATATCTGTTGGGATACCATATTGGATTGGGATGGGAGATTAACCCATCTCATGGGAGAAAATCACTTCAGTGTTAAGAATGAATAAAAATGATACATCGTTTGATTTTTGGTATTCCTTCTTCAAAATGGCACCAGGTAGAAAAATCTGGGTACGGTTACATGAGCTTATCTTTCTAAACCAGCATCTCAGACAGATGCTCATTAATGACATTTTGTCTGTCATCAGTTTCTCCTTGTCACTGGGATGATTTTCTTTGCTGCTCAAAATTGTTTTGTAGCTCCCTAGAAGTAGTTTGCATGTATTCTAATTGTGGAAACTGCTCTTAATGGAAAAGGGATGTATTGTAGGCTGCATAATTTGTGAAGTATTTTTGAAGGCCTTCATGATGAATGGCACTTTATAAATATTGTAATTAAATTATGGGAAGCATTTATAAGGTGAGTGGACCAATTCTTAGGGTTTTTTTCCCAATTTTTATTTGAATGTTTTTCTCTTAAGAAAGTCCCTCTAAAAGAATGGGTACAAAGAGTTCTCTCTTTGGCTTCAATGAAGTTCTATAATTTCATACCAACCACTTAAGTTCAAAGTAAAAAGTATATTCATTTTACAATGTAAATTGTGCAGTACACTTTTATTTTTTTTAAGCCTTTGTTAGAAAAGTTGCTTTCCATTGTTCATTTTGAGGTTTTCCCCCCCTTCCCTTTTGTTTTTGTTTTTCCTCAGTTTCCATTACAAAGAGCAGTGCAAAAATCCAATCTTCCCCTTCCAAAGTGACCCGGCGTTCAATGCAGTCTCCACAGAAATCTGCTCCAGTACCAGCGCAACGGGGCAGGAAACCAGGTCGGGGCAAACCCCCTGGACAGTCTGCAGTTCCCAAGAAGGGCAGGTCTCCTAAAAATATTCCCCTGACAAAAAGCACCTCTCATACTGAAAATCTTAAAACAAGGAAAAAAAGTTTAAAACCTGGAAAAAAGGTTAGTCCTTATCTACTACTTTACTTTATATTGCAAAATTTTGTAGTGAGATTTTTAAATTATTATTACTTAATTTTCTGTCCTCTCTTCAGCCTTCAGGGTTTTACTGTTTTCAGCAACTGATTACAAGAAAAAATTTAGAATAGCTCTTCTGGAATATTTTAGTATAAGATCCTGTGGATTATTTTATTCCCAAACAAGATTACTGTTTTATTTGTGGGTGAGTAATTGGTGTTGAAAAATGCTATTCTGAAATAGAGAGCCAGGGAAGCCTTTAAGCTTTTTAGTTTGGTTTAGTTTGTTACTGAACCATACATATAGCTCGTGGGTTTTGTTTTTTGGGGTGTTTTTTTCAGGTTTAGAAACAAAGAATTAAAAACAGTGAGGGCTTTAATGTGTAATTTAGGCTTCTTAAGCATACAGCTGGATTTCCCAAATGAACCTTATGGATACCCCATAATACTGGAGGTACTGCTAGCATGAAGCGGGAAGATTCTTTTTCTCTAGGTGTGGGCCTAATTCTGCCCTGGTCTGAAAGGCCTTTCTCTGTGCCAAGCTGAGTCAGACCTGGAGTGTTGGCAGCTGCCTCCAGCTTCAGCTCTGATGGAGCTGTTTAGTTAGGTGCACATTGGCACTGCTGTCCCCTCGCCCCACCTTCTGCTGCCACGTGACAGCAGCGCTGCTGGATGAACAATCTCAGAGTGAGTCAGTTCAACTGGTAGACAAATATCACAGCATCCATCCCTCTTACTTCCTTCTTTGTCTGCTCCACCTCAAGAAAGCACACATGCTGCAGTTACTGCAAGGAAGAATAAGATCACAGCAGGGCAGACCTAAGGCAGTTTGGTTTGCCATGGAAGTACAATCTGTTTTTGAGGCTTGCTCATACACAGCAGTCTGTCTGAGAGGAGCAGAAATCCTGCAGTGTCTTTCCTTAGGCAATTTGAGTCTGTCCTTGTGCTCCTTCCTCCATTGCATTAGCACTAGTGAGGAGGTGGGGGGCATTGCTTTTTCTTGGTGGTTTTTTTTGGTTTTTTTTGTGTTCATTCACCTTTCTTCCCCACAAGAATCAAAAAGTGGACGTTTTGGGGCTTTTCTCCCACAGTCTGTATCAGTGTGGGCTGTGGGATCTATTGCTAGTGATGTGTGGGAAGAGGTGGAGTAATGGCAAGGTGAGAATTCCCCCTTCAGTGATCATGCTCATCAGTTTAAAGTGCTAGTGAAGTAACATAATTAGACCATAGCCAGAAGCTCTAGTATGAGACTGAAGGCAGCACTTGGTTGAAATGATGAGCACAAGATAAGAAATTATTTTGGGGACTATAAACTGAAAGCTGATCACTCTTCTCTGCTGCCTGCCCCTTCCAGTCAGACATCCAAACTGGTAGGCTACTGATGGAATTGGTTTCCAGTTTTGTTTCTCTCTTACTTGGTGTATGAAAATGCACAGCAACAGAGATTAAAGTGGAGAAAGGTGCTCCTATTCAGGCTTAGTTGGTGGAGGGGGTGTTCTTCATAAGTGTGGAGGGGGCTTTAAAAGACAGCATTGAACACAGGACTGTCATATCTTAAGCTCTTACTCAGGTATGGCAGGATGTGCACTTTCGTGTAAGAATTTTGTCCTCTATCTCTCATAAAAAAGAAATCAAGAGGCTTTATCTATGTTTTGAAACAATAGTTGGAGGCCATTAGAAGAGGCTTCTGGGCCCTGGGTGTCTGAAAGAGTCTGGTTGGAGCACTGTAGTTGATACCTGGATTGTGTGAGGTGTTTGGGGGACTCTTTGGGGAATGGCTGTTACTGCTGACATTCCCTGTCCTGAGGCAGCAGATCTGAGGTACCTCTATGCACTCCTGATATCATCTGTGGAACCAGACAGCAGAGAGTTAGGTTTTGCAAAATCTAGGTTTGATATATCTAATTTGGGATTTTTACTTCATTAACTTTTGCATTAAAAACTTGAAAAATTAGCTCCTTTTGAGAATTCACAGAAGGCTTTTATTGCTTTGGTAAGTGGTTAAATTGCCAAGATGTTATACATATGTGCAAACTTTTCTTTGGACTATTACACCTGTTAGCATAAGGGTAAAGAGAGGAAATGGGGCTTTGTGGGAGTTCTCCACAGACAGGGTGTGTCTGACATGGAGTACAGCTGGACAGCCTGTACACCTCACAGTATGTATGCAAATATGCAAGTGGTATGTGCCTAAAGGCTTGAAAGTGCTTTTTTCTTCTACCCACCCCCCAAGACTGATCCAAAAAAACCCCTCCAGATTTTGCCCTAAATAATGGTGCTTCAAGTATGAGCCGGCTATGTGGTGTATTTAGGGACATTGGTCTATGCATGTTTCTCTGTAGAGTTGTTTGAATTTCTTTGCCCCTTTAGGTTTGTTATGCTGCAATGTTTATCATTGTGCAGATATTAACACTTACACAGCTAGAAATGTTGAGCTGTTGCATCATTTTTCCCCTTTATTTAAAATTTTTCTAAGCTATGGAAATATGAGATACATGTTGGATTTCAGTTTTCACTTGTTTCTCACAGCTTGCACTGTTGTGTTTTTACTCTTTCATAATAAAGAAGAAACCTCTGTATATCTCTTTCATTATACTTTAAAAGTACACTTTACATAACAGTGCAAAGAATTCCTTTCAGAATTTCTTGAAGAAACCCCTTTGTCTAAGTGTGGGTACTAGCCCTTAATTCAGCCCCACAAAAAGAGTTTTTAAGCGTGAGGGTGAAGCTGGTGAAGTTGTCCTGGTGATACAAGGTGATACAGGGCTCCTGTGAGCCCTGCCCTCTGCAGGCAGGCAGAGCAGCGAGCCCTCCCATCTGGCAGGGGCCAGCCAGCCACAGCCAGATCAAACCACTGTGCCCAGCCATGCTGGGAATGTGGCCTCTCGTGAAACAACATGGCTCTGGGCTTGTAGCTGGCTGCCCCTTACTGTGGGGTTGCAAAATGAGAGCCTCAGCTGAGCAAGCATAACATGCTGTGTTCCCTTCTGAGGGAGAAGGTAGGACAACAGCCAGCTGGTTTCACCACACTTGTGCGTTGGTGTGGAGAGTGAATGGTTCCTCTTAGTTGGGTGTTTTTATTTTGTTTTCATGCCTACATTTTTCCCCATTTCCTCATCTTTTCTCTCAACTCGTCTACCCATGTTTGGCAGTGTGGTGAGAGAAAACTGTTCCCCCCGCAAGAGTCCCTGTGACAGGGGGCCTTCAGGAATGTTGGAGTCTTCCCAAGTCAATTTTTTTTCTCTGTATTGAGGATGGAGACATTTCTGTCACCCAGTGTTAAGATAAATAGGCAATTCCTGACAAGTAATACATCACTACTTGGTTCTGCGCCTAACCTGTGCCATCTCATCTCTTTCACAATGGAATGCCAAGCCTTGGCTGTCTATTCCTTATGTTCATGGTGATTTCACCCAGTGCTATATTGTCAAGTACTTTCTCAAGCCAAGCCTGTCTTTTCCAAACTCTTAAGTGGCACATAATTTTTCTTTAAAGTGCCCTGGATTTCAGAAGAAAGTTAATTTCTTCTCTTGAGGTGTTGTGAAGAAGTTAAGCAGTGCTCCTTTTAGGAAGGTATATATTCTGATTGCTTTCTACATGGTTTTCATCTGTTACTTGGAAAATAGGCTGCTTCTAAAAGTGTAAAGGATAAATACTGCTGAATGGAAGAGAGCTTAACCTTCCTTAGCAAGTTGGTTGAATTTTTACTTCACATATATCAGCTTTAGCAGTAAATCCTTACCACATGACCACAAGTCTCTGCAAAATTTAGCAGTGTCAAGACCTTGTGTAATCTCTTAAATTCCTAATTTTTACTAGGTAAGAGAGTCAGAATGTAATTTGTTCTTGTGCAAGAATAAACGGTGAAGGGAAGAGTGATGAACACCAGCTTATTTCTTTTATTTTCATGTATTTTCATAGTACATCAAAACACATCACTGACCGCTTCTCTGGTGGCAGGACCCAAGGGAATGGCCTGAAGTTGTGTCAGGGGAGGGTTAGGTTGTATATAAGGAAAAGGTTCTTCACCCAGAGGGTGGTTGGGCTCTGGAACAGGCTCCCCAGGGCAGTGGTCACAGCACTGAGCCTGACAGAGCTTGAGAAGTGTTTGAACAACGCTCTCAGTTGCATGGTGGGACTCTTGGTGTGTCCTGTGCAGGGCCAGGAGTTAGACTCCATGATCCTTGTGGGTGCCTTCCAACTCCGCATATTGTGTGATTCTGTGAAATGTCTTCCATGTGCACATCTCTTTTCTAAAACATCAGTCCAAACCAAATTACAACAAAATTCTCTTTCCCTCAGGTGGAGAAGATAATGCACATGGACCAATTTCAAAATCTCTGTGCTCTGAGCTCTGGTTGTCTGTCGTATGATAAGCTGCAAATAGGTTTGCTTTGCTAAAGGAAAAGGTTTTGGCAACCGGAATGACTGCATTGTAACTGCAGGCTTGTTTTGATATCGTGCATGAAACACCTGAAAATTCCTGGAAGTAGTTACTTGAGAATTTCAACCCCTTTGAAACAAGCTGAGGGAAAATATAGGTGCACTGTAATGCTGACACCTAGATGTGACTTAGGTTTTTTATGGCAATATATACACAGCCCAGCTAACTTACTTGGGTTGTGATAAACCCAAATGATTGGAAGGGCATGGACAGGAAAATAATCCAAACACTTCTTCCTAAGATTTTTAGAAGAGTCATGAATTAGTATATAAAACTCTTTCTTTTCCTACTATTTAGGTAAAGGTGGGTTTCTTTATGTCGTTTGTCTTCCACTGCATTACTAAAGTAGCTGTAACTCCAGACTGACAGTTTCTGGTCTTCCTTTCCTGAACTTTCCCTTCTCTGCTATGTGTGGTACTTTTGTATTAAGGAACCACACACATTCATTAGGATGGTAACTGATAGCAGAAAGGTTGTGCAGACTCCTTAAAAAGTATTAAACATTTTGACTCTTTTTTTTTTTATCTCTTAACAGAAAAAAATCTTGCCAGAACAACTGACTCCTACATCTCCTCCCCCTCAGTCATCTCCTGAGGGGAACAATGGCACTATGCAGATACATAAAGATGGACTTAGTTTGTCTGGTGCAACTGCAGCAGTTATATCCACAGGTAAAAGATAAAGAAAAAAAAGTGTGTGAAAGGGCTTCCATGTTAAGCAGTTTCATTTTATGGAAAACGTGCTGCAAGCTTCTTACTGTAAATCATTATCCGGCTGTCTTATTTTTAAAGATATTTGTAGGAGCCAGAGTTACTTTTCAGAACTAGTATTTTGACGCCTACATTATAGCAATGAGTACTGGGGCACAGGGACTTTTGATAGATCTGCTAGACCTGGCAGTTTGTTGCTGTGTGAAGAAGGAAACTGTACAGTTCTTTCATGTCTGTCCCACTCCTTAATGTATGAAATGGGAATAGATACAGCTAAAAGCCCATATGATATTCTGATACCTTGCAAGCTGTACTGTAATATAGCAAAATGGAGATGTTATCTCTATATAGCCTTACATGAAAAGAAACAACTCTGTTAAAACCCAGTAAAGGCAATCAGAGGGAATACATTCCTCTTTCCTCACGTTTGCTTTTTTTTTTTTTTTTTGGTTTCTAAATATAATGAAATGTGTCTTGAAAAGGGTTGGCAGAAAAGAAATAAACTAGTAAATGAACTAAGCCATTGAGGAACTGGTAACGGTATAGTGAAAAAAGTGGTATATTGTCAACTGAAATCTCAGAACTTTCTAAAAACTCTATAATTATGATAATTTTGTTTGGGGTGCTTTTTAACATTTAAAACCTGTTTTTACAATAGAAGTTGTCAGGCTCTTCTCAGTCCCAATTCCATTCATGGACGAGGGAAGAACATGTACTTTTTTCTTAGGGAAATAAACCTTTTGCAAGGCAATTGTTGTTGAGCCCAGACAGAAAATGCCATAGTATTATTGTTGATTTGTAGCTTTGATTATTTGTACAAATAGGTTTCCTTCAATTTGCAGACATCAGAGAGTAAATAGATATGCAGGAAGACATTATATCATTAAACTCTTGTAGAAATACTTTATTTTTAAAAGTTCAGGGTTTTTAATCTAAACCCAAATCAAAGTACAGTTCAGAAAATAATTCAGTCTTTTGAGTAACAGAATGTTTAGATTGCTTAATCACTACAGAAGCATATTTTTTCATTAAGCTATAATAATGTCTTGGGTGCATTCTTGGTCATGTGGCAGCCAGGATGAACAAAGAAAAAAGATCATCAGTTACATGTTTCCCACATCTCTTTAAAATGTAGTTTTATAGAACAAAAGTCCTGCGTGATTGTTTTGAGCTAAACTTCAAACCACCTTATAGTGTTTGTAAAGAAGCATTTATTTAGCAGACAAGGCCACATTGCAGTGTGGAAATGCTGTGAGAGTGGTTCGTGTCTTCTAAAGGTACGGGCCTTCAGTAACCACTCTGTGTGTATTGTGTCCTGTGTGATGTATATGTTAATGCCATATGGGTGCTTCAGAATGAGCATCAGTGACAGGTATATACCATAGGGTTCTCTTTGTTGCAGCTTCTCAAATAGGAAAAAATTTAGGCAGTAACTTGGTAAGGCCAGAATTGTAGAATTGTGACTTGGTAGTTTAGAGTATCTGCCAGTAATTTGTACTTTATTGGAACTAGTGTATGAGCAGAGATTAGTCAAAACACAAACACAGATCATGCCAGCTTTGTTACATTAGTGAGGTAGAAAAGGGTTCAGAAAGCAGAAAAAAAGTGAGTTTAGGATTCAGGCAGGAGAACCTTGGCATAAGAGCACTTTCTGCATGCTCTGAAAGTATGTGTGCATGTTCAGCTGCTTGAGTTGACCAGTGTATCTGTTCTGCAGGATTAAAACTAAAATGACAATTTGCAGTTCTAACTTGGAAACATGTCTGGGCTCCTTGGCAGTAAATATGGCTTGTACCTTTTCAGTGTGTGTTTATGTGAACAAACATGGAAATTCTGGGCCTCACCTGGATAAGAAGAAGGTTCAGCAGCTTCCAGACCACTTTGGACCAGGTCCTGTCAATGTGGTACTTCAGCAGGCTGTACAGGCTTGTGTGGATTGTGCCTATCAAGCCAAAACAGTCTTTGGATTTCTGAAATCCGGCCATCATGGAGGGGAAATGATAACTGGTATGTGAAGATGCTCTGTTTCTTTTGTTTCTTCTCTTGGTGAACTTGAGGTGGGGCAGAAGAACTGAAGGAGATGCAACAAATTTATATCAGTTTTGTAGCTGTGTAAACACAGGTGTGAACATTGATGTATGATTTATCTTACTCTGAGTCCAGAGTGATTTGAACAAATCTTTAAATTTAAATTTAATAATAGCAGTGGTTAAATTTCATATGCACAATACAATTAGTTTCTTACACTAAATAGAGCTTGTGCATCTCATTTAGTAGCTGTAGTCAAGCATTTGTCAAATAAACTCACTACAAGTGAAATAATCAGCTTTATTAGTTCAAGTCATTCGCATAATCTTATCCATACATGGTGTTTGTATTCTTAAAGCATTAACCAAGTGGGTGACAAGTCTCAAAGTAATCTGTTTAGCTTCCAGGCAAGTGATTCCACATGTTAAAGTTGCTGCTGCTTCTCTTACCCTGTTCCCCAGAACTGCAGCGGTATCTTAGGTCATTCTTCATCCACCTGTGTCACCAATTATGGAATAGATTCATTTCCATTACATGTTGATGGCAGGTCGGTAGATAAAATATCTCAAGCTGAATAGCTGTTGCTTGATGTTTTTTTCCTTCCAGGCTAGGAAATATTCTATATATAACAGCACATCAATTCATAATTCCATCAGTGGTGATAAAAGACTTGGCATGACTTTAATCTCTCTACATTAACACCAGATGTGAAAGATGATTAGCGGAATAGAGGTTCAATTAAGTACTCATAAAGATGTTGCTGTCTAACTGTATTTAAAAAGCAGCACCCCAAGCTGTGTATGGCAGAACTACTGTAAGCCTTGCTTAGGCATCCCCCTGAGTTTGTGCACAAAATAGATACTGCTTTCTCTGCTGTGTAGTGGAGGTTTAATGGCATCGTATATATGTGGTTTTGAAACTGATACTGCTTTATTTTTGCAATATACATGAAAGTTTGTTACATTATTAATACCTCACTGTACCTATTTCAGACAGGTCTGTTTTCTAGAGCTAATTGCACTGAGATGTTCATTGCCAGTATTCGATTAGTGATTGTTTGTCATGAAGGACTAAATCACAGGGCAGTGGCATCTCTGGGCTTTGACTGAGTAATGGAAAATAATAACTTCAAACAGGAGAGAGAAATTTCAGATTCCTTATATAGTTATGACTTGTTTGCATTCAGAAAATTCTGTACAGAAAGGAATTACTTTTCTGCACTTGGCTTCACCCCAAGGCCTGTATTCTGCATTTGAGAAACCTGGCGATGTGGGCTGCTCAGGCAACAGAGTCCTGGTCCAGCTGATAATAAGCCACAAGGCCCAGTGGGTTTCTAGTGTTCTTGAGCTCTTGCCTTCTCCTTGGCTTGTCAAACAGGTAGCTGAGAAGTAGCTGAGCAAATACTCCCTGTCATTTTATCAAAAATTTGTGTGTGATGAATTTTGTGAAGCATAAAATATGACTTAGATCAATGTAGCACATTACATCTAGCTGTGCATGTGAATAGTAAGGAAGAGGAGGGAAGCAACAGTAGAATAAAATAAGGAATTACAGAATTATATTTTCTTGTAGCCTTTTTATTAAGTGGGTTTGGAGGGTGGCTTGTTGTTCAGGTTTTGTTTGCATTTTGTTTTTTTTAGACTGTCAAGAAAAAAAGGTATTGTGGCAGAGAATAAGCAAAGAAATCTAAATCTTTTGTGAACTGATGCTTTTATAGAAAGTATTATACCTGCCGTAGGAGGAAACTGTATGCTGATGAGGATATGGATAAAATAATCTTTCTAGAATACATGGAATAATTAGTGGGTTCTTTTGGTTCAGCTGCCAAATAAAATAATTGTTTTGAATAAAATTAAATTTAGGATTTTTCCATCTTTTCTTTGTCAAACAAAGGCACAAACTATTTTATTTTTGCTTAACACATAAGATTTCAATGCAGGCAAATATAACTGAAAGGAAATTAAAGGCTTGATTAGCAAGCCCACTAATGGTGGTGGTGTCAGCCCCTCTTTTCTCTTTGTGGCACAGAGACTATTGTGTTTGGTGGGATGAAACAGATTGAGGCTCAGATAAATTTTCTCAAGCAGAGAATTAAAATCAGACTCCTGGGTGAGTTTTGTCACTATCAGAAAAAGATATTTCTTTGACAGTTTAGTTCTCAGTCTTTCTCGTGGCTTGAACCTGGTATGTAAAACATACTCGAAGAATGGAAGGTGGAGAAATGAGTATGACTCTTCATCCTGAGGGCTGGGGTTGCACATGCGAGCTCCCGTCGCTGTTTATATATCGTTAAAGGTTGAGGTTATTGCACCTCCGAGGTATTCCTTTTTGTACTTTTCCCCTGGCATCTATCTGGGAAGTAAGATGCTTATGTTGTCCCCAGCAGAGTAGACAGTTGAGCCAATGGATCTGGATCCCACACCCCTGCTTGGAGTTTGTATGGTTGTCCTCAAGTGTTACGAGTCCAGGAAAGCTGTGTTTGCACTGAATCTTTATTTGTGGATTTTTCTCATGGAATGTTTTGCTGGGGCAGTCACAATGCCTCAACTGTCTCTTGCTTTATCCTCCTGACAGCTCTTAAATAACATTATTCTTTTCAATGTTTCTTTTCAAAATGAGAAATTGAGGGGTATAGAATAAGTCATTTCCTCAAAGGCTATATAGGATGATCCATAAGGCTATTATAGAGCATTTTAAATTTCTGCTCTATCTGACTACTACCTTGCAGTAAATTTGTCAGGAGGTCAGGCTACGCTAGGTCTCACAGCCCATTTGCTCTCCAGAACTAGTTGAGTTCCAAACAAAAATTTGCCTTTGGAGACCCCTTCCCCAAACAGTATGTAGAGGACTTTGTATCTGAGCCACATGTGGGACTGTTAAGCATTAGCATTTTGTTTGGGCATTGGAGCCTGGAAAAAACCTAATAGGCCATGGAAACACTTCAGTCCCATAGTACTGGCTCTTAAACTTCAAGCACTTGCACTGGTCAGTCTGTCATGAAAGCAGTTGGGAGGAGAGCCAGCACATTGTTGTTGATGCTGGCTGTTTAACTCACATTAATTCTAATCAGAAACTCCCTAACATCATCAGTGTAAGTAATTGACACTTCAGATTTCCTAAGGAAGCCTAAAATATGCTAGACTTAGGCATTTTCTTCGCTTTTGTGTATATTCTCTGTCTCTTTTGTAACACAGTGTGGAAATATTCCTTAATTCAGATCTGTGAATAAAGGCTTTCTTGTCAGTTCTGGCTTTTTTCTTTTTTTTTTTTTTTCATTTTAAAGCATCTGCTACCAACAAAATGTGATCCTTTAAAGCTCTGCTTATCATTTGGAAACTTATGTTAACAACAGAAAGCTGCATGACAGGCTGAAAACCAAAAAGACAAATTGATGCATAAACCTGGTGTTTATGCCACTTCTTTTCAGCCCTAAGCTTAAGTTACAAATTTGTTCCTGCTTTGTTCTAAAGTCTTTCTAATCAGAAGTAACTAAAAGTTTCAGCTGATGTAATGGTAATTAGTTATCCATGTATCTGTAGTACTGAGTCTTTACTCCTTACTGTCCATGTATCTGTAGCATTGAGTCCTTACTAACCCTTACTGATTTTCACAGAAAAGAAAAATATCCTCAGCTGCCACACTGTTTGAGGGGCAAGGAAAGAGGTCAACGAGGAAAAGGCATAGGCACATGTCTAGGCTCTTTGTAATCATTCCTTTTAAAAGACAACAGATCCATTTGTGGCTGCTGTGGTATCTCTGCCACCTAACACCTGTTGAAATAAATGGGAGCTTGACCACTGTAGTGTTGACAGCAGGATAGATTTCTCTAATGATAAAGTAGCAAATGGTAAAACAGTTTCTGAGTCAGAAATTCAATGGTAATGGATGCCAGCACCTTACCACAAGTATTCTCCATTCAGTTAGAAACTGAGTAAAAAAGAATAATAAAATTGTTTGTTTCATATCTTCAGAGTATTTTTGGTGGGTTTTTTTGTGTTGGGTTTTTTTGGGGGGTTGTTTTCCTTTTTTTTTTTTTGTTTGTTTTGGGATTTTTTTGTTGTTTTTGGTTTTTTGTTTGGGTCTTTTTTTTGTTTGTTTTGTTTGTTGTTTGCTTTTTTAGTGGGGATTTTTTAAATAACTGGGCTTTTGTTGATTTTTTGGGGGGGTTTGGGTTCTTTTTAAGCAAGTATTGTAAAGGGTCTTTTTTGTGCTATCTCCTGCAAATAGGTGGTGGAGAGCTTGCTGTTTTATTAGCAATGGAAATTACACATAAAGTTTTGGTGGTAAGGGAGTAGTTGTAAGTTTTGTTACCCTGGTGTGAATCCAAAATTATTTTATTAAAATAAGTTCCTGTAGAGCAAATTTAAACTGACGTGGATCCAATGGAAGGCAAAATCAGTCCTTTGGATATAAATTTTTTAAACTAACAGCATGGTGGTTTACTCCTCTCATGTCTTGCATGGTTTAAATCAAGTCTGGATGTCTTCTCCTTTAAGTTAATGACGGTATTTTACTATACTTCATGATGCTTGGGGGATGTTTGACATAATCTTCTTATTCACAGCTTCCTTTGATGGGGAAAAGCATGCCATCAATCTTCCTTCTGTAAACAGCGCATCATTTGTCCTGCGCTTCTTGGAGAAACTCTGCCACAGTCTGCAGTGTGATAATCTCTTCAGTAGCCAGCCTTTCAGCCCTTACATGGGACGTGCACATAGTCCTATGGAGTATGATAGAAATAAGCCAGGTATTGTTATCACTTTTTATTTTCAAGTGCTGATATTTTTGAGAAATGTAGAGACTTTATGAAATGCAACATTTTAATCTGTCTTTCTGTCACGTTAATTGCTTGAAATTATTACACTTCAACTCTTAGTGAATTGGTTCCAGTGTGGAAGTGCTTTGACAGTAAGGGATAGCTCATACCACATGTGCAGAAATAATTTTGTTCAGCAACCTTCTCCTTGTAGGCAAGTGAGAAAACATATGTACTTTACCACTGTGATACTGCTAAAAAGACAAACTCAAAACTTCACATTTCATTTGTTAAATTTATGTTTGGCTCATAAAATAAACTTACTAAAAGATGGTTGCTGCCTGTGAGAAGGGACTTTCCCTGAAAGGAAATTCAGTCTAACTCTTCCCACACAATTAAAAAGTCTTTTCTTTCTCTTTTCACCTTACTCAGGAGTGGCTCAAAATAATTTACGTTCTACTACATAGAGTCCAGTCATCTAGTAGAAAAAGCTTGTGAAACTTGCTGCTTGTGAAATTTTGTATGAGTTCAATACCTTCACCTCACCAGGAGCGTAGAGTGGAGGGGAGATGAAATTACTTGCCCAAGATCTCCCAACAGGTTGTCTGTAGGACCTGGTGCTAAAAGTCCCAAGTCAAGAATCACCAGGAGTCACAGCTGAGAGAGCCTTGCTGTCAAGACAATTTCAGAAGGTTTACATTGGGAATGAAGTTTCCTCACAGCTATTTGTTTTCTGGGTGCTACTATAGAAAGTGTTTTTTCCCTCTTTCCAATGGAGAAGCTATGTTTATAATTCTGTCTGTCATATGAAAGTCATTAGTTTTAATTACTCAGGAAAGTAGACAAGGTCAAGCTAATTCATCTTTGAAATTTTGTATTGAAGTGACTGAGTCTGTGTGACACAAGAAATGGAACTCTAACCTGGTGAATGGCTGGTGTCTGTCTTTGCTTCTGTCGCTGGACTTTGCCCATGAGCAGCTTTATGCTAGCATAATAGACGGTGACTTTTCCTCCTCACAGCCAAAGAAGAAATACCTGAAAACAGGAGTGCTAAACGGTACTCTCAGGACTCTCCACCATATACTGCTCCTCTTTCTCCTAAGCTTCCCAGAAACGATGCTCATCCATCTGAAGGTAATTACATTATGTCAGAATTATATATGAGGATTTTTTATGGTTTCAGTATTTTCAGTCAAAAAGGACTGAGTTCAACATATGTGTCTGGTTTGTCTCTAGCCTTTGACAGCTCAGGGTGGAAGTATGTTAGTTATTGATCACTGGCACAGATTTTGTACTTGAGGAAGATCTACTGCAAGTTCCGGCAGTGCTTCTAAACCTGCAGCCTTTTCTGTGAAGGGGATCAGGCACAGGTGACAGATGAAGCCTCCTGCTTCATATAGGGCTACTGAGCAGAAAACCAATTGCCTTGAAATGGGTTAGGAGATAAATTGGAAGCAACTCTTGACTCTGGGCTGGGTTCATTAAGTAAGTAAGGGTGCAGGTTGATGATACAATTCAGCTGAGTTTATGGCTAGCTGCCAGTAGAAATTGTACTGCTTCTGCTTTTCTTGCCTCCTTGACCCAGCAGTGAGTCCCTGCTCTCTTTCCCTGGCTGATTAGTGAGCTGAAGCAGTGAGCAAAAGCACAGAAAATGTTCTGGTGAAGAGTCTTGGTTTACTTCTCTGGAGTGACTCTGTGGACTTGGATAAGCACAGGGAAGGGTTGAATGGAAAGCAGCTGTGGCCGGGGAGCTGTGGCCTCCCTGTGGCAGCTCACTCTTAGGTTGGTGTAGTTCATTAATAAATAGCACTTTTTCTTGTACTGCAGTTCAGCTGCAGTGACTGAGCACATGTCTAGTCTTAGGCTGCCTCAGATGTGAAGTAAAGCATCTAGGTTTAAATGTCAGTGAGAGAGACACGGCAAAATGGTTGCGTTTTTTTACTCGGTATTTGCTACTTAACTGGTTAAGACATGGTAAGTTGATGATATTGACTTATCCCATATGATACATATTTTTCTTGCAGTAAGCTATTTGCTTGCACGTAATTTCCAAAGGCTTTTTTGAAGTATGATGGGGATTAGCTATTCTTTCCTTCTTTTTTTTTTTTTTTTTGTGATCTTGGAATGATTTTGTATCTATTAGCACAAGTGGGGGTAGAATATCTCTTCTGTGCGTATTAAGAAACCATAAGACTACATCTAAAGCAGAAAAGGATATAAAATTAAAATGTTCTGATAGTTTATTTAAAATTAGACATCTTATTATTTTGTGTATATATATAGTTACATCTTTATATTTCCTGTGGCTGTTACTATATACCATTCTACATTGATTATTGGTTTCTGTGTCTTTCCTAAAGAAGTACTGGCTTAATTCCAGAGATGTATTGTACATCTAAGTCAGATTTCTAGTACTAACTTAATAAGTGTGGAGCACTTAATTATGCTCAGATGAAGTCGTTTCATTTGGAGCAAAACAAATGTTGAAGTAGATCTGCATTATCTTGTAAGAAACCTTATTCAAGTAAACATGAATGCACATACTGCTTTATATTCCTTGTTTTCTAGTGGATCTTTTACAGATGAAGTCAGTGTACCCTTTAAAATACATTTTAAGATCAGTAGTTCATTGGAAAACGCAGTTACTTGAACAAAAAATAATTAAAATAAGTGTTTTTCCATGGTTTCAGAGGTTTGAATTTGTACTCTGTGTGTTTTAAGAGGCAAAGTGTTCTCTAGTGTTGTGTGTTTCCCATTAGGGCAATGTCCTCTGCTGAAAATCTGGAGGCAATTTTGTAGCGGTCAGTCATGGGCTGGTTAACAAGAAAGATCTGCCCCCAAAAAGTTCTGGTTCTATTGAGACACAGTTGTTTTAAAATAGTTGTTTTGAAATACCATTTGAAGGCAAAATGGAGTAATTGTGGGAAATGGTCTTTCAAACAGCTCGTTTTCCTTCTGATCTGCTCAGGGATATGCTTTGCAGATTTTGCTGCCTTCTTGCTCACTAACAGTTTCTTCTTAAAGTTATGAAAGATAAAGGAGGAGGGAGTGAGGAATAACTCAGACTCCCTTCCCCTGAAAACAGAGTGTTCCTGCTACTGTGTCCAATTACATCATTTTGTTATGTATGAGGCAGAACAACGAGCTTCTAATTCTCAGAAGAACCTCAAGAAAACAAAACATCCAGTTCCTGCTAAGGCCTTCAGTGCCTAAACAGTCTGCTGTCATCCTTACATCTGAAACTTAAGGCCTCCTGCTGGCCTTTCATTAATCTGCTCAGAGATCAGGCATTCTGCAGTGGAACCTCCCATCTCTTTCCACACCTCTGTTACTCACAACTGCTCAAAATGTCGAGGTAGGCAGACTCTGTCACTCTATGGATTGCAGTGCTCCATTTGCTGGATGCCAATTTTGCTGCTTTTTGTTTGTAGAGAAGTTGGATGGATGGAACAGAATGTGGATTGGATACTATAGTTGCTGAACAGAAGCACCTTCCCTAAAAAATGATGGGAAATATGACAGCTTTTCTACCATGTGTATATGAGTTTAGAATTTACAGTAAGATAAGTTCAAATACTGGTATCTTGGGGGGTGAAAAAGCAGTTGATATTTCCCAAACCTGGTGTGCACTTCAGGATATATAACATCACAGAGAAGTCTGTGTTATAATTGGAATTAAACAATAAAGTTCCTTTTGTAATGCAGTCAATTTTTTATATCTTTTTGTCTTCAGAAATCTTGCCAAAGATCATTTAAACCAATTATTAAGAAAAAAAATTAATAAAAAGTATTAATAATTAAAAAAGTATTTTTAAAATTTTCAATTTTCCCTTGGTTGGCTACTTTTTAATTTGATAGTGTAAATCATAGACTTCATTTCTTAACATCTCTCTGAAATTCTATGGAATGAATAGTTTTTGTTTTTAATTTTGATAAGTTACTGTAAGTACTTCTGAGAAATATAAAGGTGTTTATTTTCTTATTTGTTCTTTTTGAAAACCTCAGTAGCTTTTTCTTTGCTTTTGTGATTCAAGTCTGACAAACTAGAAAGTTTTGCAGTGGTTATTTTGGAAGTTATTTATCTGAAGGAGAAGGACTTGTATCCATAAGAACTTTATTCCATGGCTGTCAAATTTAGTAAAAGATGTTACATCACCTTGCAGATAAGGAGTCCAGGAAAGCTAGACATTCTTCAAGAAGGGAATCTTAAGGATATAGGAGCATGCTGTTCTCACATGCTGAAAGACAAGCTGGCAGGGAAGAAGACTGTCCTGGCTGAACGAAGAGATTTGGCTGGAACTCAGGAAAAAAAAAAGGGGGACCTTTGGAAGAAGGGACAGGAAAATCAGAAGGACTACAAGGATGCCATTAGGTTATTCAAGGAGAAAATTAGAAGGGATAAAGCCCAAGTAGAACTCAATCTGGCTACTGCCATAAAAGACCAGAAAATTTTTGTTTCATTTTTCTCAGCAGTCAGGGGAGGGCTAAGGAGAATCTCCAACTTTTATTGGATGCGGGGGAAAACAGAGTGACAAAGTTTGAGGAAGGCTGGCTGAAGTACCTCATGCCTTCTTTTCCTCCTTAGTCTTTAGTACTAAGACCAGTTGTTCTCCATGTACCCAGCCTCCTGAACTGGAAAGTAGGGATGGGAAGCAGATTGAAGCCCCAACAATCCAAGGGAAAATGGTCAGGACTTAAGACATTCACAAGTCTCTGGGAACATACAGGATGTACTTAGGGGTACTGAGGGAGCTAGTGGAAGCGCTCACGGAGCTACTTTCACCTTACTGTTCTCTGCAATTACGTGAAAGGAGGTTATTGGAAGATGGGGATTTGTATCTTCTCCCAAGTAACAAGTGAAAGGACAAAAGGAAATGGCCTCAAGTTGCACATGGAGAAGTTTAGATTGGGTATTAGGAAAAATTTCTTCACTGAAAGGCTTCCCTCATGGGAACAGGCTGCCCAGGGTTGAGTCACCATCCATGGTGGTGTTTAAAGGACATGTAGATGTGGCTTAGTGCTTAACACAGTGGTACTGGATGAACAATGATCTTTGTGGTCTTTTCCAACATAAATGATTCTATGGTATCATTCTATGATTCTTTGGTTCCATTCTGTGATTCTAGCGTCTTGCCTTACTGAATTCACTAAGTAGGGAGCTGGCTCTCTGAGTGCCTTTAATTCCCTTTCAGGATTATGCTGTGTGAAGGTAAAATACACATATCTGTTCTTCACTGTATTACACTTTAAACAGGATTCAGAAAGAGAACCTGAGTCCTCATGAAGCATGCTGAAAACATGCTTGAGAAGCTCATTGGGTTTTTTAGGAAAGTACTCTTCCTTTGGTTTTAATTGGGCATTTGCCCAAGAAATTCTTGGAAGTTTTCATATAAGAAGGGTAGTAAAAAGCTTATTTCAGGAACTTGTTTAGGAGAACATACCAGTTCTTATTCCAAAGAATATGCTGCCTCACTAGCATATGTTTTATAACTTCACTAGAGTAACTTTCAAGATGGTAGTGTGGGGCTTACACTTCTGTGAACCTGTTAGCTATATTTTTCCAGCTCTTAACTCTCTTGCCAAAGCAGCATTTGTTTCATACAGATTTGTACATCATGCTTCCAACTTCTTTCTCATGCTAGATACTGGCCTGATGCAAACATTAGGGGAGTATCTATGACTGCTAGAGAATGGAGTGGTGTTCCTGTTGATTTGGGGTTTTTTTCCCTCACATAGCATGCATCTTCCAAACAGACCTGAATTGGGTTGAACAGGAGTGGAATTTTCAGTAATCAAACAAACCTGGCTCCAGTCTCATGGCACAGGGAAAGGGACATGCTGAACTCCACTCACCTGGCTTAGAATCAGTATTGACAGGCTTTAAAGCTCACATGTCTTCTAAGTGAATGCTGTTTGTCTTTTGTAGAGTATAAATTAGCTGAAAAGGGTTAAGAACTAGAATATTGTTATAATCCCTCCCTGAGACTACATATATATATTTTATTTTTACTTGCTCCATGCATTCAGTAATTTACATGTATCTTTAGCTTTCCAGAGTCTGCACTTACAGACCCTGAGACCCTGCCCTACAACAAAGAACTGTGTGTAGATACAGCATTGCAGTCAAAACATTTTACATTAGCCTGCCATGCCAGTCATTCACAGCCTTCTGTGGCTTTGCCTGTAACCTCTTCCCTTTTTAATAATGGCACCTCTGACTGAACCTCTTGGGGTCCATAGATGATAACTGTCCACTTGTTTTGTTTATGAAGTTAGTGACTCCCTCTGCTGTTTAGAACATACTAAACAATTGTTAGTTTACATGAGTGTTTTATTTGTATTAAAAATGTCTTGCAAAATGAATGTTACATAATATTAACGGTTAGCTTTTAAATTATATGTTTTAAAAACTGAAAATTCTTGACTAAAATTATTTGATGTATCAATATTTACAGCAGACAATTTTATAAAAAAAAATTTCTCTGTCATTTCCCTGCTCTTAGCATTCAATAAGTACAACTGAAATGATTTATGGAAGACTATCTCAAACTTGACATATTAAATCATTTGCTACTAAAATAATGTTTTAAAATACAGTGAGAGCCGAATGAGTAGTTGAGGAAAAGGAACAAACAGTCTCAGTGACTGCATCACAGGAGATTTGTTAACAGGATTACACCCTGTCAGTACCTTCAAGAGAATGTAGCAAGGCGTTAAATAACAAAGGTATAATGTCCATCACATTGAACATATTGATGCTTGCTTTTTGTGTAGCAGAAACATTGCCTATAGAGGAAAACAGCACTTCCAAAGAACAGAGATTTTCTGAGGACTCTATGGATTCTGCACTTAATTCTGTAAATCCATCAAACCTAACCTGTCGAAATTCCACGGAGTACCGTACTTCAGGAAATGCTGCGTATTACAGAAATTCCCATCAGCCAGCAACCGCTACCTCAAATTCAGCCTCAGTCCTACGCAGGCTGTCCCTGAGCTCTGCTGGGAGCAGTGGTTACTATGAAGTCAGTAGGAATAGGATACAGAGGCGGATTGAAGGTATGCTATTATACAAAATCTTCCAGAATATGTAACTGCTTCTATTAACACACAAAGTTATGAATAAAGAAGTTCCTTGCCATTGGAAGGCTTGCATATGGAGTGAAATGTGCTGTCGCCAAGCATGTCAGGCTTGCTAATGTAACTGCAAATACAGAACTTAAACCAGTTAGAACTAACAGTGTAGTGCAAGCCAGGGAGGGTCTTTCCTGCTGCAGCTTCCTCTTGCTGCCGTGATGGACCCTGCAGCAAGCCAGACCAGACGGGTATAGCTATATGCAGCTCACTTCCTGAGAATCTTATCAAATATTGCCATGTTGCTGCAGTACAGGGTTAGGATTTCCTACTGCCTCTCCCTCTGTCTGCACAGCTTAACTTGCCTTTGCCTCATTCCCAGTTCATAGCATCTTGGGACCCAGGAGCCAAGCACAAGTCAAACTAATCCGTCTAGGTATGCCACAGTGCTAATGTTTAGGCTGCTGTAAGTATTTGCAGTTATGGAAGGCATTTAAAGACAAAAGAAACAGTTCAGTATTATTAGAAGGAAAATAAAGCATCTTTTCATTTTAATAGATTGCAAACAATGTGCCATAAGTTAATAGTAAAGTGTCTTATGTGAAATGAAATGTGTTATCCCTGTACCAACTAGTGACACTTCTTCCTTTTGCAATATTTTTATGTTAAAAGCTGCAAGTTCCACAACTGGACCAGATTTGAATTCACTAAAAAGGGAACCTTCAAGAATATTGAATAAGGATCCTTCCGCTTGGTCAATAGAGGAAGTAGTACGTTTTGTGAAAGAAGCTGATCCACGGGCACTGGCTCCACATGCAGAACTCTTTAGGAGACATGTATGATGCATATCCATTCTGTTCTAGTAGCTTGTGTCATGTTAATCTCTTAAAACTTTCATGTCTATCATTCTGTCTAAAACTGGAGGTAGAGTAGACTCTCCTCATATATTAGAGAGAGGCTGAAAATTACTTTTCCACCTGAAACTCCTCCTGCAGTGTATTTTTTCTGTCTTCCGGTCTTGCTAGACTGAAGTAAATAGTCACCACTTTCCAGGGTATGTGGAATAACACCAACCTGGAAGTGCCCAAGTTCTAAAAGTCAACATCCCTGGTACCCCTGTCATCCCTGGTGCCTCTGGAGAAGATGGCATTCTCATGTACAGTGTGGGGCATTTGTTCCCCTGTTTTAGAGACTTAATGTCCTGAAGTAGAGATGATGTTATCCATTGTTAGCTAGACTCTTGGTCATTGATACTAAAATTCAGAGAATCAACGGAAATACTGAATTAATCTGTTTGGAAAAACAATGTGTAGGGTTTCATAGGTCTGACTAGATGTTACCTTTAGAGACAGAAACTGTGTCAGTTTGTGCTGGATTTGATCTCCCCTACTCCCTCTCACTGTGCTTTTCCTTGGTAGGTTGCTCAGTAAAGAGCTGCTTTCTTATTTCATTGCATATATGGCCCTCCAAAAAGAGGTTGGCTTTCTCTTTAGTAGTATTTCATTCATGTTCTGCACCAGCTCCTCCTAACAGTTAAATCTCTGAGTAAACTGGATTGGAAGGAAAAATCAAAATAACTTTTGATGGAGATTCCTGTCTTATATTTTGTTCTTAGTTGTATAAAAACAATAAATGTCACTTGTTTTGTCAGGTTTATGTTTAAAAAAATAAGACAGAGTGTTTCTCTTTATGGTACTTCATGGATCTAATTGCCTGTCTATGGTATGTAACAATACTAAGAGCTTAGGACTGTCATATTTCAGCCGCTTCTCAGACTGTTGAAATCTGTCTTAAGTTGTCCTTGGTCTTGATCCTAACAACATCTCGGGTTCAACATGGAAATAGATCTGTCTAATTTCCCGTATTTTGATGGTCTCTAGCCCCTTCCTCCATGTGACCATTTGCACGTGCATGCCAAAATCCTCCCACGGCTGTTTTCAAGGTTCAGTGCAAGGCCTCAGTGCTTGGATCATTTAATCTCTAACTGCACAGACCTTGCTTTGCAGCTTCTTTTTCTTTTTTTCTCTTGACCCATTCACTTTTTTTTCCCTGGTTGGTATCTGATTCTGAGGTCTGTTTTGTCAGTTTCTTTTACTTATTGTAATTTTCGTTCTTTAACATCTCAGATACTTAATCATACATTAAAAATACTAAAATTAAATTTCAGTGGTCATCTGTAAATATAAAATTACAGTTACTGTTTTATATGTAGTAGGATATATTTTTACTACACTGTAAACAACTATAATGTACTTTTCAGTTTTACCATGCAGCTTGTTAAAGTAGTTGTCTGTTACATTTATTCTCTTCCTTCTGCAGGAAATTGATGGCAAGGCACTACTCTTACTGAGGAGTGATATGATAATGAAATATATGGGACTGAAGCTGGGGCCTGCCCTAAAGTTGTGCTACCACATTGAACGACTTAAACAAGGAAAGTTCTAGCCAGTGGGGATACCACAAGCACACGTGTGTTCGGATCACACCAAGCTCTCAGGTTCACAGCCATCGCCTTGATTTGAAACTGCTTTGCTGATATAAACCTTTATTTTTTGAAAGTGCTCTTGAAATGTGAAAGAGACATTCAGGATAAAGGTGGGGAGGGATTTGTATTACATTCTAGTATTTTTACAAACTGTTTTCACAGAAAGTTGACAGGGAAGGACAGTTGATCATAATGAGTTGTGGGCAGGTCTGGTAACAATGCTCTCCGAATCCTGAAAAGTGTGTTTTTTGTTACAGGCTTCAGCCAATGTGTTCATCCATATGTTCAGAACCAAAACAGCTGAATTCCAAAGGGAAATAATAACTTGAACCAGCATCAGGTGTTAATAATTTTTACAGGGGTGGCTGTAAACTTTTATATGCAAGAAAAAATAGAAGATGATATCTCTGTAGTGAATACTCTGGTCTTTGAGAAGAGAGGGTGGGTTATGGAAGAGAGGGCTTAATACAAATATAAGCTTTTATAAAGTGTGATTATCAGCTTTGGGAAGCTATGATGACAAATGTACCGTATATTGTCAATTTAGGCAGGCAGTAAATATTTCTGTTTCATGGAAGGTTGTATTGGCTGTATAAACAGCCATTTCTGGGATAGACTGATTTCACTGGGACAATGCATCCACATTTTAAACATTCCATCTTTTTGCTAATTTTGGCATGGATGTGTAAGTTCATGCTTTTTATATGTACATGTGTATGTGTCAGGGAAATACATACTATAGAAATATAAAAATATACATACACACTGTACATATATATTCAGTTTTTTAATGTGTACTTTGCACTGTGCCAGAGAGAACTGTACAATTTCTTGTTGTTTTTTTACCAGTAAATTTAGTTATGTATTACTTTCATTAGCACCTGTTTAATTTGTCCTTGGAGTCAGAAGGTGACAAACAATCAAAAGGTGTCTTTATTCATAGAGGTGAGATCCCCGTACTATGCAATACTCCTGGTTATTCATCCCTTAACTCTGAGCCATATATTCTGATATATTTTTGCAAAGACACATTTGGTTCCAATGTTTTGGGTTTATATTTCCTGTGAGGAAGTGCTGCAATGTAACTGATAAACCTTTTTTTTGGGTAAAATTGGTGCTGTTTGTATAAGCTGCAAGAATGAGTGGTGATAATAAAACAGTTTGTTGTCACTGCCAGTTGTAAAATACATCAGGGACAAGAGAATATACTTTCTGTTTAGGAAACTGAATGTACTGTATGTAATAGTCAAGTAATAAAAACTGTTTGTTAGGGAAGGTGTAGTCCTAAAATGGTAGGATTTATTATATTTCTTAATGCCTTTTTATATGAAAACACATAGTATAAATGTATTTTTTACAAATTCCTTTTTTTGAAAATGCCTTTCTTTACCCATAGTCTGATACTCATCAGATTTCAGCAGAGATACTGCTACAAAGTAGTGAATTTTGTGACTCACAAGTCCAAGTATTTTGTTAGTTTAAGTGACTGCAATGCAATTTCAATTTAGCAAGTCATTTGGGCTCTGAGAATTGTTTTTGTTATTACATCATTAGACATTTGACACTAAAGTTTATCTGTATCAATTTGTTTTGCATATCTTTTGTGGTGCATGTATGCTTTAGATGAATAATACAGGCATGCTCTTCATAGTAAGAAAAGGTCAGAGCATTGATTGAAGAAAGAGTATTTTGCCTTTGTATTAGAAAAATACTGACTTAACTTTCATATGGTTGCACCAAAAAGTATATATTAAACATCATGCCCCATGTGTTCAGGATATTGTTTATACATATATATAATTGTATACTTCTTCTTCTGTGCTTTATTATGCTGAATTTGGGTTCTGCAGCATAAAAAGATGTCATACAATTTAAGTGGAAGTAATTGACTGAAAACAGTTTTTATTTTTTGCATTGCCCTTGGCATAAGAAAAACAAAGATGTTTAAATTTTCTGTTTGGCCTTTATGGAATGACATTTTTGTACATGTCACTATTATGGGTATAAATATTTGTTCAAGGCTTTCTGTGCACCCATGTGCACAAAGATAACTGTGATGTTGCTGTACCAGAATTTCTCCGTGTGCTATAGCGTGAGATTCAAGCATTCAGTGTTACAGCAGAATATATTTTTTATTCTTTATTTTCAATGGGATGTTCTTATCTAGCAAGAAAAATAAAATAGTTTGTTCATTGTTGTAACTGTCCGTTCTGTTTGATGCCGTGTGGATGTGTGAGTGCTCTCTGCGTAGGCAAGGGCGGCTGTCTTATCTGGCATTTGGCAGTTCTTGATAGTTCATGGAAACATCTGATGTAAGGAGATTTTAATGAAAAGGCTAAGATCATTCCAACATTGCTCATCTGAAGCAATTAACGTTTGAACTTGGCTTGGGTTGTTTTATGCTTTCAAAATAAGAACTTATCTAGTTACTCAACTACTTAGTTTTGTATATCTCATGTTGCAACTTACAGCTTACAGAATTCTCATATAACCACTGAGGGGAAGAGACTGATAAAAACTGTCCTGTATTCAGATAAAGACATGAACTATTTTAAATCAAAACAGTTAATGGCAGTAAGTTTGAACTTTGTACACTTCAAGCTTTCTTATTTCTGTGATACAGAAGTCTCTTGTTTCAGTGGCTGTTTGCAGCCATCAGCCTGTGCCTGAGAAGGAACTTGGATTTGGTTAATGGTAACCTCACAACTGTCCCAGGCAGATGGTGAGAGTTGGAAGTGACAATAGAGGCATTTTGCATCTGTCTCTCTCAGAACATACTTAGTATCTGTTTGGTGTTTATTTGGTATAGAAGACAACATGATTTAGTCTCTTCATTTCTCCAAGTTGCTTTTCTATCAATGTGATTCATCTGTGTATCTGGTTCTCTAGCTTTTGGTCATCTTGGAAGACAGTGCCATGACTCCTCAGTGCATCATAGGACTATTGGAAATTAAAATACAGCTGCCTGGAAGGACTAGCAGCTCCAGCAATTCTTCTTGCAGAACACCTATGCAATAGTGGAATTGAAGAAGGCTGGATAGCAGGCTACAGCAGTATACATATTGTAGGACTTTTTCACACATAATGTAGGAATGCCAGTGAAAGACAGCAACATCATGTTACAAATATTGGCTTGAAGGAATGGAGCATCTTCCCCTTTTTTGTTGCTTTGGATAAAGATACCATTTTTTGTTTCAGGTGGTAGACACAGGCACAAAGATGTTCATCTGATTACTCATTGTATTTGGAGAAACTCTTCTTCCTCTGCAGTCAGGGATATAATTTGCAAAAAGCAATGTTAACCTTCTCTGTAGCTCTGACAGTTTTGTGTGAGTCTGTGGATTGTGATTATATAAGCCCTGAACATGATACAAAAATTCTAAATTTGAGTGTCTCAAGTATTTCTGTAGGGGAAAAATAAAGCCCTGGGTAGGGATGACGAAAATCTTGAACTTTTAACCTGATCAGATAAAACTTTCGTAAGTGTTTCTTTGGGCTTGTCTTTCCTTTAATTGAAGTTGAAATTCAGAGAATTGAAATATAGGTACACTGAGGCAAAGCTTGTATTCAGTACTTCAGCCTTTTCCATATGTTCTGTGTGATGAGGGCCCCTGTTGCATTCAGCAGTGGGCCCATCTTTTCCCCAGTCTTTCTTTTGTCACCTATAGAGTGTTGTCTATTTTAGTGAAGGATCATGGAGAGAAACACATATTAAAAGGGGATGATAGCAGTAATTTTTTTTTTGATTGGCTAGCTAGTTACATAATAGAGTAAAATGAATGAAGAGGTGTGAACCTCTTCTAAGTAATGAGCATCTTCATCTTTCTGTTGTTCTTTCTGCTGAGTTGAAGCTGTGTAGAGTTACACTGGCTTGGTTTGAAGAGGAAAAAAGAAAAAAGAGAGACTTCTTTGAGATCAATTTCAAAGGTCATATAGTCCTCCTCTGTATTTTTATTACATGTAAAACTGTGGGAGTGAGTAAAAAGCGCTCATTTGGACTGCCTAAGAGTGATGCAGGGAGGCAGAAGCTGATTCCATGTCCATTTTAGTGGTGAAATGATTGCTGTTTTTTTTTCAAGCCTTGATTATAATCTTTCTCTCTGTAAAGCTTACTAACTAGCCCATAATCCTGGGATTGTGTTCTCCAACTGTCAGTGTTCCTGTTGTTTGAAAGGTCATGCAGAGCCGTTTTGAGACTTGTTAAAATCTGAACAGTCTGTTATAAACTCACTGTGTTGTGAGTCTGCAGCTGTATCTATATATAACATTTTATATTTTTAAATGTTTTAGTGTGAAAACTACAGAGATAGGCTTGGGGGTTTATTTAATAGAAATGTATTTTGCTGCTTTGTTCTGTTTTTTTTTTTCTAAATATATCATCATTTTTGTGGCTGTGGTAGATGACGGGAGTCCTATGTGTACTTAAAATATGCCATTACAGGAATCCAGTGGGCTTTTAAAATCTTCACTTACATAATCATACATCCCTGTCCTAGCAGATAATTTTGATTAACTGTAATTTGTCCCATTTGAATCAGAATTAGCTTCCATCAGCTCCAGAATCTCCCAGACCTGCTGTACATGCTGAGGAGTCATGCACAAGCTGCTTCTCCTCATAGCTTTATGGACCACTGCTAGTTTTATTTCAGCTTTCATTATCTGCAAGGGAACTGTTTAGCACTGATAGCAAAGGCTTGCACACCTCTAATTCTTTTCTTTTTAAAATACATGAAGCCATTTTCAACCACAGATATTCACTTTTCAGCATCCAAAATCAAACCCCTTTCAGGACAAACAGCACAAGCAAACAGATGCCAGCACAAGGGGAAGGGGAGATTGCATCCCATGTTGTCTGAACAGACAAGCGTGAACAGATGTACAGCTTGAAGCTGGCAGAAACCCTCCCTGCCAATGGTTTCTTTCTAGTTGTGACAGCTGGAAGAAAATGAATATGCCACAAAACCACCATGACAATTGCCAGTACCTTGCGTTGGCTGTCCCAGCTCTGAGGTCCAGAACTGGAAAAACAAAGACTCATGTACCTTCCAGGTAGGCACTGAGGCAATTGGCAAGGCAGTGGGAAAAATCTTGATGAATGGTGGCGCACCTTAGAAAGTCTGGTGTTCAAATGCAAGAGGTCATAATTGTACTAAATTTTTCCCTTTCTCATACTTAGTTTTTTCCAGTAGTTATGGAGGCACTCTGTTTCCCCAGGCAATTGTCCTAATGCTGTCTAGATTTCCAAGAGTGAGGTTTTCAAACAGGCCTGAACTCCTCCTCCCTCAACTTCCATCTTTCCAAACTAGTGCTGCAGAGCAGGTCTTCCTCTTATTGAAGATCTTTTTGAGAGAAGGATCTTTCCATATGCTTCTTACTCCTGCTTGTCATGAAAAGTAAGAGAAGGACTCAGCAGCTTGCTTGTTTTATCTCTGATGTATGTACCAGCTATTGCTACTGATTTCGGCTGTTGCCTGGGCATGTATGTGGTACTCTGTTACGAACAGATGCCTCTCACCTGCACAATGTTACTCAAGATGTGGTCTACAAAGCGGTTTTTTTTTTTTTTTAATTCCTTCTGTTCACATGAGCAAAATAGTGGGGAGGGAGAAATTAATAAATAAATGTTCCGTTTTAGTCTACCCTTTGTTTATGCTTGTGCTTTGGGGGTGAGCTACCAGATAGGTAATTTTAATATATTGGAACGTAATTGTTTATTAGGTTCAGTGGGTAATGGTGGGGGCTATTTGGGGATTTGGCTGCTTGGTTTTAGTTTGGGATTTTTTTCTTGGTTTGTGGTGGGGGTTTTTTGTTTGTTTTGGGGTTTTTTTAACTGACTGCTATCAGCTGTTTGTTTATTTTCAAGAGGTCAGCTCAGCCAAGGGAGCTTATTATTTTCATATGTCTTTGCATTCACCATAATATATTAATTGCAGTTACCTGGGTGGTGTTCAGCTACAGGAAATGAACAGGTTGGGGAAAGTTTAAATGTTTTGAAAGAAAACAGAAATGCAAGGCTGGGATGAGTGATAGGGTTTGCATGCAATAAACATGGGAAGGAAAATACATGAAGAATGAAGTAATGGAAAATTAGGAAGGAGCAAACCAGGTGGATGTATCAAGTTAAACTGTTTCAGATTCTCAGATGACTTGCGTCTTTGACTGTTTGTGTTAAGCGGGGATTTTAAAGGGGAAAGTTAGGAATAAACATTTTGAAACCATGTCAGGGATGTGAAGTCTTTTATCTTGACATGATTTTTTTTAAATACAAGGGCTGAATCCTTGTAATTTCCAGACCAATTTTTGGGACATGTGCTTTCTGTCCAAAATTGTTTCTTAGCTGCTACTAACAACTTCCTCTTGGTATGATTTCTTTTAAAGCCAGACCAGCTGAGGAGCCAAAACTTGGGAATACAGGCTTGGGTTTGACTTCATGTAACTTCATGTCTTGGCATCATAGTTGTCTAGACTCTCTCTCTCATTTTAATCCATGGGAGTTGAGGGTGTGAGTGATCTGGCCAGATACCAACATCTGCTTTGCAGAGAGATAAATAGCCTTCTTGACTATTGGTTTTATCAACCAGTTTCTATCATGGGAGTCTCAATACCTATTTCAGCTTCAGCACATGAGCTAATTCCCCACCTAAAGTGCTGTTTGTTGCAAGTAGGCTGGCACAATTCTTTTACTCGAGCCCTTCATTGGAACACCTAGTTGGCATTGAGAAACAAATGTTCAGGTGCGCATCATAGTAACCAAGCAATGTTGACCAGGTCCCATGTTCTACCACAAAGAGGTCTGCCTTTTAAGTCCAGTTGTTTAGAATATCTAGCCAAGTAGAGAGTATTTCTGCTTTCTTAGATCTTCGTTGTTGCACAGAATGCTGTGGCAAACAGCAGACAACAAGCACTTAAATATTCTGCTGGTGTTTTTTAGCCCCTCTGACCTCTGTGTAGGCAAATACTGGTGGTTCTAGGTGAGTGTGGCATATGCATCATTGGGCTTTAAGATTGAGTGTGGTGGGTTTGTTCATCATGGCTGAGCTGTGGATGATCTCTGAAGGGCCAGCATGTGCTCTTTTATGTTGGACTGTGCTCTGCGGACCAAGCTTTCAAAGTACTTATTTTGAAACATTTGTTAAAAAAAAAAAAGAAAAAATTCACTTGTTACCTTTATAACTTTGAATGCAGGTAGGTTGGGTTTGGGGTTTTTTTCTTCAATAAGCAAGCAATTACTTGTGTATCAGAAATTTCAAAAATGAGTATCTTGTCCACACTTATTGGTGGTACTTTTAGGGGTTTTCTTTGTGTACATAAGCTCCAGGAAGAATGACCTCCTTGTTCTAGGTCCAGTGGCCTGCCCTTGGTCTGTGAGATGCCAGAAAATGTTGCCTTTGTTCCTAAGCGAAGAAAGATGGGAACTCTGTTGATGAGGATGTGGTGGGAAGGATGATACTGAAACAATGCAAAAAATGTAACCATTTTGAAACAGCTGTGGGCTAAGGAACAGTAGTAATCCCTGGAGCAAGGGGGGGACACAGGCTGATTCAGGGATGAAATGTGTCTGTTACCAGTGCTTCACTGGAAACACACTTCTGAATAGTAAAAAAATTGTGTCCTACTTGGAAAATAGTCCTTCCTTCCAGATATTTGTTTAGATTGTACCCTGCTGTTTACTCTTTTAATTTTCATGTCTTAATTTGGAAGAATCCTAATAATTTCAGTACTGGGCTATTATAGTATTCTAAGAGAGCTTGGGGTATATGGGCACAAAGCAGTGCTAAATATTTTAGCGATTAGTAATATTTCTATTCAAACATGACGAAATGTTTTCAGATGGTTCAACAACAGAACAGATTTTCCTAACAGGATTGCAATACCATGATTTTAGCAACTGTGGAAAATGTTTTCCACACAAAAATTAGGGGATTTGCATGTGTGTGTAGGACTGCCCCAGAGTACTCTGAATTGAAAACTTCAGCATTAAGAGTATGTAGGATAGTGTAAGAGAAATGCAACTTTAAATGAGGAGAAAGCGTCGGGAAAAAAGTGAAAGGTGAGTAAAAAAAGCAAATTGTAAAAATTAACATCATTAATGTCACTGTGTCAGGCTGTCTGCCTTTGGGAAGGCAGGAACAGACCCCAGAGGAAAACACGGTCCTTGACTGAGCCCTTCAACATGTTTTTATAAACTTGAGCACAAAAAGAAACTAAAACATTTGGCACCAGGATATTATGCAATGTTGTTTTATGCTGTTTTCATTGTCTAATATTCTTCATGAGAACTGTTAACGAGTCACTTATTGTTGAATCCCGGTCCCAAGTTGCCTCTGTGTAAGTGAAGGGGCACAGACTTCTCTGATTTGCTCCCTTCCATTCTCAGTGGCTGCTTCTATGCCAGATGATTTACCCTGAAACCTTTCATGTGCAAGTGTGTGAAGCTGATCCTTGATCCCCTATGGGTCAAACCTCTGCAGGGACAAGCAAGATAGTGTAATGATCCCAGTGCTCTGGGAGGCCTGAGGAGAAAATGGGTGGAAGTAGTTAAAAAAGTGAGCACTGATGGTGAGACATCATGGCATATCAATTTTATAGCAGATAGGAACATGGGTGGTAGAAGAACATAGGTCACACACATTACTTGAGGCCTGGGAGAGGCAAAACCAGCTGCCTTTGCTCTTCTGCTTCCCCCCGCCTTCCTGCTGGGATGGTTTTGCTGCCACTTTTCCCTGTCCCCTGCGGTCAGGGCAGGAGCAGGGGCAGGAAGGTTGCACTGCCTTGCGTGCTCTGCATGTGTGGTTTGATGTATGGTCTTCCCCAGCCCTCACTTCTCAGCTGCCTTCAGCCCAAGAAAGCATTACCCTCCCTGGGCTCAGGTGCTTGCCTTTTTCCTTGCTCTCCCTTCCATGGCTTGAGGCTTGTCTTTGAAGCTGACACCTTTCTTTTTTCTGTCTGTCATCAGCTCACGGCCAAGGGCTGTTGTTTGCTTCTCCCTTTCGTTCTCTGTCTAGCTGCTTGCTAACTTCAATAAAGGCACAATGCTAACAGGCCTTGTCTCAGCTTCCATTGCCTGCCTTCCCCTCTCTCCCTATTCTCCACCTTTTCCTTGCACTCATAGTTGTCTATGCCTTACCTGACTGCTTGGTGTTCTCCCAATCTAGAAACTGCCCAGTCCACATGAGTTCCCTGGCTAAGAAGCTGCTCATTCTTCTTTTGGATTAATTTATTTTGCTAACAGTTAACTTCATGTGCCAAAGCCTTAGCTGTGCACCCCTGGTCCTGGATCTGTGCCTTGGGCAGCATAGGGGAAGGGCTGTCTTGTGTAGGAAAGCTGGTGCATCTGAGCACTCCTGCCCCCGAGGCTGCCCTGTCCCATGGCCCTCATCTGAGATGTGCAGCCCTTCTGTCTTCCTTGGATTCAGTTTCTGGATTCCTGCAAAGCCCCTGCCTGACAGGGGGAAGAGCAGAGGGAAAAGTAACACACCCCCACACCCCCACAACCCGTATTTTTCTCACTCACCCCATAATAAGAGCCCACACCTGAAGTCCAAGGCACATGAAGCCTGGAGCCAACAAGGGATGCCCTTGAGGGCATGGCTTCTCTCTCCCTCTCCCCTCTCTCTAACCCTTGCATATACCCATCATTGTGAAATGTCTTCCTCCTACCATTACAGCTTAATGACTTTCCCTTCAACTTCACTAGAGGTATTAATGTCTCCATTAACAGCCACCAGAAATGGAAGCTCCATATATCATGAGTGCAGTTCCGCATCCTTCTCCTCACACAGAAGTTTTAGAAGCAGTTAAAATGTAGCCCTGTAGAAAATTAATGGCCCAATATACAAAATCTGTAATTGCTGCTAGAGGCGAGGAGGAGGAGGACGAGGTGAAAGTGCTCAATCTTGGTGTAATTAGGTACTCTGTTCTATGGCTGCTTCTCCCCCGTGCTGATGGGATGTAGGACTTGTGCTTCACACATGAGGGATGGTGGGAGGCAAATGGTTCCTGCTTAGCATCATTTGCCCAACAGAGTTCAGCAGCAGGAGGGGTGCTGGTGTGCTTCTCTTCCCATGGCACAGCCTTGAGGGCTGGGGTTGCATGAAATGGCAGCAGGGTAAGGGAGTGGGAGCTGCCCTAAGCCTTCCTGGGAAGATGCTGTTGAGAATATTACCCCTGCCCCTGCAGTTTAAGCACTGGAAAAGCCAGACAGTGGAGTGGGTGAGCCCCGTCTGCTCTGCTTATCCATTTCTATGAGTGGCTCCAGCCTGTTTCACAGGCTCTGGGGATGTTGGTGGCAACCAGCAGTGCCAGGGCACTTGCCCATTCTGGCAATGGCCCTGTAAAGCTGGGGAGGCTGTCCTGGAGTTGGCAGAGAGGGATGCTAGGATAATTGGAGCCTGTTCTGGTTTTCTTCAGCCCTGCTTCAGAGGGAAGAGGTTGCAGTTACTCTTCCAAGGGACTGGGGCAAGATGCAGCCACATGGCTGCTGGTCAGGTCTACTGTTACAACCAGTACCGGTTGGCTTTAAACTCAATTTATTGTCCCCAGGCATTGGGTGTTTTGACAGTGGTTGTATGGTTTATAATGTCATAAAGCTGATTTAGCCTAATTTGTTGTCAGGGTTTCTGGAGCCTGTGGTCTAAATTCAGTTAAACCAGACTGCTGCATGCAGAGTGGCTGGGAGGTACCCTCAGCAGTAGGGTACCTTCCCAGTAAAAGCCTGTGAAGGACAAGAGGGAAAAGCTGAGCAACTGCAGCCAGTGCCACTGATGGGCACTGTTCTGCCTGTCCCAGGTATGCTGGCCAGCAGGAGGGGAAGCAGTGGATGCCCTCTCCGCCTGCTGTGGATGCTGTGGGGAATGACTCATGCTAGGATGGAAAGAATTGGGGCAGTTGGTGCAGCAGATGCAACCACCAGTGTGAAACACTTTCTGAGAAAAAAAAAAGAAAATTAAACTTCTTTTGAACTTGCTTCTGTCAGCTGCAAAATAAATATGACAGCAGCTAATGCTGTGACCACCTTATTTTACTCTGGTACAGCCTTGGGGAAAATTCACATTTTCAGAAGGCTGATGCTCTAGAATGGGCAGGCTGAAATAGATGGGAGTAGTGACAACTGGGATGGCCATCCCAAGGGACACTGAAATCCTCAGCCTCTGCCCTGCAATAACCAGATGACATATTTCATCAGCAGTTTCTTGGAAGGAGAAAAATAAAGTAGCAGAGTATTTTAAATTAAGAAAAAAGATGTTTAAAAAAAAATAGATGACTAAACATTAATGAATCCATCAACATGACTTTTCAGAACGTCAGCTCTGCCACCTCAGGGAAAAATAAAAGGCTTTAAAAATACTTAAAAAGCAAGAGTTTGACAGAACCAATGCTATGTTTATGTGAAAGTATTTTTGTATTCAGCAAGAAGGCAGTGATCCTTCAGCTGAGGAAAAAAGAAACAACATGCCCTTCCTAACCTTCTAGTGCAAATTCATTTTCCAAATGCTGAATTGGTGTCTGCTGCTATCAAAACTTGCAACAGATTTTGGCATGACACTGGTGCCTATGGGTGTGATTAGACTTCAGACACTGAAGCTGCTCCTTTGAGCAACTTCTCATTGTATGAACAACTGCAAAAGCCTTCTCAAAGCTGTCCAAGAGGAGTATTGGAAGTAGGCTGGCTGCAGCTAGGCAAAGGCAGGCACAGTTAGCATGTGATGACATCCAGCTGATGGCTTTAAAATGGCTTTTTTTTACTTAGACAGTCCTTGTGCACTGCCAGGAACATGTAATTTGAAATTCTGATAGCAGTTTTCTACAGGTACAGCCAACCTGTGTGCAACCTGAAACAGCAGTGCCCACCACAACCTGTCCTCTCACATTTGTCCTTCTGTCAGTATGTTTTTACCAGTGAGCTTTGTGAACTTTGAAGCCAACAGACAATAGTGCACCTCCAGCTCATTTCCACAGACAAGTGCAAGACTGTAACCTAGCAGAACTTTTATTTTAATTGTACATTCACATTTTTCCATTGATGTGGGTGGCTTTATACACTGCCGAGTGATAAAGTTACACAGCTCTGCTCTTTTACGTGCATTGATTTCAGCCATCAAAGAAACTTTGAAAACTGACGAAACAATTTTCCATATAGCTGTAGTCAGGCTGGGAAAAATTATGTGATTCTTCCTCCCCCTCCTGCCCCCTGGCAACTGAATTCCCCTTTTAGGCTTTTCCCTTTTAAATGACTGATAACATTACTTAAGAATGTTTCCCACAGGTCTCTTGCAGTGAACTTGTCTTAGGTGTGCACTAGGCTGTACCACTCGCTCTCACTCCTCCGGTAGCTTGTTTGGGTGCATCATTAGCAGCTGTTGTGCCATGCTCTTTGACAGTGCTGTGGGACAAGAGTTTTTCTTAGCCTAATTTTTTTTAACATTTTAGGTTCATCACAAGTCAGTTGCGGTGCTTTTCAGTTTACAGACTTTTTTTGCATGACCTTCTCTGTAGACTGAAAGCAATTCGGAAATGAGAAAAGAATGCTGCAACCAATTAACACGTACAAACATTTATTTTGAAATTTCCATTCCGACTGTTATGAAGAGTTACATCATCAAAGCACTTTATGGCAGTGAAAATAGCTCTTACCCCTCTGACTCATCCATTACTCCATTAAAGCTGCAAAATGTGCAATCTGCTTGAAAAATAGGTTGCTTTTTATTCAGTTTCCCATGAAAAGTCAAAATTTGATAACAAAAAAAACAAAAACAAAAGAAAAAAACCAAACCAACCCAGCTTATAGGGACTCTACATCTGATCCTCTCCCTCTTCCCCCAAAAATAACTTACAAAGATAGTTTAAAGTTTTAAATGAGTTTAAAACCAAGTGCATCTTTTTTATTATTTTTTTCTTCTTCTCATAATAATCTTAAAATTCTAAAAACCCATAATTTACTTTCTTGGAAAAAAGGCAGCCAGCCGTTGCTTCTTGATTGGAAGAATATGTATCTCCGGTGAGTTCATTTTCTTTAGCTTTACGCTCCTGTTTTTGACGGGTTTCCTGAGGGCCTCGGTGCTGTCCCGGGGCTCGGGCGGGCTCTTCACATCGTAGCACTGCAGCACCGAGTCCTGGGGCAGGTCCCTTTTGAAGGAAAAGTTTTTGGTGGAGACCCCCGACAGGCCCTTGATCTTGCCGCAGAAGATGGTGGGCACGGCATCCTTGACGGAGACGATGACTTTGGCTGTCTGCGAGGTGCTGACGATCTCGATGTTGTTGCCGGCCTTGGGCTCGCAGCCCGCCCTGCCCGCCTGTTCCACCAGCCAC
>VZRN01000629.1:563035-605897 GCA_013397935.1 Dasyornis broadbenti
GTGTCTGGGTGCCCTTGCAGGAGTGGGGGGTGAAGAGTGGCGGCTTGGGCGGGTCAGAGGCCACCTTGGCCTCGGCGCCGTGGGGCACAGGGATGGGGACGGGGATGGGAATGGGGATAGGGACGGGCAGGGGGACGATGACGGGGTAGGGCACCAGCAGCGTAGCCGGGGGCACCAGCGGGGACAGGGGCGAGCTGAAGGCCTGGGGTGGGAGGGTGGCGTAGTCGGGGGGCGGCTGACAGGGGGCTGAGCCCAGGGCACCCTGTGAGGGAAACAGGTCCTGAAGGACGGCGGCGAATCCCGGTGTCTGAAAGACCGGGGGCAGGACGGGCTCCTGCGCTTGGCCAGAGGGTTTGGGATCCAGGAGCTGGGGCTGCCCAACAGGGGTGGTGGTGCCGGGGAAGAGGCCAGCGTGCAAGGGGCTGGCGGGGCAGGCAGCCCCCGGAGGCAGCACCAGGGGCGAGTTCAGGTGCTGGAAGACGTGCTGCTCCAGGAGGACGGGCAGCGGGACGGGGCCCTGGGTGGTCATGACGTAGGGGGTGGCAGCGTTGGTGGCTGGCATCTGCGGGGCAGCGCTGCCAGCGACCTGCAGGTGGATGGGTAGGACCACGGGGCTGTCCCCCAGGCAGATGGGCTGCAGCACGGTGGCTGCCACCTTCAGGGCTACCCCACTCTGCGACTCGGCCGGTGGCGTCAGGATGGAGGGTGCAGGAACTGTCACCAGCGGGGAAAGGGCTTTCTTCATGAGGTCGGCCGAGTTGATGTTCCAGGCCTCTGCTGTGATCAGCTGGGCCACCCCATTTTCCAGCTTGTTGTTGGTCATCGCCGAGGGTGAGTTGGTGACATCCATGGGCAGGTTTGGGGCATCCTTGTACAGCTCCTCCATGTCGCAGGGTTTCTTGGGCTCTGCCAGCACCACCTCTACATCGCTGTCAGTGGGACCCACGGCGGCTCCACGCTGCCAGGAGCATCAGCACCGACATAATTTGGCCTGCAAGCCAGAAACATGTTTTAGGCACCACATAAATCTCCTCAGTAAAATAATATTTGCAATTGCCTTTAAAGACCCCATCACCAAAGAAAAGCTGTTAAATGTTTCCACACTTCAAGCTAACGGCTCCATAATACAGTGTACTGTATATACAGAGATGCTGGATATACATGCAGACCTGAGTGTTGTGCAAAGAGTTTTGAGGAACTTATATTTAGTGATAAACACAGATAATTTAAACGGCCTTAAGGACTGCCTGCAGCCAAAAAACCCTCTCAGTACACAGCCTGAAAGAAGGACTCAGGATGCCCATTCCACATTTTTAAACAAAGCTTCACATAATGACAATGCACATCAGAGCCGAGTGACAGCATGTTGTTTTAACTCAACAGAAGCCTCAAAATAAACATTTCTAAAAATACTGCAGCTGAGAAATATTCAACCATTGGTGAAGAGTACTTGATTCTCCTTCAATACTTGTCTCTTTTTCATCGTGAAACTACCATGTGCAGGATCAGAAAGCATGGCCAGGCAACAGCAAAGCAAAACTAATGTAAAATTTATTTTGACAGTCCAACTCCTTATACCAACCAAGCAAATGGCAATTAAAAAAGGGTAGGGATGGTTTCTGTTCATGATTGTGGTGAAATAATGCAGCCTCTTTTTCTTGAAGATCATCACTTCACTCCCTGTGGGTAAAAAAAACCCCAAAACCTAGCAAATTAATGGCACCATGCATCCATTTATTTAGAAGGATAAATAATTTCTGCCCTGTGAGCTGCTGCCAGCAGACTTTGGCTGATGCCTGGCTGCTTTGCCTGGTGCTGCCCGTGCCTCTCCCAAAGTGTGCAGAGAATTTTGCTGTAGTAATAATCGCCATGGAAACTTGTCCAGTTTCAACTCTGTTACCATGGAAAGCACCAGCACACCCCAAATGTACATTTTTCACCTGCACACGGCTGAATCCTGCTCCCTATGAGCAAATCATGTGCCATCACCACTGCTTGGCTACCCAGGCCCATGGGAGCAAGGCACTTCTGCATGTTCTGCAGGCACACTGGTACCAGGATGACAGGAGATGACAGGAGATGAAGGGAGGGCAGCACCAGTCCAAAATGGAAATTGTCTGGGTGAAGAGTCCCAGTCTGGGGATGTGTCTGTGCCTGAGAGCGTGTAAAGAACTCCTTGGTTCTGGTGCTTACAGAAATGATTTCCTGGCATGAATGTTTGTAAGACCAACAACCTAGCAAAGAGGTCAAGGAAAAGGGGAAAAAACCAAAACCCCACAAACAGGCTAAAAAAGTCCAAGGCAAGGAAGCAGAAAATCTCCTAAATCTCTCCTGAGACCTGTAAATCCTTGGATTTGGCAGTGAGATACAACAGTGAGCATAAGACTACCTAGAGAAATACCAGGAGTTGATAGCAGAGGCTGGTTGGGTGAAATGATAATAATTTATCAGGCGTGTTGGAGTTCTTAAAAAGGATTTTTAAAAGTAAACAGATGAGTCATTTATTTTCCCCTCCTGCTGCTGGCTTAAGGAGAATAATTCCTGATTCTTCCCATCTCATGAAATGTTCTGCAGAAAAGATCCACAAATATAGGGTTAGGGGTTTTTGTTTGCTTCCTTTTTTCCAGCTTTGGCTGAGACAGATTACAGGAAGGTAGAGATGCCCAGGCACTGAAAACAGGAGCAAAAATCAAATTCCTTACTTAGAAAGTTACAAGTATCAGTAAGAAAACCACTAGGCCAGTGTTGTTTTGAAAAAAAGAAGAGCAATTGTTTCTAAAAATAAAGACAATGAGGAGACAGCTCAGCAGATTAAGCTGAAAAAACAGACATCATCATTTCTGTTAAGGAATTAAAAAGCCATTTTCCACTGCTCTTACATAATCTCTCCCTCCGTTTTTCAAATAATCATTTTAAACCCTGGTCTCTGCAATGCACACCAGCATCTTTGCTCCTCCAGCGGCTGCAGCACAGCCGAGTGTTCTACACATGACACTGGCTCTTCCCAATGTTTCTGTTTGCTTGAGAAGTGTGAGATCACGGTGTTTTCATAGGGAATTAACGATCCGGTGGGGACAGGAAATGACCCTCTGTTCCCCTGGCAAACCCATATAACGTTGAGAAACAGAAAAAATAAGATGAAAATTATGCTGTGTAAGAGACTTGAGGGTTGCTATAGGGACCCATGGAGAGAGAGAGACAGATCACTGCTGAAGATGAAAGTATAAAACATAAAATCCCCCCATTGCTGCTTTTAAAGGCGACAGGGCTGGAGGCAGAGGAAATATTGAGGTGAGGGGAAGAAGAGCTCATCTATCACTATCAGACACTTTGGAGAAATGCCTGTAGGCTTGGCTGATTTTTTTTTAAGCATAGTCAAATATTGTTTTCCACACAGAATCCTGTATGTGCCTGGGATCTGTAAATATAAGTTGTTGAGCTCGAGGTCACTGCCTCTGGGAGGGCCCCACTGTGTGAGGGGAAGGAGAAAAGAAAGATGAGGAGCAGCCCTTGACTCAGGTTTATGTTTTTGGGGTGGGGTTTCCACCCCTCACCCTTCCTATGTGGAAGTGTACCTTTCTGTACTTCCAGTACACCCTCTTCTTGAGCATGTCGTCACTACAGAAAAAAAAATTAATATATATTAAAAAAATATATACACACAAAATTATTTCCTGGTCCTGCCCACAGCCTGCAGCTTGGTAGTAGCTGGCTGCCAGGTACAGTGGTGTCCAGCACAACTTGATCCTGCTCCCTGTAAAGCTATTTTCAGTTTCATTTGGGAGGGAATCCCAGGGCTGCTAAACACATGTTAGACTAAACACCTATTATCAAGGTCACTAAGCAGACAGAACAAAAAGGATCCAAGTCCCCAAGCCTCAAAGAAGGAAACTTTGAAGATCTGAGATCAAGAGACAAACAGAAGCTGTCCAAAGGTGTTTTGTAGTTCCTGGACTCCTTTTTTATATCCTATGTACATAGCGTACACAGTATAAAACCCTAAATTCACATGGAAGGGACTGAAACAAAAGTAAATTTTTAATATTGGTATTAACAGTGATAGCTATACTATATTTCTCCTGTAATAAAAATCAACCTGAAACATGTGCTGGGGTTTGGGGGTTTTTTGGGGTCTTTTAAAATTGCTGCTTCACTACACATAAATTATTCAGTTACCCAGTTTTTAAAGTAAGTTTCATGTACCTAATATACATAAAAGAAGGTAATATAATCTAGAGGAAGTACCTTAACTTTCCTCTGTAACTACAATATCTCAGTCCTGGAGAATCAATTTAACTTTCCCTTCTTAACTATTTTATATTTAATTTGCTATTTAACTGAAAAGAAGCTTGTGACACTGAAATAAGCCCTACTGTGAATAACTCGAGCTTTCCCATCGGGGTGCTGATAAGAGCTAAGTTCATGGCACTATGCAATGATGTGTGTGACTGTACAGGAAATGGTATCTTAGCTATACACAAATGCCTTGAAAGGGTAGCGATAACTCCAGCTTATTTTTGTTATCTTCTGCTGATGGCTGTGCAACAGACTTTTCTCAGGACTGCTGTGTGCCTTCCTGTGGGGCCACAGCACAGCTCTCCCTGTGCTCTGCTCGCTTGTCCATACCATGGTTTGTACCCCATGTCTAAACAGAACTATACCGTGCACTCTATAGCAAAGGATCAGATGCTCCCCTTGTGGGATGCCTGGCTCGGTATCTCCTGGAAATATAGGGCTTCCCTTGAGTATAAACAGAGTAACAAACAGAAAATTAGAAATCTTGACTTAATGGAGCTGCTTTGGGACAAAATTATGGTTGGATATGGACTTCAAAGTTTTCCCAAAACTCAATTGCTTGATGTCAGTGATCCAACCAACTACAAATCATCTTCCATCTTACAAATGTTAGTCTCTATAGTTTCAGCCATACACAAAGGCTTTTTAATATTATTATTGGTGTTTCATTGCTAGAATAGAAAAAATGTATTTGAATAAAATGAGCTTTCATATATCAAATACATGGAACTATTACTACACAAATAACACACAGGTGGGCTCTCCTGTATGTGCAACTCACAAATGATTTCAGCAGTGTTTGCCTCTCACATTTCCCACTGATTCATCTATTCATGCAGGACTGACCATCCTGGCTATCCTGTGTATGCTTTTAGAAGTGTAATCCTCAAGCACCACAGGGTAAAGGAGTAATCAACTCACAGCTTGTGGTGAGCTTGCCTTCTCTCCTGTGTTGCACCACTGTGGGTGCAGAAGTACTATGAGGTCCAGTGGGGCCTGTCCCTTTCTGCTTGCAGAAGGGCTGATGGTGAAGCCCTCCAAGGTATGGGGCAGGCAGAGCAGAGGAGACCCGTAGGACACTTTTTAAGGTAAACTGGCCTTCACCCTCTTGCTGGCTCACAGCTGGACCCCAAACGCAGTCCCACTGCCTCTGGAAAAGGGGCTCAATGACTCCTGCTTTGTCATCACAAAAGAGGAATCACTGGGCATGCACTTCTCTGTCTCCCCTAAGGGGCACCAGGGAAGCATCCTGGTTTAGTCCTGCCCTCTTCCACCTCATTCCCTTGACTCAAACACCCAACAACTCCCTGGTAAGATTTAGGAGGTGCTATTCAAAATCAGTTGACAGCAAGGAGAGAAAGGCATTGGAAAGATGGGCAGGATTCACTCTGGCACCAGCCAGAGAGAGAAGGGAGGACTACACCAGGGTATCTCTGCCAGTATGAAAGTTACACCCTTACACCCACAGCCTTTGCTGCCCATCCCTCTGCACATCTCCTGCTCCCCATGCACTGCCCTATGGTACTTTTTACTCTGTGGAAGCTACACCATGGAGGATGCTGCCAAGGAGCAGTTAAAATACGCATCTCATCAGACAACTTCAAAAGATGCTACAGAAATAAGGCTCCAATGCCACTCATGCAACAGGTTTATTTTCCACTGTTGCACTGTGGATCCTTTCAAGAGGCAAAGCTATTTGTGTCAAGGCTCCTATCCAAGCTGTTAAGCCCTGGGGAAACGAGAGAGAGAAAGGAAATCATTACAGCAGTGCAAAATGGCACGTTATAGATGGGACATTGGCAATATGTATACACTGCTTCGGCACACAGCATGATCGTTCTCAAATGCAGCAGCCTGACTAACTGATCGTACTTTGGTCTTTTAAATAGTTCAGTTGAATAAATACCACAGTGTCTGCCTATTGTACAGGCTAATCGCCTGCAAAGAGCACGTTAGAGTCATATATTTGCTAACTATATTGCTGTTGTCAACAATTTGTAGTTAGCAATCCATTCCGGGGAGGAGGGAACTCACTTTTTTCTCATTTAAAAACAAATCAGAGCAATTGAAAAAAAAAATCCTGTCATGGGCCTGAAACCAGTGCCTTCACTCCCAAGGGCAATATATACAAGACAGACAATAAATGCTGTAGAAGGAATAGAACATTTGCCTGACAAATTTCAACCTGTAGTGGATTTTTATATCCAATTTAAAAGCCTCACAAACCTCCCTACATTTGCAGAGGAAACCATGACATACCCTAAGCATAAGGGAGATGGCACTGCTGGATGCCTTTTCCCTTCCCTTCCACTCCATTCACAAACTATTTCACTAACTGGTTGTAACACTTAACTGATGGGCTCTGCTTCCGAAAGGACACTATATACACTATTACATGTAAGCCAGCACTATAAAAACAGGACTACCTTGAAATAATTTGGGATTGATCTTGCTATTCCCAAATCTTCAATATTTCTCGCATCTGCAGCATATGCCTGTTCCTGGGGTCTCTGAATTGTCATGCTTGGAGGAACCTTTCACCAAGTTTCTGAAAATAAAACCTTTACAGAGGTAGTTTATTTTTTATCCCTGGTATTGTACACAAATGCCTGAAGAGCATCAACTTGCTTAGCTTCCAGGTGTCTCCTTCAAAGCATGACGTAGTCCCTTGGGATGGGGACGTCAGCAGCTGCAGCATTGTGTTGGGACAGATGTGTCAGCGCCCAGCCCTGAGAACCTGCCATGGGAAGGTGCTGCCCGCAAAACCATGGGTGAGTATCTTCTCACCAGAACCTTCCCAAAAACCAAACTGGATTGCTGCTTGCTCCTCGGAAAGTCCTGCTGTACTCCCCTCTCTGTCCCTCAGCCCCATTTTGCAGCACTCAGAATCACAGATGGATGGAGGCTGAAAGGGACCTCTGGAGGTTATCTCGTCCTACACCTCTGTTCAAGCAGGGCCACCTACAGCTGGTTGCCCTGGACTGTGGCCAGACGGCTTTTGAGTATCCCCAAGGATGGCGAGACCCCACAACCTGTCTGAACAGCCTGTGTCAGGGCTTAGTCACCCTCAGAGTGCAAAAGTATTTCCTGATGTTCAGAGGGAACCTCTTGTGTTTCAGTTTGTTCCCATTGCCTCTCGTCCTGCCACTGGGCACCACAGAAAGGATCCTAGCTCCATCCTCTGCATCTGCCCTTCAGGTAATTCTGTGCATTGATGAAATTCCCCGAGCCTTTTCTCCAAGCTGAACAGTCTCAGCTCTCTCAGCCTTTCCTTCAGGAGAGATGCTCTAGCCCATCATCTTTGTGGCTTGTGATCAACTTGGTGTCCACCAGGATACTCAGGTCCTTTCTTGCTGAGCTGCTTTCCAGGTGGGTGGCCCCTGGTGCAGGGCTTTGCACTTTGCCCCTGATGCTTTTCCCAGGTGCAGGGCTTTGCACTTCTCCTTGGCAAACTTCACAAGGCTCCTGTCAGCCTGTTTCTCCCACCTGTTGATGACCCTCTGGATGGCAGCACAACCTTCTGATGTATCAGCCACTCCTGCCAGTTTTGTGTAATCTGCAAACTTGTGCAGGTACACTGTACCCATCATCCAGATCACGAATGAAGAGGTTGAGCAGGACTGGACCCAGTACTGACCAATGGACCCCTAGTCACCCCAACCCAACCGGACTTTGTGCTGCTGGGCCTGTTCTGCCTGTTTCTAATCCACTGTCTGCTTATCCAGCCCCTGCATCAGCTGTGTGTCTGTGAGGATCTTATGGGACACAGTGACAAAGGCCATCCTCAATATCCACTGCTCTACTCTCATCTACCAGGCTTTCTTCTCATACAGTAGGTCAGCTTTCCCACAGGGAAGGCAAGCTGACAGAGGACTGAGAGTCTAACAAAGTTTTAATTTAAACTATACGAGGGAAAAACTGAACTTACTCTAGGGATCTGTCTTGCATCAGAGCTCCTGAGATTTACTATACCTTAACCTCCATGGCTTTCACGCATGCTGTGCACCCATGTATTTACTTTTGTAGTAAGATCATAGGAAGAATGCGGATTCATACTAGCATTCTTAGGCTCAAAAAGTGAAGTGCATGATTTTCCTATGAGAAAAAGTATTTTAAAGAATTTTTCTTGTCATTAAATATCCCGTTCAACTGATTATTTAGTATCAATTTCAATCAAAACATTGTATTCGCCAGTAAAGCAAAGAAAAATGAGCTGGTTTGAGTACACAGAACTAAACAAAACAAACAAGAGAGCCCTGACTTTACAGCAAATTTTAAAACCCATGCATTTTGTTTTCCCAGCAATCAATACACCAATGATAACAAGAGGAAAAGGATACCAATTAAACATAATTGCCAGCCCTGCTTCCCCCAAAAGCTGAAACAAAAAGCACTCAGTGTCAGCCTAATAAAATATTAGTTCCTTTTGCAGTCAAGTGCTTTATTAAACAGCCTGTAAAGCATCTCAGTTCTTAAAGGATTTCCAAGTTTAATATCAATGAAACAACTTCAAAGCCGCATTATTAGTTCCCCAGTGGAGGTTTATTCATTGCTCTGAGACACTTGGCTCCCTATTTTGTCCTGATTCTATCCACTGATCCTAGGCACAGATATTTTTACTACAGTCACTTGATCTTTTCCAGCATTGGATGAGAATCAGTGTGGCAAAGGCTGCCATCCATTGCCCATCTCTTCTTGCTGATGTGACTCTGTCTTGCTCCTGGTAAGTGGGACAGGGACCCCGCTATGGATGAGCTACCAGGTCTCAGCCAATATGTTAGTGAGGTAAAGTTGAAAATCAGTTCTTAAAACGCTATGGCACTTTTGCAGGCAAAACATCTGACTTTTTGCTGTTATACAAACATGGTTTTGACCCCTTTGTCTGTCTCAGAACTAGCCACAAAAGTGAAGCACACCAGACTACCCCCTTGAGGGGTAAACCAGCTTCACCAGCTCAAACTCCATAAACAACATGAGGTGCCACCAGTACCACACATGCCCTGAGAGACCCAGCCCTTCACCCTCACTGCAAATCCTTTCCCATCCACTCCTTACAGCATCCCAGCTCCAGTTAAAAACCACTTTTTCTTGGTCAGACAGGGCCAGAATAGGGCTAACCTCAGCTTTATTACGTTTTAAAGCCATGGGGTTAGAATAGCAAACTCCAACACTTCTGTAACTCATCTTAAATCAACTGAAAGCCACATTTTCACATAGCCTCTCATTGTCCTTATATAGCCTGGCTGAAATAAATAAATAATGAGAAGTAAAACAAAACCAAGTGAAAAACTGATCCTTCCAGCTCACAGATCCTTTCTGGTGATGTACAAACACTCTTGCCTAACAACACGGGTAAGGATGTGCAGGTGATTAACCACACACATGTGTGCCACCTAGCTTGCCACCATGGGCTGAAAGGGATAAACCCTTCCTGCTGCCTATAGCTCTGATGGCTCTTATGACACAGATATAGTCTCAAATGACAAGATTTAGGGATGAAGAACTGGCAATCAACAAGAGAGTCATCAGCTTATTTTCTCTTGTGGGACATGGTCTCACTTGGGTGCACAGGTAGATACAAAGGTGCAGGAATATTGGGGTGCTGCCTGGGGAACCAAAGGATAGAAGAATCTTCCATCCCTCTGTGCAAAAGCTGGTTATTTAATACTCCGTCCTTCCCCACTAGCATGAGTAACCGAATGCTCCATCAGCTTGCTACTTCAAAATCAAGTTTCATGCTCATAGTTTCAGATTTATTAGACTGACTCTCCTCTCCCTCCCCATCACTTTTATAAACCAAGCCCAACATTACATCAACCACACGACACTAATCCTCAGCACAAAGTATTGACACAGCAGATTTCAAGCACTCATGCACCACCCTATCTAATAATGTGTGGATAGAAAAAACTTTCAAGAAAAAAAGGCCCCTTATTTTCATCCTTGAAAAATTTTTAACCACTGCAAGAATTTTGTTTAAAAGAGACAGAAGAATGTAAGACTGCTATGATGTGATAAAAAATGCAGCATTTTTTCTTTGAATCTCACGTCATTTTACACGTGCTCTCATCACAGCATTGGTAGCAAGTGTTTCCTGGTTCGACTTCAAGGGGAAGAGAATTGACCTCTCCATCATGCCATGATGCACGGGATGTCAGATGAATTCTGGCTGAATTCGAAATAACACCAGCATGAGATGCAGTGTGATGGTGCTGACAGATGTGACGAGAAAACCTCACAACCACGAACAATTTTGCCCTCCTAGAAGCCCCTAGACTGAACTGTGAAATATGCCTCTGACAGATGGATCTGACCACAAGTAGTATGCAAATAATAAAAAATACTGAAAATATGTCATATTGCATCTTAGTGCCACTGAAGTTACCACTGTTCAGTCAACCAGGCCAGTTTATCACAGAATCACACAATATACTGAGCTGGAAAGGACCCATCAGGATCATCGAGTTCAGCTCCTGGCCCTGCACAGGATACCCCAAGAGTCACACCATGTGCCTGAGAGCATTGTCCAAATGCTTCTTGAACTCCATTTGGGTTGGTGCTGTGACCACTGCCCTAGGAAACCTGTTCCAGTGCCCAACCATCCTCTGGGTAAAGAACCTTTTCCTGATATCCAACCTAACTCCCTCGACTCAGCTTCAGGCCATTCCCTTAGGTCCCATCACTGGTCACGAGAGTGAAGAGATCAGTACCTGCCCCTCCACTTCCCTTTGTGAGGATGCTGAAGATCACAATGAGGTCTCCCCTCAGTCCCCTCTTCTCCAGGCTGAACAAACCAAGTGACCTCAGCTGTTCCTCATACTGCTTCACCTCCAGCCCCTTCACCATCTTTGTTGCCCTCCTTTGGACACTCTCTAACAGTTTAATGTATTTTTTGCATTGTGGTGCCCAGAACTGCCCCCAGGACTTGAGGTGAGGCTGCCCCAGTGCAGAGCAGAGCAGAGCAGAGCAGAGCAGAGCAGAGCAGAGCAGAGCAGAGCAGAGCAGGATAATCCCCTCCTTTGCCCAGCTGGCGATGCTGTGCCTGATGTCCCCCAGGACAGGGCTGGCCCTCCTGGCTGCCAGGGCACTGCTGGCTCATGTCGAATTTGCCATCGACCAGGACCCCCGGGTCCCTTTCCATAGTGCCGTTCTCCAGCCTCTCGTTCCCAAGTCTATGCACACAGTCAGGGTTGCCCTGTTCCAGGTGCAGAATCCAGCACTTGCCCTTGTTAAACTCCACCATGGGTTGGTGACTGCCCATCTCCCTAACTTGTTGAAATCTCTCTGCAATTACAGATTACGATATATTGCATTGCTTGTAATGCCTACAAATGTCCCACGTGCACATGCATACAAGCAAGCACTTCTCTCGTGCCTTTTGCCTCATCCACTTGACTGTGAGGTCTAAAGGGCAGTAGTCATTTTGGCACATGATTAGCACAGACCTCAGCTTGGATTCCAGTTACCACTGTGATCACTAATGAGAATGAGTGGGCACACATCCACACACACCCTCACTGAGGTGGCACAGGGCTGCCTTCCCTATCAGAATATCTGCTGGCTACTCCTTGAGGGTGCATTCCTCCCGTGTGCCTTCTCCTCCCTCTTCATCACATTTTTCTGCTGCCAGAGCACTTCTAGTCAGCCTGATTGTGAATGTTATGTCTGAATTTTACTAATTCATGTGGTCTGTGAACAAAGATCTTCTAGCCAGTTCAAAACAGTCTTCTCCAGCTGCTTTGGTATCTGAGCTCTGACTGACACACTACTTTCAATATATGGAGGTGAGACTATTCTAAACTATGCCAAGACTACACAAAAAAGTAATAATGCTCTTTGTCATCAGGGGTCCAGACTGAGACTACTCAGAGGAAAAGGGCTGTATTTCAGGAAATGCAGGCAGGGCAACCAGCGCTGTAAAAATAGTGCTGCTATTGCAGGTAAAAGTAAATAACATTTTCCTGATTCTGTGAACAAGTCATCATGAACATATTTTGCAGATGCTTATTGCAAGAGGAAACAAGGTCAGTCCTGCCCATACTTCTCCATCAAACCTTTGGAGAGAACATACATCATGATGAGTGCAGTATACCAAATTTTGTTATTATCACCTCCCCTATCTTAATGATGGCTGCATGGTTCCAGAAGAGAAGCACACTGCCGTAGGATATAGAGCCCCTGACATATTTACTGCAGCATTTTTCACCAGTAATTTCCGCTGCAATGTGTGCTATTACGTGTTCAGAAAAACTTAGGGAAACTGCAGGATGCAGAATGACAATTACATCTTTCCCAGATGAGACTACTACGTTAATGGATCGGTGTCATCCATCACCATAGATCGTAAGTCCTCTGGGGAATGTCACCAGCCCATTCCAATAAATCTGACTGGGAGATTTTGTATTTGGCTGTTCAGCTCAGTCTCAGGAAGCAGTCTAGCAACACAGTTCACAGCAAGACTGTGGCTCAGCTCTCCTGGTGAGGGGATGTTCTCTATGACAATGAAGCTCTGGATGTAAGAGGTCCTGCACTGCAGCATGTAAGGGCACACAAGGCTGCAGCCTGGCATTAATTCCTCACACAGTTGGTTCTTCAAAGAACTGCATTTTGGCCCATGGATTGTAGACAGTGGAGGAAGAAAGACGACTGTGTAACTTCATTCCTTTACTACCAACAACAAAGAAAAGGAGATAAAAAATAAAGAAGAACAAAACTAACAGTGTAAAAAACCCAAACAAACCTGCCAGCAGACTGGTGCAGTTGTGAAGTAAATTTTTTTTTTTGCTGTCAATCTTCTTGATTCTTCAGGCCACCTCAGCAGACAGAGCAGATTGTCTGCCATGAAAATGTAAGGTGATGCTCTATTAGGGAAGAACATACTTCTCACACGCTCTCCCTTTAGGAAAGCCAAACAAATAATGCACAAATAAAAACCTCCACGGCTGTACCATGTCCTAGCTTATCCTTGTAATAACAGGAGGACAGGGCCTGAGGCTGTTTCCCCTTGTCTTCTGTACTAATGCAAATAAAGCAGCAGTGTAAGAGCAGGCTGAGGGGAAGGTCAGCCCCATAGAAGCTCTTTTGAGAGGCAGCTCGGAACAAGAGGGTCTGAGGGCACCTTTTTCTCTCCTGTTTTGTGTATATTCTGTTTCAGGCAGTGATATATCCTCCTGGTATGTTTTTCATGTAGCTGGAGCTAAGAATTTCCTTGGACTGTATGGAGTGGGGAATGCCACAGCATTACTACTCCCAATGGCTTAACCATTTTGAGTCCTCTCTTCCCTTAGGCACCAGCTTTTTCCACTGACCCCACCCCACACTGGACCAATGCCACGGGTGATGCACGTGGTCCTTCTCCCTCAGCCTGGGTACACAATGAAATGGCACCAACACCACAGTCTATTCCCACTAGGATAGGGCCACCATCAGATATACCCCAGGAAATGGGGACAGCCTTGGAGTGTCACCCTTGCCTGTCCAGCATTCCCCATCCCCACTTGCCAGCTCTTAAGCAACTTGTCCCCAGCGTGACCCACCCTCTCCCCCTGCCTCAGTGCGGGTGCACTGGGTATGGCCAGGGGAGCAGAGATGGACACTGAGGGCTTGAGCTACTGCAGCTCCTGCAGCACCAAGTACCTGACAGAAGCACAACACAGCCTGGGAGATTAGCAAACAAGGAGGAAGTAGTTTTAACTACATAGTCATTTCATGGAATAAAAATTGCCTATAGCCTGTATAAGTTGTGAGAAATGGCACATGGTTGTCTTGCCTCAGGCAAATCCTTATGTTGCAAGCTTGGATACAAAAATGACACCCTTCTTTGCATATAGAAACAGCAAGAGCACCCAAGAAGTACAAAATATTCAGTATTTTCTTGGTGGGGTGTTAAAGAAAACCACTATATTCATTTAAGAGCTTGGTAAAGGGGGTGGGCAGATGCCACCCTGCAAAAGCTCTCCTTCATCCCTTCCACTGGGACAGTCAGCATCTGTCTCTGCACTTGCCCCATGCTCAAGGGGCAAAGCCATTGCTGACCAGAAGGGCTGCTGCACCTTTCAGGTCTTCTGCATGGAAAATGCAGTTCTGTCCCACAATGCCCCAAGAAACTCTATGGCTCCCGCTGGGTTGTCCTGTCCAGGCACCCCACATGCAGGGATGGGTGGGCTGTGAGGTACCAAAGCAGTGCATGCCAGGCCACTGGGCTCCCAGGGGCTGCTGCTGGCCTGTCTTTGCCCAGGATGGTGGCTGAGGGAAACCAGGGGCATCTGCAATATAAGATGCACAGGAGGAACAAGCCACGCTACTACAGGGATTGCAAAAGAAGCCCTGAGAGCTAAGGCAGCAACCAAGAAAAAACGCTGGTTTTACTGCCTGTCAGTGGACATGCTCATGTGCCAAACTGTTGGTCGGGCTGGGTAAACATCTGGGCAGCACAAAGCAAACCAGAAGAGACAGTTGTCCCCTGGTGAGCACAAACCCTTTACAACATTGACTGAATCCTCCCTAAAAAGGTGGCATGGTCCATAGTTCAAGAAGCCGAGCAACAGCTGCTGGCCATGGCTGCACTGGGGAGGGTGGCCACCAGGGCAGGTACAGTGACCATAAACACTGTCAAGCTGTGCTTCACAACAAGGAAGTACCAGACCTGCCCTGAACTCAGCATCCACAATTTTTCCCATGGGGAGGACAGGTCAGGCTGCAACAACAAACTTGCATTTCCATGGCTGTGTCATGCAACTGAAAGGGTCATCTTCACAGGGAGCATTTCCCAGAAAACATTTAATGCAGCTTAATTCTGGTAATCTCGAGGGATGGCAGGCCTTGGATGGACCTCACTGGTGAGGTCAGTGCCAGCACTCACAGATCCGCATAGAATGCAGCCCCAGTGCACACCCATCTTGCCACCCCCAGGCATTCTCCATGTCCAGCGGAAAAGCTCCCACAGAATGCTGCAAAAGCATGAAGAATCAATAAAATCCATTGACTTTTTGTCTGACATTAGCAATTTTACAACTTAATGCTAGCCAGAGTAAGCAGGAGAGCATGCTCCTACCAAAAATTAATTAAAGTGGGGGTGTGGGTCTTTGAAGATCCTGAATAACCCAGTACAATTAATGCCCAGTAAACCCTGCCCAGCCCTTACAGTGATTAAGGACCATTCAGCCCCTGCTCTGGGAGAAGGTTTCTCCAGGACCCAGCCGCCAGCACATGTTTGGGTTTAGCTGTCTAAACAGGCACTGAGGGATTAGGTCCCTGTGTGTCTTCAGCGCTAATTAAAGGCTGTTTATTATCCAATTGTTCCCGATAGCGCATATTTCTTCTTTGTGTAAATACAGCCGACGCCAATGTCTAAAAAAACCCACAAAACCAAAAGTGGTGGAAAGGTCTACATTTGAGCAGTTACGGGGTGCAGGGGACACCCCACAGGCCACCCTGCCGGCACCCCGCTCTCCCTATTCAGCAGCCACAGGCATGGGTGCTTGCCACCACACAGAACTGAGTGTGAACACTTCTGAGTTTCATCAACTCCTTCCATGCTTTTCATGACTTGGGCAATAGTTACCAGGAGGAGTTCTGACCACATTTGCTCCTGGAGCAGCAGTGTTTACATGCAGTCAGATCTGAACAAGGTCTGGAGCACACTCCAACAGCAGCACAAAGTTGGTACCAGAGCATCCCAGGCAGCGTTTGTCACACACTGACGCACAAAATTTGCATCCTGAACAATGGGCAGTATCCGTTATTTCATCAACCGATTTTTGGGACCATAGAAAGGGCATACCCATAAAGCATTAAACAAAGTCCTTTGGCAACATTTGCATCCTTGATACAGCCAGTGAAGTACTGGTATCTTCTCCAGACCTTGGCTTTACATGGCCGGTGGGCACTGGGTGGGTTTGGCTGGGACTACAGCCCAGACTTTACATCAAAAAGCCACTAAAGCTGCAAACTCAGGCACCGAGAAAAACTAAAATGCAACCTTATCCTGGTTGCCTGTATGGTTGTCCTGATTGCATGGCTGCATGATGATACATTCCTAGACACACAGTTATCCCCTCTTATTTTCAAAGGGCCTTGTCATAATGCAAAAGGTCATCAACAAAAGGAAAGAATTTTTTTCATAGGCCTCTTTGTGACTTTTAAGCTTCTGACTCCAAACCAAGCAACACTTATTTCACATAGATTTGCACACATAATATGAAAAATTTAAACTGGTCTATGAATCTGCTTTTAAAGATATAATGCTACTTGCTACCTTTGTAAATGTGTAGAACTATTTTAGTCTTTCTCTTGCGGCGTCTTACAAAGGCAACATACTGTAGTTTCAGTAGTTGCATTTTTTAATGTGTTTATCTGGGTCACTGCTACTTACAGCATAAGAAGATTTAGTGAAGCCAGTTTAGAATCAGTCTAGTGCAAAGGAAAAAATTTTTTAATTAAAACCAAAAGAATTATATTGTTTGGAGGGTAAAGATCTTGACATTATCAAAAGGAAGTCTTTGGATTGATTCAAGAAGAAAATAGACCTATGGGCAATTTAATTCAAAAGTCGCTTGGGCTTCTGGGGGTCTTTTGACTCTTCACAAATTATTTCATGTAATTGGTAACTTCAGGCAGAGAAAAGAGAACCCAGAGCATTACATCATTAGGATTTTCTTCAATGGTATGATGTAAAATCAAGAAAAAGAACATGATTCCCAATCGTGGCAGTCCGTCTGGCACACTTGGAGCACTGCTGGCGTGCGTGCCAGCTCACCCTGAGAGGCCACGCTTCTTTCTGCGCAGTGGCCATCACAGAAGATGGGAGAGAAGACAACCTGTTTGGAAGGCATTGCTCCCAGATCCTTCTACTAAGACAAATAATCTGCAAAGAGAGAAAGCAGGGAGGGACGTTCAGAGGCCAGAGAGGCACCAGTCTCTGTGCATTTCCAAGGGTCCTAGCTTTCCACTGTCTTGGAAAATTCCCTAAATAAGGAAGATGTTGGTCAGGAAAGGCAAAGCTGCCACTCACGTGGGAGGCTGAATGGCCTGAATGGCTGACCATGCCCATGTGATGCAAGACAACATCCCTCAGCATCACACTGCCTGTCGGTGACAGGGAAGTGACTCAAAAGACAAGAGCACTTCAAAGGTTCATGGAATAGTGGTCTATTTTAGCTGAAGCCCGTTTGCCGCGGAACAGGGAGGACTGCAAGCAGAAAGCATCCGCTCTGCATCCTGTGGCTGCTGTTGGAGTGGTTCATCCCACAGGAACAAACGCCTTCCACCTCTTTTCCCTTTCTTCTGGTCAAGGGAGGAGAACAGGAGGGAGATACCCATCACTGCTGCTGCTGCTGAACCGCAGCCAGAGGATGCCTGACACCGCACTGGAGTGGGATGGGAAGTTCAGCACCCACCCCAACCTGCTCCATGATCTCCACAACAGAAAGCCAAACAACTGCCCATCCATTAGTAGGCTACTGGTGTGACAGAAACATTAGGTTACAGCAGCTGCATCACTCTGATCCACAGTTAATTATTCCCCATATCCAAACAGCAGCAACACAGGGAGGAAAGGAACAAGCATGTAGTCAGCAGTTTGATCCTATTATCGATCGGATGCTAACAGAGGAAAATAACTAAGTATAAAATATTTCTTGTGTCAGAAGCAGGTAGAAAGGGTGATGGATTTTCTTCAGATTATTGAAGGCAAGAAAAGGAAAGGCATAAATTCTCAAAACCCTGAAGTTTTTATTTATTTTTTTTCAAACATGGCAAATTTTTACCAGTTTTTGGGAGTTGCTTTTTGGGTTTTTTTCAGTTCCTTCAATCTATTTCTTGCTGACAGACAGCACACCAGCTATTCACTGGATATGATGATCTACAGCTTCAGTTTTTGGGGTTCCCATGTGACTCCAAGAGGGCACCTTCTGGCACTTCAAGTCCTGCTGCAGCAGAAGTCATCGCACAGTCAGCAGGGCCAGCTAAAGATCAAGACCTCAGAGGAGTAAAATGCTCAATATCTAGCTCCCTAGTAAGAGAGGATTTATCTTATCATACTGTTTCTTAAAGATTTATCACTTCCTTTACCTCCTCCATATGGACAGTGAAGAAAATCTGTTTTAAACATGTGACAGGCACGATTTCCATTAGAGAGTAAATTTGGGGGATAAATTAAGAAAAAAGGGAACTATTATTAACCCAGAGACAATCATTGTGCTGATGAGTGAGCCCAAGCATCTGAACGTAAGTATTTTTCAGTACAGTTACTCGATCAGGTTGCCACGCCATTCTTCAGATGATTTGAGATCACTGGAACCCTCTTCCTTAAAAGTAGGGCTATAAGAAGTAATTAAATGTTGGTTTGGGGTTTGTGCAAGTAGCATAACTGCTTTTTGCACAAGTGCCTTGTAAGTCTGGGGCTAGTCCTTACAGAAAAACACATTTGGCCCTAACATCAGGTCCCGCAGGTTGTGAAGCCCTACGGTCAGCTTGGTGGGATTTTGGTGCAACAGCTTCAGAGAGCTGTGTTGGATCAACCCCAGAGATGCAGATACCTTTGCAAGCAGGTCAGACACCAATCCTGTGGAGACCAGAACATGCCCCAAAAAACTGAAGCAAGGAGCAAAAAGAGGGAAGGATGCAGAGCTCCTGACATCTGTATCGCAGAACTGTGGGGACCTCTGAGTTGTCTCCAGATCAAAGGACCACTTGATAGCAGTCACCAAACACCTTCTAGCAGAACATCACCACTCATCTCAAACTTCACACATCCTTCCAGGAAAGGCCACTATACTCACACGCTTCATGATTTATTCCTAGGACTAGCTGCCATGGAAGGAAGTGGTAGCACATGGAAATGTGGCACCAGAAAAGAGTATGGAGAATCCAATTCTAGGGATGAACACGGTGCTTCTTTGAAAAGCGGAAATAGTGCAGGGTACAGGACACAGAGTTCTGGGCATTAAAAAACCAACCAAACAGAAAACCCAAACAAACAAACCCCCTCCCACCCCCCAAACAAAAATATGTACAACTGCTGTAGGAAAGATGAAGAGGCGAATGGAGGAAGAAAATCAAGAGCTGCTGACCCAAGAGAAAAGAGGAATGAAGCTGCAGAGAATACCTGAAGTTGAGGTGGTGGAAGACTGAATTTGTTAGGGAAGATACAGAATGCAGGGACAAATAAAGAGCTGCTGTGCAGTGCCCTTAGCTTGTAGAAATTAGATTCCTTGAGGAATGTCTACAGTGTTTCTAAAACAGTTGCCAAAGATAGATGAATAATTCCTGTGACCACAACAGAGGAAGTGATCTATTTTCTTAACTCTGAAAGCTGGAGGAGAATAGGCATGTCTTGATCATACCACAGAAAGCCAGGTCATGTAAACAGGTGTACTTGGGCAGACCATGCATGTTTACAGACCTCCATTGGCTCTGCACAATCCAGCTGTGAAGGTCTGATTTGGGTGGAATCAAACAAAGTGACTGGCAAGCAGTGGATTTCCAGGGTATCTCCACAGTGTGATCTGCAAAACTGTTCTCAGCTAAAATTTCAGGAGTAGCATTTGTGAGGAATGAAAATATATTGAGAACAATGTTTAAGGCTCTTGAAGAAAAATATTCTACTTTCTGCCTGTAATCAATCCTATACACAAATCCCCTTGCAGCTTGTCTTCTAGAAGGAAAGAATATTACACTGAAGTCACTCCTAAGCAATAGTATTTCTTGCAATAACCAAAAATCAACTTTAAATTTATGTTGTCTCTTACTTAGCCATTAAGTATCATTACCTTGAAGCCACTAATTCCTGTGGTCTGCTTGGACCCACTTTGTGCTTCAAATTCTAAAATCAGCACGATAGTGAAGATTATTAGAAAATGTGTGTTATGCTGCAGCCAGTAAACACCACAAAGAGCATCCCAAGATTTATGACACAAGGTTGTAAGATCTGACAGACAGCCTTCAACCTGAGAAATAAAGTAACTATGGAAAATGGAGTCTGAAAAACAAACAAAATATATTCCCAAGTCAAAGCATAAAAGAACCTGAAAGAGCCAAAGAAGAGTCACTACAGATTTTCAATTTCAGTATTTCGATTTAATAAAATTCTTTGGATCGTGTCGCTTGCTCAGTACAAGCATAGAAATTGTAATGGCAAATACTGTACTGTGATTTATGGATTGAAAAGTTGTCTGATTTCATTATGCTGGTAAATATAACACTGCAGACACCTTCTCTTGGAAAGCTATTTCTAAACTGCTGTATCAATATTGAGATAATCAAAATTGATATTTACCTTTTACGGAAACAGCATGTGTCTATATGTCCACATGGGCATGCACACACACACACACAAACTTATATTTTTAACATTTCTCCATTTTTCAGATCACAGGAATACATGCTACAGGAACTGCTGATTTATCCCAAACCAACCTATGCAGTTGTGCAAGGTGCCTCGTCCAGAACGTTTTGTACCCTTCTCCCCCAATAAAATTAATTCAAACAGAAGTACCAAGCAGAGGTTCAGTTCAATCATTTGTTATCCCAGACTTATGAAGGTGTAACTTTACCTTCAGTTTACAATGACATAATTGATGGATAAATCATTGATGCCCTAAGATACACAGTCCAACACTTATGTTAACTCTATTTATATTTTTCAGCTGGAGTAGAGCATGGTCAATCATGTTTTAACTAAACTTTGCCTTTCAGTCATGGTTTTGCAACAAAAGTACAAAGCAGTGTGTTAAGGCAGATTTCAGGTGCCAGAGCCCACGTGCCATTGTCCACGGTATCTGTGGGACAGGAGGCTGACAAGGAAGCAAAGGTTGTGAGGGAAAGCACGAGTGAGGGAGAGAATGGCAGAAGTAAGGAGGCAATGTGGCCAGAGAGGGACAAGGGATGTCCCTCTACAAAGTGGAGCCTGGTGTCCCCACTGATCCCTGCCTTGAAAGCCTTGTGCCACACATCCCTCCTGGCTGTCCCAGAGTGATGCCTCTGCAGCATGCCCTCCATGGCCGGCTCACCCAGCCCATGGCTCACCCAGCCCAGGGCTCACACAGCCCACACCCCCAGCCCTCAGGGCAGTAACCCTTCAGCGGGAGCATCTGAAAAGGGACTCCACAGAGAGAGGGTAACATAGACAGCAACTGAAGCTCCAAGGACACACAATTGTCCTCTGCAGCAACTGGATGAGTGAGGGCACATCCAGCCCTCATAAATAAACCAGGCCACATCCCCATTTCTGCTCGCCATTGCAGGCGCCCACAGGGTGATCCTCTGCCTTGTCCCCCTCGATCACTGTCATAAGGATCAACAACAGGCACTTATCAGCAGAGACATCTCTGAGAAGGAGTGACTTCAGGACACAGTGTCCTTCCCCGGTCCCTTGAACCCTCGAGACAATTTACAATGCTGTCACTCGTTCATATTCTCTCCTCATCTGCACAGTTCTCGTCTCTAAATTTAACATTTTGCTTTCTAAATAAAAGTCCTCAAGAGTTCTCACAAGACCTTGATGATAAGCCCTTTTATTGATATTCCAGTTCACTTTTCAAAACATTTGCAGATTATAGGATAAATGGTGTTTGCTTTTATCCCCTCTTCAGGAGATAACAATTGGGTAACTTATGATACCCAGATGAAAATTTATTGGTTAGAACGGGGGGAAGTGGATCCTTCCCAAAATTAGCCTTTGACCCAGTTAGTCGTCCATAAACAAGCAGTGATTTAAAAAATCCTCAGCAGATAAGATGTTTGCAGCCCCAGCATTGACTTGCATGAATGTTAGAAGGTATAAGCATAACAAAGCTACATCAGCCATATTTCACAGCACCAAGAGGATGAAAAACTATGGAAAACTTCCCTAATGAAATGTCAAAGCCAACTAGCTTCACTACAGCTAATCCGCAAATCTTGATGACAGTGCAGATTACCCAGCCTGCTAAACTGACAAGCGCCCAAGGACGCTCATCTCCCACGGATTACACCTCCACTTCGGTTTGCTGCCTTCTGAGTTATGTGGAAGAGCCCTGGAGGAAACAAGTTTCAGCTCATCTATTTCCTTCTGAGGGCTTTCAGTACACCACCCAGTCTTAAAGCATCAAGCAACAACAGTACATATACACACACAGAGACAGAGTCCCAAATATTGACATTACTGTGCAATAGGCCAGCCACCCGCAGATGCCAGGCAAAAAGCTGCTGACAGATGCTGCAGCATAAACCTCCTAAGAACCTTCAGGTTTGGCGACAAAATCCGCTGTTCCACATCCATTCTGCCCTGATGCTTGGATCTAAATAACGCCCAGTATGAGAGATTTAATTTTTTCTCACACTGGCTATCTATAGAAAATCCTTTTTTGTTAGTCTCTGTTGTGCAGCTTCTGAATGTCAGGCCCAGCAAATCAAAACATTTTATTGTAATTTCATATTGTTTACTTTTGTGAGGCAGGATCTTGGCAGAGACGAGCGTTTCCTCCAGGGACAAGGAGGATGGGGCTGGGAGGAGGGGAGGACGCAGGGATGGAAGGAAGCATTTTAATGCAGACTTCCTCATTGTCTGCTTTAATAGGGACCTGGCTGAAATATAAAGGAAGAGGTAAATAAGAAGACCTTGGCTACAAATTTAGAGACGCCAGAGAAAGGGTGTGAGGATGCTCCAGGACCAGCCTACGCAGGCAGTGACAACAGATCAAGGAAGCAACGCGGCACCAGGGAAATGTCGCCAGCCCCTGCCCATCCGCCGCTGCCCCTCACCTGGGTTGGGAGGATCCTGGAGTCTCCATGGAGGGCACAGTCCAAAGGGCTGTAGCCAAGAAGGAGCAGGGAAGGACAGCCTTGCCCAGGCTGCTCCCACTGTGCTCCCACATATACCTGAAAAGCCAGTGTGACCCCCTGTCCACAGATACTCCTGGCTCCTCGCCCAGACCCTCCTCCTCCCTCCATAGCCCCAAACTGTGGGCAGATTTCCCTCCAAGAAACATGGCACCACCCAAGTACGTATTTCTCCATGAGGACCCTCCCATTATTCCAGGACAGGGAGGAGGAGGCTCCTTGCACCCTTCTGCCCAGGGACACTGGAAAGCACCAGTGATTCCACCACAGACATCTATTTTGCACTGTGTGTTTTCAGGGAGATTTGACGCACAACATTCCAAAGTTTGGGTAAGCAATATTTAAGTTGATGAGAGCTGATTTAAGTGCTTTAGGTTCAGGGAACAAGGCATTTGTAACACGCCACATTCACACTCCTCACACGTATGCGAGTCTGCTGCTGAAGCAAAGGTCCTCCAAAGAACCTGCAGGACACATGGATGGTGCCAGGGCAGCAATATGGCTGAAAGCAGTTTTATTGACTTTGTTCTGTCCTCAGATGTCCAACTGAGACACCTAGACCTTCTCACCTTCTTTAATCTTGGATTCTTTGGGCTGCTCCGCAGGAGACAAAGTTCCAGGACACATGGAAGGAGCATGATGCCTTGAAGTCGTGACTCACCCTGTCTCCAGGACCACCCGCAGTTGCAGGCAGAAGGGCAGATGTAGGCAACAGCTCCCTGCTCCCACTGGATGCCTGGCAAACCTCAGCAGAGTCGAACTGCCAGCTCTCTGCTGGGCATAACAAATCTCCCTGTCCTTCAGCATTGCCTCCCTCTCCTTCTGAAGCTTTGTTTTGGTAGAAAGCGGTTCACAAAGACCTTTACACAAACTCACCCAACGACAACTGCTTTATTTCGTAAAATGATTCACTAGTGTTTAAAAATCCCACAAACAGGAGCCCTCACCGACTTTATGACTGACTTCCCACGAAGGCACTGAGGCCGGCAATGGCTAATGCTCTGTCTGGCATCGACTCCCTGTGAATATCTCTCAGCAATAACAACTGATAGCAGAGCTCGGAGCCTACACATCATCCGCCTGTTTGTACATAAATTCCCTTTAAAAGGATTTCAGCATCCTCACACTGCTTCTTCCCAAGCGTTCAGGCTCTTAAAGCCAAGTCAGCCAGACAGAATGGTGCCACGCAACTACAAACAATGCAGGACAATTTTTTATTACGATACACGGCACAATTCTTTCTAAAAACACGGCCAGTAATATGCAGTGGGTAAAAATACACATTCATCATAAACTGGTTAGATACTAATTCCTGCAGCTTAATTTTTTCTTAAGGGCACCAGCCCATTTTTCAATTAAAGCAGGATAATATTGTTAATCATAAAAAATTGCTGATGTGTAAAATTGTTTCCTTTCTGGCTAGAATTGGCTGAGAGACATCGGACATACTGCCTCTGAATTAGTCTAACTTCATGGCAGTATGGAAGCTGTATCATCCTTTTGGGTGAGGATTCACACTGCTCCCAGCCTCAGCCACGGGGAAAGGCGCATCCCTCAGGGAACGTGTACCCACATCTCCACTGCATCAGGTGCAGGCTGGTACCAAGAAGCTTATGGATACAGATTCTCATTGAAGATACAGCACTGTCCACCGTCAGGCAAAGCAGCTGACATGAGTGGCCAGCTCCATGCCAAGAGGGTGCTTTAACAGTCTCTGGCACATGAGCACTTCCAGTGCCTGAGCACTGTGTTTCAACACACCCTGAAAGAGGTTTCTGTCCCCTCCCTCGATTTTCTGTGCTGAATTTGGTATTATGGGACTCTCTGGTGAGGTTATCAGTGCTTTCTCTTTGAAGTTTTTCCCCCTTTCCTCTGCTGCCAAATGGTTTTGCCTAATTCTGACCAAAATAACTGTGCACAATGCCTTCAGATGGGGCCACCAAAAGCAGAATGGAAGGAAGAGAATTTAAGATACAGCTCAAACCCTATAAAATAGTCAGTGAATAATATCAAAACCTCTCCTTGCCATGTAGGCAGCAAGGGAGACTCCTGGACTGTGACTTGGCAGGATCCAAGAAGATGCTGCAGAGCTGTGAGCATGCCAGCATCCTGCAGAGGGATGGCAGCTCCCTGCCAAGGCACACTCTGGTACCCGGTCCCTCACCCTGCCCAAATTGGGGGCCTCTCAGATCAGCCCTGGTGCAAGTCCCTTACTCCACCCAGGCCAGAATGTTTCAGGTGGACAGGAGGGGACCTGGCCGGTGCCCTGGTCTTGCATAGCAGGCAGCCACGACCTCCAGGAGCCCTCCACAGGACACAGGCAGGAGCACCCAAGTGAGGAGCAGGGCTGTCCCAAGTCCCTCTGTGCTGGAGACAGGAAATGAAACTCTGGCAGGTTTGCTGAGGATGATGGAGCTGGAAGGAGACAGCCTGGTTCCTGGCTCCACAAGTGCCTGACGTGTACTTCAGTGGCACAGATCCAGACAAAACGCCTTCTTTCCAGTCCAACCCTTTTTCCATCTATGGGCAGTTTCCCTTCCACACATAACAAAGTCATATACCCCCTTGACTTCTGTTGAGACTTTGCACCCCCCTGCTCACAAGACCTCCCAGGAGCAGCTCCTGGCAGTAATCTCCTTGGCAGCTCAACCCTTTGCCCATTGCCTGGAGAACTTTCGGCATCACTCCCAACTTGCGTGCCCCTGCCATTCATCTCTTCCCTCCCTAGTCTTGTTTCTCCCCTGTTCTGGAAACCGCACCCTCCATATTTTTTTTCCCTATAGTGACCAATCTTCTCCCAGCAGCAGAATTCCCCTCCTGTTTTTCCCACACACGATCAACTCCATAACACTATTCTAGTTATCTGCAGCCTTATGTCATTAGTTTTCTGACATCACCAAATACTTTCTTATCTGCCATTGGTATTATTTATATACACATATATATAAAAGGCCATCTTCCACCATCTTATCGACTGCTGGCTGAGAATAAATCATGTAAAGAGAACAGGCCAGACTTTGGGACCACCTTGGGGAATACCCCACCTCACAGTTATTGGCCCTTGGCAAATACTAGCAAGAAGAGCACATTCACTCTGAAGTCTAAGGAGGCAAATCATATAAACAGAAATCGTGAGTTTCAGCCAAAAAACTCCTTTCTGACAAGAGTCACTGCTATTCATATGACTAGGCTCATTAAGATCAGTGAGAGCTGGAAAAAACTGCAGGATGGAGCCTGCATATGTCTCCTGGCTGAGATGTTCAGCTGTATTTTCCCTTGCGAAAAGGAAAACCAATCCTGCACCACCAAAGCAATAAACAGTGGGATTACTAGTCAGCAACTCAGTGGATACTACTTCCAACAGCACTATAGTTAGTAAGTACTCAGTGACAGTAATTGCTACAAACAACTGAACTACCAGAGAGAGATTTCCATGTTAACTCTACCCATATATACATAAAAATACCAGTTTGTACAAATCCAAAGTATGTGAGGTTAAAGCTAATGGGCTAGCTTTGTTGAGCATCTCAAAAATCAAATTAACTGCAATCAAATTCATGGCACAACTCAGGGTTCATTTCATTACTATCAGAAAATTCAATCTCTGAAATCTTACAATATTAAGGTAAAGCAATGATCTTTCTGTTAAAGTTCTCTCTTTTTTCATTTCAAGGTGAGAAAAAAAGCTGGGGCGCCTGGGGAAGGTGAGGGTGATGATTCTCAATAGATACTACTGCAAGCCTGGCAAAAATTTAATCAATTACTCTTCTATAAAGGAAAGAAAAAAAAAACCAAACATCCTTTCAAACACACACTAAAAGACATTTTGCATTATAAATTCAACCTCTTGCATCTATTTCTACATCATGCCTTTTCTTGCAAAGATTGATTATATACACAAATGCATATACAGGCATATACACACATGCATAGGCATATACATATTTAATATTAAATATACATATTATATATATTTATGTTAATATAAATATTAAATATACATATTTAAATTCAAAATACAAATCCATTAGGGTGCTACTTAAATCTGCTCATTGCTGTAATAACTAATCATCTTATCTCTGTGCTGTACTGTAGGTGGGAAAGTCAGAAGTTCATCGCATTAAATTCAGGCATTTTCCTTTTTCTAATGAAGCTGCCTTTTTGGTTTATTTCACAATAAGCACTCTTTAACCTTACTGCAACACCTAGCTGTAGAATACTCACTGCAATTTCAGTCTCCTTTTTTATCCCTCTTCTTCAAGGTTTCCAACTAGGTTTCTCTGCGGGAGTCAAGTGCAGTTTTAATAAGGCAGATGAGGCAGGGCTTCTCAACTGCTTTTGATAGAGGTGAGGTGGTCAGCTCTTTATTGACTTTCTGCAGTACTGCAGCTATGGACCGTACAGACAATCTTGCTTTATGAGCATGCACCAAGCAGGAAATGGGCCTGGAAATTTCCAGCCGGCAGTGTTTGATGCACTGCTTGAAAAGCTGCATGGTGTGCATATAAAGGAAACTAAGGAGAGCCTTTCTCGTTGTTGTTGTTATTACTAACTCATCAGGCTGCAGTCACTACACATATCTAGGAAAGCCTGCTCAGGAGCCATTTTAAGAATTAATGTCTCAGGAAAAGGAAAGAAAACAATGCTGGTTATTTTGTGCACATTAGAGAGTGCTGCAATCAAAGGTCCTTTAATAAACACTTGGAAAAATCACAAGGGAGGTAACAAGCTGCTGAATTATTCTAGTGTCCTTACCTTGTGCAGGCAGCCACAGCACACACACACACTGCACACAGTGCACAGCTGCACTGATATACACACATCCTCACTAGGGGATGTGGAAAAAAGGAAGCAATCACAGGCTTGTATCATGTACTATTAAGGTTTTATTGATACCAGCATGGAGTAACTGCATCACTAATTAATGGATGCACACAAGCTACACACATCCCTCCAATCAAGTGCCAATAAACACAGGTAGCCTTCTTCACCCTCATACATTTATTACTCCAGCTACTTGCCCACTCCTTGATTTTCTGGACTGCACATCCCCCACTTCCCCAAACATCTCACATCTACATCAGCAAGACACATCTTTGAATTCTGCTCTGGCACTGGGGAGATGCACATCCATGGCCCCATTCATGAGCTTCCCACATTGTGCCCCTCTGAACCAGGTTTGTAACAGCAGATGGGGTCCAAACTATGCAGACAGGAGGTTTGGAACCCTACCCCATAGATGCCCCCACACACGCCGACACAAAATTAACCATTAAAATCAGTTTTGACGTCTCTGTGTGTGTGTCTTTTACTCCCTGCCCAAGGGGGACAACATCCTCTTGCCCCAGATGAGCGCAGCAATGGTGAGCGGATCAAAGATGGCAAGAAGGTTCAGACACTTTGGTGATGGCAGCCCTACAAAAGCTAGAACAGATTTCAATCCCCACAAAAATGTACCCACACGGGGCTGCACTCCCCAGCTCACACCCAGCTGCAGTAGCAGCAGCTGCAGAACCGCCCCTGTCAAGGACCGGCTGAGGTCCCACCTCCTGCTGAAGCACTGCACCTGAGCATCCAACACTGCTGCATGGTACTCAGCACAATTTCACATCTTTCAGCTAATTGCAAAGCTCTTGGGGATTCTGAAAATAAAGCTATACACACACAGGGGTTCAAAAACCCTGCAGCTACAGTGTTCCTATTAGAGGATACACCCTTACTGCACAGAACACTTAACTACGTGCTTAAATTCTACTGACTTCAGGGGGACATAAACATTTGCTTAACTTTCATTATACCAGTCATTTGTTTTACAGGTACCTGGATAATATGTCTTGCCTTTTCATGTTTAGCACTGAGCTCCTTCCACAATAGGGTAATACTTCTTACACATAAATGAAAGAGCAGATAGAAATTGAGGCAGGTTGGATTTTTAGCTAGCCACCTGAAAAACATGGACAATGATGGGCAGATGAAATTGCTGCACACTGCAATGCTGAGTGCTCCTAAATTTTCACCTGCAAGATAAGCCTCAGTGGACAGCTACAACATAGTCCTCAAAGAAGGGTAAGGAAAGGACAAAAATCCATAGCACAGAACATTTCCATACTGTGTTCCACATTTTATTTTTAAAAATGAAGCTACAGGGAATGGACATCCTGTGAAATAACAGATGTTAGACTCTCACCACACGTACACCACTTTAATTCAGATGACCTTGCTGAATTAGAAAGCTAAACACACAATAAATTTGCAGATTTCCACTTTCTCTCCTCAGTGCCTGTCTTGAGCAGGGAAGGGGTGTGCTGGTGTTTAGTTATCTGTGTTTCCTCCCAGTTCCCCATCTGCAGTTCCCCCAAAGTGTGCTCTTACAGCACTTCAGCTTGTTTTTCTAAATCAGATGCCGCTGACATTGTGAATACTATGAATTTTCTTTGCTGACAGGAATTAGAAACTGCTTCACTTTAACCCTCCAAGTTGGCAGAAGCTGGAGACTGGCCTGGACCTGCTGCCAGTTTGTGCTCAGGGTCTACTCCCAGTAGGCAAGAGACACTCAGGGCTTCTGGAGAATCATATGCAATACATTGATTTAATCAAAATTACACGCCAGTCTCACTCTTTAAAGAAAAACTCAAGCAGTCAAACAATTAATGATTTCTTTAATTCTTAAGATCTTTTTTCTGCATGTGTTCAAAATACTCTAAGAGAAAAAACAGACTGGCATTGTCTTTCAGTCTTTTGCTGGTGGCAAAGCAGATTATTCCTATCATGTTCTGCAGGGGTGCTGTCAAATGCTGTTCCAGGCTATGGGCCAAAACCTACCCCCAGCCCATGTGCTCAGTTCCCCACTGGCATCAATGATATCTCCACCATGGACTGACAGTAGTAAATGGGCAGAGATGTGCTGGCTGCTCAAATAGCACGATCTATGTGCTGAATAATTCATTTTAAACTGTTGCACAGATGTCAAAATGTTATTGCTGATTTCTAGCCAGCAGAATGGGCGTTTCTTCTCCTGATAAGAGTGTGTCACTGCCTGTAATGCCAGAGAAGATTTGGGGGATGTCTCAGCCAGACAGCAAAGCCCATACATGGCATGCCTATGAACATACAAATAAAGCGATCATTTTAGACCACCTTTCACTCTCCTTATTAGGATTCCCCTGTGGATGTACTCACCCATTGCCTCCAGAAAGTTTCAGAAAACCAGCTTAAAACATGCCATGGTTACAGGTTTGGGTGCAGTCTCCAACAATCACTTCAGCCCTTTGGATTTATCCTAATGTCCCATGGAAAAACTCTGAAGTACAAACAAGAGTCACAAATGACTTTGGGTAACAAAATAAATCCAAACAAACAGATGGGAATAAATAGATGTATCCTACAGAGTTTGTCAGCCTGGTCATGGAGGGAACTCTATGGTACAAGTCAAAGCTCCTTCTCCCCTCCAAAAGGAGAGAAAAGGAGTTTCCCTGTGCTTCTGCTTTCACTAAACCTGGAGCAGCCAATGTCACTCTGAGATTGTCCAGGTGCTGGCTTCCCCAGCCAGGCAGCCATGGGATCCAGCTGCTGATGGCCAGCAGCCACCTCCAGACCGAAGTGGGAGTCCTTTGTGCAGGTGGGCTGGGGTGGCTGAGGGTGACAGGAGACGTGGAAGAGAATGGGAAAGATCCAAGAAAGGCACAGGTTTTAAACTGAGATCGGAGACCAGGGATCTATGACAGAAACCAAACGAGAAAATGCACCCCACACCATCAGCCCAGGAGCATCTTTACTAGGGATGTGTCAGCCAAAACGTGCAATTTTCCATGCTCCTAGATGGGTCTGTGTGGAAACAGACCTAGGCTTAATGAGGTCTAATTTGTTTTAAATCCATAGGTTTCTTTTTAATAATTAACAATCCCCATCATTCAGCAAAGTCATTCCTTACCCCTGACTACTTGCTATTAGGAATGAAATTTACTGTGAAATACTGTTAAAAGGTGGAAAGCAAGTGATATAATTCAAGTTTTAATTAAAAAATATATATATATCATATGAAGCCAGAGCCATAGAAGGAATCGTAACTGAATGAGCCAAAAAAGACCCCATCCTAACCCAGTGCCTACTCTTCCCAATTACCCACTTGATTCTTTTCATGCTATTTGAATTCTTCTAATTGACTTCTCTTACTGGATGCCCTATGCCCAGACCATATATCAGCTTTTCGCTCTGCGATTCCAGGAACTAAGAGAACATGTCTGCATTATTACCATGAGCATTACACACCCTCACACACAAGGGTTCAGGAACTACAATTAACACATTAAGAAATAATAACTGCCAAGGGAGCAACGGAAGATAAACAGCATGGAGCTGATGTAGCAAGAATTCTGCTTCGGAAAGGGCTGTCTCTTGGGTAACGGGCAAGGGAGAGGAATCAACGCGCTGTGCAATACTGCCCATTTACCAGAGAAAACCCCAAAATCAGTTGAACTGTTCACACGTTAATTTCTTGGAATTTAATTTCACTAAAAGTATTGCTGGCTTTAAACTAGATTTTGAAGGAATTTGAAGGTTCCTGTTCTCAAAGAGATAATAATCATGTCCTGCTCCAAAGTTTAAAATTGGTGTATGTTTTTTAGTATTTAAAAACCTGCCCTGAAGTGCTGTGGGTTTGTCATTTTCTTGTTCTGCTTTTTATGTCGAAGCCAGAAGTACTAATTTCTTTTACAAACACACAAAGATATATTTATAAAAAATAATAATAAAAATACCTTTTTCCTGCTTGTTGCTATCTATTTTTATGATTGCCTGGGGTTTTTTTGTTTGACTTGTTTCTTCAGGTTTTTTTAAAAATAAATTTAAATAATTGAGTTATTTTCCCGATTTTCCCAAGGATTTTTAATGAAAAAAATTATTGAGATTCCAGAGTCTTTTATTTAAAGTTTCCAGTCTGAAAATGTTTTATGTGAGTAGTCCTGCAGCAGCTGGATAACAAAAGCCTGCAAGAGCAAGCCAACGCTTTGGATCGCTATCTGTCTTCACCACTGTACCCAACAGAAATCAAGGAGCATGCTGCTCCTTTTGGGCATCAGCCTTGACTTTAGGTATTGCTTTCAGGTGGACCAGCCAAAGGCCTTAATACTTTTTATTGAGATTAGAAGCCGAAGGAACACGATGGCACAGGCGAGGTTTATGAAATACTTTGTCTCGTGTCTCTCCCACCTTGGGGCTGCACAGCCACAGAAAACCCAACAAAAATATTGCCATTATAATAACAGCATTCCCTACATTCACCCAAATCCCTGTGCAGGAAGAGGGAGGCAGAAGAGGCACAGACACAGAGGGTTAGGATTAGCAGCTCTGCTCAAACCCACCTTTTGGGAGAGCAGGGCACGTCCCTCGCAGCAGGGGCGATGCCTGTGACCCGTGTGGGGCTCGGGCGCAGGGTGTCTGTGACAGGCGTGATCCCCCCCGCTGCCCCCATGCACGGCTCATCAGTCAACTCAGACATTTCAGCAAATCACATGGCACTTTGTAAAAACATAATTGTTTTTATTTTCCAATTTTCCATGTTTTGTGTAGAGTGCTGCTGTATTCAAGTGAAGTGAATAAAAGCATAAACAGCAAGCACCATCTGGAGAACATTCTTCCAGCATGCTGAGAAATAGCAGCCGCCTGTGCACTACCTGCTATAAATAAATGTCATTAAAAAATGTCCAAAAAATTGTTTGTTCCTATTTGATGGAACTATAGCCTGATAAAATTTTCCTTAACCCTGTCTTCAGGTACCCACCACCTTCACAAAAAACCCCCTCCAAACAGAGGCAGATGTTTGTTTCTCCTTCCTTTATGTAAATATGGGTATTACTAACAGAGTAGCAACCCTATGTGTTATTCTAATAACAGCAAAGAGGTTGCAACTGAAGTGTAACGTGAAAAAAGCACTGAAAATCCAAATGCTTTTTAAATTGTACCAGGTTCACAATAGGTTGATATCTCTCAGCCTGCTTGCAAGAGAACAGGCAAAATTATTCATTCTCCAAACTGATAGTGTATCAGTTTGGAGGGGAAAAAAAAAATACCAGAAAGTCCGTAATTTATTTTCAGTCTACACAAAGCCACATCTCCCTCTCTGCTGACAAAATACAGACCAAGCTGGCTGTGGGGTTGTGATGAGGCTCTGCGAAGGGTCGGAGTTTGCTGTGTTTGTTTAATCACTGCAATTAGAGCTATGCAAATAATGAAATTGTTTGCTATAGTGGCCAGGCTGGGGGGAAAAAATTAAAAAGAAATGTTTGGGTTGAGTAATTTAAGAACAATTTTGGTAAAATGAAAAAATAAAAACTCTTTAGTTTATTCTACTCAGAGGGCATTAAAGCCTTGAAAGAATCCATTCAGTTTGAAAGGAAAAATACGTTTTCACTCTGTAACAAAGCATTTGAGCAACTGTCATTTTTTCCTTCTTTTTTTTTTGTTTGTCAGACAAATATTTTCAGCACCCAGGAAGGGATGCTTAGGAGAGCTTGCTGCTTCTTGGGGAGGGAGGAGAGGATTTGACCATCCCTTACGCCAGCCTCGGACACACCTCGTGCCATTGTGCAGGAACAGTGCTGTATTTTTCTCCCTTGAGGAAGCTGCTGCCATCCCTTCTTTTCCTCCATGCCCTGCTCTGGGCAGCCCCCCAGTCCACGGAGCTCAAGGGTGGCAGGTAGATGCAGGTATGGGAACAGCAGCACTGCCTTTTCTTGGTTACACACGGCTCAGCCACAGCTGGCACTGGGTGGCTCTTCCCAGAGCGACACAGCCCTCGCAGCCCACATGAGGCTGGGATGTGGTTTGGGATACAGCATGGGGCTGGGTGTCCAGAGGCTGACACAGGATGCAGTCTGAACCCCCCCTGACAAGCCACTAGCCACCAGTAGGGAGAAGGATTTGAAGAAATTTTAGGAGTTTTCTCCCATGTTTTAAATCCCCCTTATATTAGTAGATGTCACGAAGTGAGAGGAGTGCATCTGTCTTGTTCAACAGTATCCACAAAAACAGGCTGGGTCCCTTGCACGAGAGAGGGGGTGAGATTCCTGACGCACAGGACACATCACCAGCACAGCCACCCATCATCATTTAAGGGCAAGAGCGGAAATGATAGGCATAAATCAGATTCGGTCCTTCCCTCGAGCTATGCCGCTTTGTCCAAACCCAAAATTGTTGTACACTGGTGTGGCCACAGAGCAGCTCTTCTAAAGCCTTGCTTTTGGCTGGCCACCATTCCCACTGGAATCAAAGACATCATTCCCCACCATATTTTATTCTCTGCTTTCACTGGGACTCAATATGCAAGGAACTGCCTGAATAGGGATGAGGGTCTAGTCCCTTCCCCAATGAAATCATCATCTCAAACACAACAAGGGCAGGAAATGATAACGTAGTTACAGTTCTCATTAGCCATGTTTTCCTAATATTTATATTTTAGCTACTTTTATTTACAGAGTCCACTCACACTAGTTAAATGATATACTTTGGAAAAGGATGCAAAGGCTGTCTGGAAGTGAATACACTGGACTACTGATTTGTTAGGATAATAATGATGATTATCATGATTAATCAGCCTTGATGAATAAGATTTTACCAGACCAGGTGTAGAGTAAAGGCAGGTGGTGGGAACATGGCTGGCTGTCCATGCACACATGCGTGCGTGCATGTGTATGGGGGGAAGGGTTGTTCTTTGTTTTGTTTTTGCCTTTGGTCAAATTCAAACAATGTGCAGTAACAAGAAGTAAATGTCATTTTCCTCCCATCCATCTTAATTTGGCGTCCATTTTAAAGCTTACCTTTGACCTTTTAAAATGTTAATACACTTAAGCAGATATAAAAAACACAAAGCTCCTGGAAAAATTAATCACGGCCATATCATGATGCTAGTCTAAAAATGTAACATCAGTTGTTTTCCTCTTTAAAGAAACATTTGTCCAGTGCAGCAGCAGTAACTATGCTACAAATACCTACTATTTCTTTTTCAAACAAATAACCATATTAAATGCTATAGCAAAACCCTTTCAGCATAATCAGCACAACCTATTATGAATCTGTTTTGTTGAGTAACTGCCTAGAACCACAGAAAGGGTCCTGAAAAGGACCTTGAGAAGTCTCCTAACCCATCCCTCTGCCCGTGGCAGGGCCAGCTATATCTAAACATTCTTGACAGGAAACCTTATTTAGATTTCCTTAAAGTAGCAGCCTTAAATAGAACCAGAAAAAAATGCACAAATCAAAATATATAACATATATATATGTGAAAATAATTGATATATGTTCATTATGTATATCAATAATAAAATAAAAAGAGACAACCCCAATCTAAATCGTAAGTCTCCCTCCCCTGACCACTTCATACCCTCTAACAAAAGAGTTCAAAACAGGAAACTCTAATAAAAACACCTCCTTCCCTTTCAAAAATAAAAGGCTGCTCAATTGAGAACCCCAGCTCCTTGGAAATGCAGGGGCACCTCTTCCCAAGAAAATCAGAATCATCAGGTCCCAAAATATTTGGGTCTTTATGCTTCAAAGCAAAGAGCGCCTCAATTCCACCAGAAAGCAAATACAAAGTAAGAGTGTTGACCAGCCTTTCCAGTAACTAAAGTGAATCTAAAATGTCTCTAGCCTATTTGTGATGAAGGGCATCCGCCTCGTCTGCTGACTTAGCCATTTTTGGTGGGAGGCTGTGCTAGGTCCCTCCTGGATAGTCACTGCACAGCTCTGGGGTTACATGCTATGAATGTGGGGATCCATGGCACACAGGCTTATGCTGCTTCCACTTTCCTGTCTGTAACACTCATGGCATCCAGGGCTACCCTCACCAATTTAATACTCCCTTTAGAAGACAGAAAGGTGACAGCCTGTGGTGACAGTCAAAATGTATCCTAAAAGAGAAGTGATGATTTCATAGCTAAACACAGCTGCTACCCAAGCATCAAAAAAAAAAAAAAAAAAAAAAAAAAAAAAAAAAAAAAAAAAAAAAAAAATATCAGTTAGCGACCTAAACATCAAACCCAAACCAAAGGCAGATGCATTCCCTTGGTGAGGGGGGAAGTAAATTCCTTGCATCTGTTTTCTTCCACCTACCAACATTACTTTGGTTGTAGCACAATTGGAACGTGGTCAAGTAGTTTTCCGCAAAGTGAACACAAGCTTAGGCACAAGGGTGCAGGGAGATGTGAGATACTGAGCTTGGCACCACCAGTCCAGTGAGAGAACAACACCCTTTCATATATCCTACACACACAATGCAGCAGCTCTCTAATGCAGAGCCCAGCTTCTTCTGTCACAGAAGCCTTGTGAATGCACCCTAGCCCTACATGGCTCCTCTAGACAGGAAACGGCAAGAGATTAACTCCATCCATCCCTCAAAGACCAGAGATTAAATAAAAGCATGTCACACTATAACTGAAAGGCTCTTCCTTGTGCTCCTTCTTCTAGGATCTGCTTGTATGTTCCTACTTCCTTCTGGCCTCCCTTCAGCATCCCACAGCCTGCAGAGCAAGCTTTGGTTACGTCAGAAGTCCTCTTCCCCCACCTTTCTGCAGGGCAGACCTCCTGGCCGAGAGCTGCCTCTGATCTCCAGCCCCATCACTAAGGCTGGAGATGAAGGCATCTATTATTCAGACAGTGATGCCTGACTTCTTGGTTAAGAAAACCCTGATTAAAAAACAATGTGTTGCCCTTCCTGTTTGCTTTGCAGTGGCCTTGTGTAGATCCAGCTCTACAGCAAGCGATCCATCACCAACAACCAAAAAGACAAGTATCATGCAAACACAAAATACTTCACATTTCACTTTATTTTCTGTGTCCTCCATTCTCATTGCCCATCTAGTTCAATGCTCCTCACTATTTTTAACCTAATTATTATACATGTATATGGAACACCTAGTAATTTTCTTTTAAACAAGAACCATTTTGTGCAGTATTGTCTCATAAGCTTCAAACACAATCAAATTTAAAAGAAAATAAATACAATGAATACACATTTCTCACTTTGCCACTCCTGACCCTTTGTTTCTTGATTTTTTTTGCTTACATGAAACAGAATGTACATGTGCCGTTGCCACACTGTTTATGATGAGTTTATTCACCATATTCTGATCACAGACTAGAACTTCAGTGACAGTCCTCTAGTTAATTAGTTTATTCACTAGGCACAGATGAATAACTGATGAGCTACAAAAAGTTGCTATTGTCTGAGTCAGTCACCAAGTAACTAACTTGGCCATTCAGGCAGGGAGAAGATTTCTTCTTTGAAAGGTGACAAGTAGCTATGTAATGACTTCTATTATTTTCTCAATAAACTCAGAGAAAATAGGACATTGCAGCTAGAAAAACACAGAAAGAGAAATTAGCTGCTACTGTCATTAAGGATTCAGAGACTGAAAAAGAACAGTTGGTGCAATGCAGCTGGAGAGGCTTTTCGGAGTAAAGTGATTATTCTCTGGCCATTAACAAATTATTTTTTCCTGGAATGAAAGACCTGCACTCCTCCAAATAACCTGGCTTTGCTATGAGGAGCACACTGACTGCCAGGGCAGGCGAGGGCCATTGCCCTCTTGGCCCTTCTGGTGGCCACTGTACTACCACCTCTTTGTTTCCATGCCACAGGAAAAGCACAAAATAATTAAAGTGTTGAAGCACATGCAGACATTGGAAGAGCGACTGGTTTTCAAAATCAGCCTGACCAAATGAATTTGGAGCTGTACCCAGAATGTTCAGGGACCTGCCCTCAGCAGCCCCACTGAAGCTTAGTGAGGAGTCACAGTAAACTTCCCTCATCTCTCTTGCCAATCAGAGCTCACTCCCAATCATCTGCTCAAAGACAACACGATGACAAGACATTTGTGGACATGGTCAGTCAGTCCTGGGGCTTGTTCTGATATCTCTGTGCCTGCCATGGGGGAGGTGGGAGGAACCCAAAACCACACCCAGCTTGTCCTCCAAGTCAACAGCAGTTGCCTTCCTGCTGCTACAGTGGCAGCTCCCTAGCCACTCTAAAGGGAGGGGGAGCAATACAGGGACCTGGAAGCTACTAAGCTGAAAGACACTTTTTTTCTGAAGAGGGTGAAGGAAACAGGAGACCTACTCCAGGCTCTTTGTTTAATTCTTGAGAACATTTAGCCCTCAGATATCTCAAAGAAGCATTTCCAAACAACTACATGACCAAACGCAGATGAGTGATGAGTAGTGTCCCTCAGGGATCCATACTGGGACTGATACCCTTTAATATCTTCATCAATGACACTAACAGTGGGATCAAGGGCACCCCTCCACTCTTGTGAGACCCCACCTGGAATACTGCATCCAGCACTGGGGTCCTCAGCACAGGAAAGACATGGACTTGTTGGAGCAGGTCCAAAGGAGGGCCGTGAAGATTATCAGAGGGCTGGAGCACCTCCCCTATGAAGGCAGGCTGAGAGAGCTGGGACTGTTCATCCTGGAGAAGAGAAGGCTCCAGGAAGACCTTACAGCATCTTCCAGTACCTAAAGAAGACCTACCGGACAGACAGGCACAGACTATAGGAACAGGCATTCTAGCAGGGCTTGCTCCAATAGGATAAGGGGTAATGGTTTTAAACTAGGGTCAATTTAAACTGGACATAAGGAAGAATTTTTTTACTGTGAGAGTGGTGAGACACTGCAACAGGTTGCCCAGAGAGGTAGCAAATGTCCCATCGCTGGAAACATTCCAGGTCAGGTTGGACAGAGCAACCTGATCTAGTTGAAGACGTCCCTGCTTAGTGCAAGAGGGTTGCACTAGATGACCTGTAAGGTCTCTTCTGATCCAACTGTTCTATGATTCTGTTAACTAGGAAATATAAAGGATGCTGGAAACAGGTCCTGCTCAGACGGATCCAGTCACTCACAACCAAAGCCAGCACTTGAGCGTGGAGCTGCAGCTGCCACAAGAGTCCGCAGGACACCCAGCCACTCACAAGACTGGCAAAACCCTACAGATGCAATCCTGTAAAGTCACCTCACCCATGTTACAGCACTGCTCTGTACACTAAAGGACAGCATGGATAGAACTGGGTGGGGGTGGGAAAAAAGGAAATCCAGAACTAACAAGCAACATTAAATCATCCGGCAGAGCAGCTCCTCCACAGAGTGGCCTATTTACAGAGTAGCTCAGTGCCCTGGAAGGGATGGGCAATATTGCAAACCCAGGAAAGGAAATTCCCTAGGAGAACAGAGACAGGCTAACAAAGATCCCTGCAGCCTATGATGTCTCATACAGCCACCTCCTTTTTGAAATCTAGAGTCTGCTGGGAGAATTTAGGCCTAGGGCTTTGAACATAAGATAAAGAAAACTTTTTCATCCTGAAAACAGTCTGTGAAACTCAAGTAATGCTGGGAAGTGTTTTACTGTATTGTTATTCTGTAGATGCTGTTTCTGGAGGCAGGACCCAGCACAGCCTGATCTCAAAACAAAGCCATCCATTGCTCGCACCACACATCACCAACCGTCTCCTTCCTCTCAAAATAAAATAAAACAAAATAAAATCAAAGCAAGTACTCCCATAAATCATTCATCCATCCCAGTTTCATAACAAGAATATTTGTCAGCTCCCATTTTAAGTCCCTTTCTCTGGCTGCCTGTTCTACAAAGCCACCATTTCAGCTGCCTGTGCATACAGACCAGCAGGCACACAGCACCACAACAGCTCCTACACCCCATCCTCCTGCCTGCGGAGAGGATGGCCACCTCTCTTCCACAAACCCTCACCTGTGTTGCCATAAATTTTTCAGGGGATTTTTTTAAATATTTTTTTTTTATCAGTAGCTCTGGGGCACCCACCAGAGGTACTCAGCTACTGTAACAATCACGTGATTTATGTAAAAGTAATTGGGGTTAAACTATCTGCCACATCAAACTCTTCACATTTGGCCCCATCTTTAGGACCTAGAAACATCTGAAATAAATAAAGCCATGTGTCATTTAACAGGGTCTGGGCTTAAGTAGGATCATTCTGCATTTTATGGAAGAAGCCTTGTCCTGCCAGCTTTACATAACTACTCTATCACTTGCAAGGTTATCTGTTTTTTTTTCTTTTTCCTTTAGTACCTACATCAAAATATTTTTCCACACAGCTTTTCTTTTCCTTCTTTTTCTTTTATCCTCCAACCAGCCGGATGACAACCACTCCTTATCTTTGGCTGTCTTCCATGCTAAAATAAGAATGCTGTTGTTACACTGAGGGAGCTGTACCCTTCCACCTCCGTTCCCTCCCGACCAGCACACAGCTCGCTGCGCAAGAACGCCCCAGGTTCCATTTTCTGGTCCTTTTTCTGTGATGTTGTTGCAATTTACCCTTTAGCTACAATTTGTATTTCTAAATCACACCAGGCCTCTAGTGCCACCAGCTCTGTAGCCTCAAGTGACAGTCTCTGTCCTGAAGCGCTGGTGATCCTCAGCCCATCTCCACCACCACTGCTTCCCTGGCTTGACGTAGGCTCGGTAACATGAGGGCGAGAACGCAGCCAAACACAGCTCGAACGATGCCGGGCGATTTGATTAGCAGCAGAGAATGACTGGATTAGAAGACGGGTAGGATTAGAGGTTGATGGGTTGCTGTGAGGCTGCTACATCTGTATGATTGGCTCCAGCAGCAGCATTTGAATGTCAAACTGTATCCCCTCGGAGCAGAGAGGTACCACCTACATCAGGCTTCAGAATGCTGTGCGTGAGGCAGCTGGGGAAAAGTAAAGGGTTTGAGTTGGGGTCTGAACTGTCAGCCCAGTACAGATGAAACCTTGGCGGGTCAGGCAGAGATGAGGAGAGAGGAGAGAGGGAAACATGAAATGATTTGCCCACAGCTGGCAATCACTGGCAGTTTGTGTCAGAGGCAGAAACGGGAGCCAGATTTTTTTTTAAAAATGATTTCCTCATGCAGGAGATGAGCCAGCCGCCTTTGTTACATCTAAATGCATTTTTACCCCTGTAATTCATACTGCTGTAGGCTCTGCACAGTGAGCTCAAGCATCCTGAAGTTGTAGGGTGCTCAGTGTGACCTGCTCAGATATGCCATGCCTGCTACATGACCAGCTCCATCCTTCAGCCCATGCCTACAATGCAATCAGCTCACACTGCAAAAGGTTTTTTTTGGTAGGAAGTGATCAGCACCCTGCAAAAATCACTGAGGTGATTTCCAGTCTGACTCGGATAGCTCTGGCTACCGGATCGCCTCCAGAATTTCATGTATACACGAGAACTCAGCATCACTCTCCAGTCAACTCAAACAGTTATCCCTTCTCCATATTTGGCTTCAATCATCTCTGAAGGTGAAAGAGACTTCAGCATCTCCCTACTGGAGCTCCTCACAGAAATGCTCTAAAATTCAGCAGAGATGCCAAGGACAAAATAGTGAGGATGCATTAATTGATCAGGCTGCTCTAGCAGAGTGGTACAGGAAATCACATCAGCTATCAGCAGCCTCCTGAGCTAGTTACTGTAGTTACATCTGATTAACCGGGGCCACTCACAGAGTCATGAAATGGAAGGTAAGGGTTTTCCAAATTTACATATTAAAAAAATAGAGGTGTGCTGATTTCTGTTTTATGGAGTGTTTCAGGCATAACATTAGTAATCAGTAGCACAGTTGTGAGGAAATCTTTACTACGAATGCTCAGCCGATTTGCTAATGATAAATGACATGAAAGGTTACTTAGAAAAAAGAAGAACATTTCCTCATCAAGTCTAAATGGAAAATACCTGAAGAATTAATGGGCAACCAGATACTCTTTCCTCTTTAACAATACATTCCCATTAGACAATATACATACTTTGAATCCCGCATTTGAATTTTTTTTTTTAATTACTTCTGATGGAGAACGGCACACAAGAAAACCACCATCAACAATAGTAACTAAAGCAAAGCCCAACCAATCTCTCAAAAAAGAGGTTAGGGTGGGGGGGGAAATGAGAGAAGGGGAACAACTGCCCTGCAACTCCCGCCCAGGGCGCTTGCACCCTGCAGCATCTCCCCGGAGGAATGCAGAACTTCTGGAGCGCGACACTTCACCGTGGCACCCACCGCCACGTACGCCCGGACTGCTGCGACGCCGGCGCAGATGACCCACGCCCCGCGACAGCCTCATCCAGAAAAAGCCATTAAGGGAGACGCAGGTGACAGTCCATCCGCCTGGCACACTTCGCCAGGAAGCCGGGCGACAGCGGGAGGAATTTCTGCCCCAACGTCGGAAGGGTAAATTCTCCTCCTGCATCTCGCCCGTGACGGGCTACGCGAGGGACCCCAAATCATCCCATTACCGCCCATCTTGAAATCCATCCTACGTTTTTTTAATCTCCTTCCCCAGAGCGCGGACCCGGGCGCCCAACGCCGCCGTGCCCCTGCCGTGTGTGTTTTGTCGCCCGTGGGGCAGGAGCCCCGAGCCGCGGGGGGCGATGCCTGGCCGCGGCACGGCCGCTCCTCCCCGCGCACCCACGGGCGTGATTTTGGAGAAGTTGCGCAGGCAGGAGGAGGAAAAGGAGGAGGAAGAAGGGCGGGGGTGGGGTGGGTGGCTCTGCCCGTGCGGTCACGGTCTCGCCCCGTCCCTCTCCCAGCCGCGGTCCCTCCGCGCCCCCCACCGCCGGGACAACCCGCACAAAGCCGCCGCCGCCACCGGGATCTCGCTGCGCCCGCTCGGCGCCACCAGAAACAATAGTCAAGGGCCGAAGCGGGGACCGCGGGGCCGCCGCCCTCCCCACGGTACCGCAGCGCCC
>VZRN01000629.1:606103-627691 GCA_013397935.1 Dasyornis broadbenti
GGCGGAGCCCGCCCAACCTGCCCCACGCCCGCCAGCGCCGGCCCCGCCCCGCGCCGCCCCCGCCGCACCGGGATGCGTGCGGGAAGGAGCGCCGGGGTCCCGCGGAGCCGCGCCACCGACAGCCCGGACGCCCGGGAGGATGCTGCAGCAGGCAGCGTCATCCTTGTTCATAAATCTCCTGGATTTTTTGCTCCCTGCTTGCTTGAAGTTTTGACCTTGTCTTCTCTGCGTCTATCTCGGATTGACCACGATTCTGACTTCCTGTTTTTCTTTATTCACCCTCCACCTCTTTCCCCTCTTTTTAATTCTTCCTCCCCCGCGCCCCGTCTTTTCCATCCTCATTCCCCCTTTGCCCCGTTTTCCCATCAGACTCTGAATATCCCAAGCCCCTTGACCTCAGGCTCTGGGCTTTAAAACGGTTTTGTCAAGGGCGAAAGAGTTTTTTGTAGGTTTCAAATCGCTATTAAGTGTCGCCAGCAGCTTATTGGAAGGTGCGGTGCATTAAACTAAATCCATGGCTAGTATTACATAATATGCCCTCGAATGTACATAAAAGATGATTGTAATTCCATCTGGATTTCTGTTGATATTAGCAAACCGCTCAAGATTTCCTCTTGCGGTTTTATGGGCTTTTCAAAACCTCTGACTGGTGCTGGATCAAACAGATTATGATTTAAGAAAGGGTAAAGCACACACACTCATGACATCGCAGGAATTAGTGAAAGAAGAAAAAAAAACTTAGTAGGTCATCTGCCTAATCCGTCTTCCAAAAGAGAGTAGGAATGTCCCCCATATAGTAATTTATGGGCATTTGTCTAGTTTTCTTTCAAATGCTCCAAATATGTGGCTTCCTCATTGCCCGTAGGAATTTAGGTCAAGCTGCCTGAGAGGGAATTTCGTAGCATCTTAGGATTTAAAATCCACTACTGTTTTTCCAAAGTGGTTTGTTGGGTTTTTGGGTTTTTTTCCCAGACAGCACAACTGTACAGTTGCAGTTGGTCATTTATTTCTTGCCCATCATCATGGAAGGATTTTGGCCATCACTTTCCCCAGGCTGAGAGCCCAGGGACATGCACAGCTCAGAAAATGTCAGCTTCATGCTCAGTGTGGCCAAAGGAGTGACTCAAATGTCAGGACTTGTTAGGAGAGCAACGAAGAGGAAAAGATTTTACACTGTAAAATGCATGCTGGACCTGTGCTCTGAATACTGCTGGAATTCTGGTCTCACCTTCTCAAAAAAGATGCTGCAGAGCTTGAAATGGTTCAGAGGAGGCTAGCAGTGATGATGCATGAAAGGGTTTTCTAGTTAGGTACATGCAGCCTCACAAGAGGCACTAGAGGGGCGATGTGACAGAGGATCCTCAAATCTCAAGCAGCATGGAGAGGGTGAGCAGGGACTGCTGGCCCTGGCTTCCAGCACAAGAAAAGGAGAGGCCATTAAATGAAGGTAACAGACTGCCTGACTGTACAGAGGTGATTCTTCATGCAAACACAGCTGTGGAGCTCTTGGCCATCTGACAGCAGGCAGTTGATGTCATTTTGAGGGGAGAATGAGTGAATTAACAGGAGAGAAAGCCACAGAGAGCAACCAAATCACAACTTGCTCAGAAAGGTCCCTCCATGACAAATGTTTCGTGGCTGGACTTGCTCTGTTTTTGCCCCTTCCCCGTGGTGTATGTTGGTAGTCACTAGCAGTGAATACAACCTCTCAGATTTAATGTCACACCTGTGTTAATTTTGTGCTGCCCACAGGTTTCCTAATGCCCTTGCTGCACAAAATTGAGTGCTAAAAGGAAAGAGTGGATTTCAGTGGGAGGATGTCACTGCTGTACCAACATGTGGCATATCATGGAAGTTGGAACCATCATATGGAAAAACCATCATTATGCATTGCGTCACTGAAGAGAGAGAGAGGACTGCTTGCAAAGAAGTTTCTGTCACTCTTCTAAAATGTGACAGAAATAATCAAATCTAGCTGTGGCCTGGGGACAGTGACCTTAATTTAAAATCAATCAAAAATCCCTCTCTCAATGGCAGCTGATTGCCCCATTTGCTTTCAGACTGATGCCCTCCCAGCCCTGCCATTGTCAGTGCTGTTACACAAGTGGGTAAGCGTTGTGTTGTCTTCTTGTCTTCCCTCCTCCTCTGCGTTTTTGAAGCTGAGATAGCATGGTCTCAAACACTTCCAGCAGAAGAATTTTTTCTGTGCATTAATTTATAAATCTGTACAAGTATGCCTCAGCATTGCTGCTTTATCCATGCAACTTCTCTGGAATCTGCCAGTTCAGTGTTATATCTTGGAACAAAAAACTAGCTCTGGTGAGGTGGGTTGCCATACAGGAGGCAAACTACAGCAAGAATGAAAATGAAGGAGCCCAAACTATATATGTGAATGACCTTTGTCAAGTGACTCATGGTCATAGTCTTTTACAGGACACAACCCATAGACTGTTTTTACACTTGTTTGTGCAGGAAAATCTATTCAGGTAGATCAGGACAGCCACCATTTGCCTGTGATGTTGCTCCACATCCGCCTGAATCTCAGCACGAATTCAGGTACGTGGCACTCCTCAGCTCCCATATAAACGGTGTTCTAAAGTTGGGTGTCTAAGGTAATTCTGTGGTGAGGATCTGCATGAAGCTGGTGTATTGCCTGTGCTGATAAACAAGCCACCTTTCCTTTTGCCAAGCATGTGAAGCAGTCGGCAGCATCATTCTTCTCACCCTATCACTTGATCTCGTAGAAACACTTTGATCCTGGGGTAGTACAATACAGTAGCAAAATTAATGCTGCCAGATGCGATTACTAACACGACAATCCAGCATGCGTTGCAAGCTTTAAATTCTGCATAAGCAGCCACACTACAAATGCAGGGTGGGGAGAACTGACAGATGAGTGCACACACACTGTCTGTTGGGAGCATTCGGAGCCCAGCAAGAGCGCTCATTGCACCTAAAATGGGGGTTCTGAGCAGATGCAAGATTCATAGTGACAGAAGTAATTTTCAGGTTTGCCTCTAATAATATATAGGCAGTAGTAAGCCTGTGGCAAGTCCAAATTGAGTACTGAGCAGCTTTTAAATTGTTTAAGGCATTATCTATTATAAGGAAGTTTATAAAGCTCCATCTCCATTATTTGAGTTTTCACAAGGTCATAATCCACTTGACCCTCGTGGTTTATTTCATCACTGTTGTCCCTCAGAGGAATTATAACCTTTACCATTACCACTTGCTAAATATATCACGAGGTTTTAGTGATATTATCGTAAATCACCAAGCTCAGCTTTGTTGCTTGTAATGTGACCATAGTACATACTGATTTTTGATGCAGTGATTGTCAGCCCAATCTAGTTGTATTTGTTTAATTATTTCATAAGGGGAGGAACACATGCTAACAGATATAAATGTGTATTTGATTTTCTTTAACATTTAAAAATTGCCTTTTTCTGAGGTCATCTGAACTTCAAGTGTGGGCTTTTAAGGCAAAATTTCTGCAATCAAACATGAAAAATACAAACTCAAGGATATTGAAATCAAGCACAGTGACTTCAAGAAACCGCATTCTCACAATTGTTGCTCTTTTCAATTAAATGTATGAGCATTCATTAGAAATCATATGTAATTTGATCATCCTGAAAGCATTTAGTAAGAAGAACAAAGATATTACATGTGGCTTTTTAAAAGGATAAGCTATAGGGAAGCTAATGATAAGTTTGGATAACAGTAATGCATATAACTATGTTGCTTTTTACAGTTTGGTCTGTTTTCTAGCAGAAAGTGGGTCCCATGTCAGCCCCCAGCAAAATCTAAAAGAGAATTTGCCATAGCAAAGATGTGCTACTGAAGCCAATCCTTCAGTTGCACTTGAAGATCTGCTGGGATCAGACATTTGGCCTCAAAACCTTTGTGACAAGGCATACCTTGTTAAGCAGTAATTGGGATCCAGTCAAGCTGCTTCTGGCTCCAAGAAGGATTCACCAGTACTATAAATCAGTCTTACTTGCTGGCAGTGCTGGGATCCAAAATTTCTTTGCAGCAGCACCTGCAGAAGAAGTTTATCTGTCTGACAGGATATTGTGGGGCAGGTCTGGGCATACACTACCATTTCTGGTGATGTATGGCAAGACACCTTGAATCAAGAATCTCTCATCTGATGAAACTGTGGAAATCTGTCTTTGGGGAGGAGGAGGAGGAATTATCTGTCTTTATTCTACAGACCCTTCCACTGTGGCAGAAGGAAGAATAGGGGTGCACTTCAACATTTTCCACCTCTCCACCAACCCACAGGCTTGCATGTCTACAGTATATTAATTTACATCTGAGTTAGTCACTCTTCAACCTTTATGGTGAGCCAGGAGAAATAAGCACTTTTAGCATGCAATTTATTTGACCTTTCTTAGACATCTACTGTAGGAAGAGATAAATCACTGCCCCAAGTGTCAGTGTTTCTCTGTTGACCACAAAAGGACCAGAGAGTGATTAGTTCAGAGGCAGGTATCTGTATTGCTGGCTGTCTACAGACAATTAGACAAATCCCAAACAGATTTTTCTACAATGCTGCTCTTACGGTGGCTGTTGAATTGTTTTACAAAGATTTTTATTTTTATATCATGAGTATATAAAATAACATCTTTTTCTCTTTCTTTTACACATTTTTATTTTTGAGAAGCATTATGTTAGCAGAGCCTGCATGTTGTGTTGGAATTGATTCTGTTGGTGCTCTGTTCAGAATTGTTTTCAGCTACCTTCTGAGAAATGGGCAATTTTTGCACTATTTCACCCTGTGAGTTTCACTAAATATTTGTCTGATTTAATGCAAAGGTGGGAAAGGGGCACATTTTACACCAAGGAAATGAATACGGCATTAGAAATATCTCTCATCGCTGTATGTGACTAGAAAGCGAAGATGATTATACACACTTTTTTTTTTTTTAATTTGATCACAGAGCAAGATTTTAAATGCTATTAGTAATGAAAGATCCATGGCAGTAAGAGTCACTGTACTGCCAATAAGCCCACTGAGCCCGTTTACAGTGCATCTCAGAAAAGGCCCAAGGCTCAGATGTCTATCTCCATGTTCTTGTTTTCCCAACAAGCAGTGAATAATGCATTAGTTTTGCTTCAAGCGCCCTATTTTGAATATGCTTTAGCTGGAATTATTAGCTTTCATGTATGTAGTGTATATTGTTAACAGAGGTCATGCTCTGCGCCCATCTAGTGCTGTCTCCAGAAGTGCCCTGGCACAGCACACAGAAAGGTTTTACTAGAAATTCACATTGTTGGTTGTCATCATGAAGTCCCTCGAGATGTCTGTATTACAGGTACTCCAGATCCAGCTGGAGTCACTGAGAATGTCCCTGCAAACACCACCTGTGTTTGGCTCAAGCTTAAAATATTTACAAAGCAGGAGGAGGGAAACTTTTATATTGCAGTGACCTGGGAGGACTCCTAATTTCTGTCCTCATACTGTTCTGTGGAGATCAGGCCTTAGACCATCTGCCCCTTTGCCCAGGCACTCCAATGGGTGCGTTGGGCTGTGTTGAGAACATCTGAAATTGTGTAAGAACAAGTAAATCCCTGGGGCTGCCCCTCCCTTGGCCAAAGTGAGGAGAGCCTGAAGACAGTCTTTCTTAAATCCTTAGGTCTTGACAAGGGCTACCAGCGACCCAGTACTGACAGTGGCCCTTGTCATCTGCTGAAACTTGTTTGAGAAAGGGGTTGCACAGCTGAGTCCTGGGGTGAGGCCATGCTCTTGGTTGCTGAAGCTGTACCATTCTCCCCCTCAGCAGCTGTGGTGGTCTAAAAAGAGAATTAGCTTTTAGAGTTATAAAGAGAGCATTATTTAAGATAAATGGTATCATTTGCAAAGGAGTAGGCGTTTACTCACACAGATGTGCACACACACACACGCACACATCCCTCAGTTAAGTTTCCACAGCTACCCTTAGTGCAACGCAGCCAGCTGTTAAATCCAAAATAGCAACGAGTGCACATCATACGCCCTCTGTATTACCATTTGAAAGGGACAGTTCCTTGGGAGGATGGGAATTTGACAGGATATGAATATGTCTGAGACTCTATTAGGCACTAATTCAGCAGGACTGGCTGAATAAGATGAAGAAGCAATGAGGAGGAGAGAATCTCTTCAAATTTGAGCTGATTGGTGATTTTGATGAAAGCCCTTTAGTCTCATTCAGTGACTGTTAATTACCTCTGGAAATTAACATTTATTTTTCTCTTCAGGAAATGTTGTTCGCCTGCCAATACAGAAAGATTAATTAAATTCTTCCATGGATGAAGGTGAAAGGAGGGTCCTTGTGGTCAGTGCATGTTTTGGCTGTAGATGCAGGGATGTCGTGACAAATTCCCTTTTGAAAAGAGCAGTCCAGCTCTTTCCTCTTGTGTTTTCGCAGGAAACTGTGTCCTTGTCCTTCTGGGGTAAGGTTGGCCTGTGTGTGCTTTCACCAGGAAAGTCTGGATGTGGGAGAACTGTCAGAAAAGGGAGGGAAATTACTAGGGTTGAACAGCCTGGAAGTAAATTAGGGGAAGCCTCTTGCAACACTCATGGAGAAATAATAAATAATCTTGAACAAAGGTATCTCTGCTTCAGCTGAAGGGAAACCATCAGCTTAGACTCATCTATACAAAGTATCACAAACGTTAATTGAATCAAAAAAGTGGTAACTTGAACCTCACATCCATAAGCTATGCCCGCTTCTCCTACCAGTTCTCATTTATTTGATCCTGGCGCAGCCTCAAAAGCTGCTTTTGTCAGTACTAATGATGGTCCTTCCACTGCTCAAGAGTTTATTTCCAGCATCCACTATTATGCCATTCACTTCTACTGTGCAGAATTAAAAAAAAAAAAAAAGAAAGAGTGAGGCAATGTCCCAGGAAAGCTCCTGTGCAGGGTTGGTACAGGCTTTTGATTGAGTTCTTGATTTAAAGCTGTCAGACAAGTATATGGGTATAATTGTTAAAAATCAGAAAACATAATGAAAGGAAAGGAATGCTCTGTTCTGTGATCTATTTTTTTCTGATGGAAAGACCTTGCATTAAGTTTTAATGATAGATTAAATAGATGTAAAGTCACTTGGAAGCCCAATGGGCAGAGAGATTTCAGTCTGCCTCTGTCAGGGTCTCGGGGAGGAAATGAGGCAGCTGAGAAGAAGCTCAGCGTCAGGAAGGAGGCAGACAGGTCAAACAGACAGGCTTTCCAGAAGCAGCTTTGCTGAGAGCAAACAAGCAGCTGCAGTCAATCGAAGCCAGCAGGGCAGCCAGCTCCAGAGCTTGCTCCTGGTTTGTAGTGCAAGCCAAACCGCCCTGCGGGGAGCCGCTCGTGTGTTCCCACCCTCCGTGCAGCACCGGGGTGGCAAGCTGGCATCACCAAGAGATCTTGCCAGGAGTGCGACAGCTCGACTGGGGGAAGGATGTTAGCCTACATGCCAGCCTTCCCCACCTGCAAAAGCTGCCTGCCCCACCCCCCCATCCTTGTGCAAGGCTCCTCTGGGTGCTGGGCTGCAGACTTCAGAAAGGGTGTGCAGGAAAATCAAGAATTTTGGGTCTGATCCTGGTCTCGAGGGGGGAGTATTTTCCACACATTTGCCAGGATCAGCAGCAGGCCAATGCAGCAATGAAAATGCAACCCTCGCTGACCTGACTTGCTTTGATCAGAGGGGATCCTGCTTAAGAGAGGCATGGGATACCATCCTGTATGTTTATCTAGCAGCAACATTGAAAGATTGAAGGGTTACACTTCGAGGACTCTATCATGGATGAAAGACAAATCTATTTTGGCTCTTGACTGTTCCCTATACAAAGTGAAGAGGAAATAATACTTGGCCCATTTGCAAGTGTCCCATCGGTTACAGATTTTATCTCTAGTCTGCTTTACAGTGTGTTTTGAAATCAATATGTGAAAGCACAGCAAAAACCAGTATTTGTTACATTTTGCATAAGCTATAATCTTAGGGGTTGCTGTCAGCCAATGGTGACATCTTTTGGATGTGATAAATCTGGAGATTAGTAATTTAGAATCTGTTCAACTGAATCCATGCTGAGGAAAAGCATTGCAAATTATGAAGACAGGCAGCAAGAAGCATGAAAAAGTTATATAAACAGAGAAGATGGGATGGAAAAGAGTAAGAATCTCACATAGGACACATCTGTTCAGTGGCCAGTCTGGAAAAAAACAAAGTAAAAGAAGAGATTCTTCTATACAGTCTAGCCAATCTAGATCCCTTTTTATAGCTTTTAAATAATGTCACACATGGAACAAATATATAATTTCCAAAGAAAAACATGGAAAGTCTCAGTTATGTTCTTATGAATGCTTTCTATTTCTTTCCCAGCTAAATCTGTTTACCAAGTTGGACTCAATTCTGCAAGTCGCTTCTTCAGAACTACATTTTTTGACAAATTTGTTGTTTGCCAAAAACATTCTCCCAGCTTTAATAAAAAAACCAAAACCAAACAACTAAAATTCAATGGATTGGAAAGAATCCAGTAGGCTTTGTTTCAGGCCTTGTAAAGCAGCAAGTAAACATTTTCTGCATGCTTTAGTAGAGTATATGACTCCTCAGACCTCCACGGTCTTTGTGTAGAAGAAGGGAGCTAAGCACATGGAGGAATAACTAGTTAGATTTGTTTCATCTTCAGTTAAGAAGGCAAGCTAGATCTCCTTCTGCCTCTGGCACTGACATTAAGCTGCCACCATTATAGTCACAAAAACTTTTTCCTCTTCTATGGCACACAAATCCAAGTGTCCCAAAGGACATTAAAAGGTAAGTAAATAACTTCATGAACAAAAGAAATGAATGCTCATAAGTGAAATAGAGAAAACTGAGGCTACCTGGAAGAATTCTGTCCTATTTGAACTTGTGTTGAGCTCATCTGCCTTCAACTGATCATATCATAGCAAATAGAAACATAGAGGTGCTATGAGAACAGTTTTCATGGTGAATGTGCAGGCTGATGAAACTGAAAAGCGGTGTTTGACAGTGAGTGAGAGAGAAAACATCATATTAGACGTGTTAGATGAGCAGTGTCTCCTGTTCCTAAAAAATACTGGCTTGAATGCCATCTTGTGAGACAGAGAGAAAGAAAGATACAGTGATACACACATAAACGTATGATGGAAAGAAAGCTACATACATGTGTTTATGTGTAAGCCAATACTAGCACTGAACAACAAATGGCTCAGAACTGAGGCAGAGATGTTAATGCACATGTGCTTCTTGCTGCAACTTTCTTCTTCCTGTCCAGAAGTGTTCACAATATTATTTGCCTGCTACTTTTGCAATATTACCTGTTCATCTTCAAACAGCCACCACACTCTCTTCCTACAAAGCTAAGGGACTGTTGGCCCTCTCTGGCTTTTGGGATTTTGTGATAACTCCCACAAGAGCAGTCAGTGCATGAGTAATATTGGGAGCCTGGCAGCCCATGTCACCGTGATTCCACAAGATGTTATTTTATGATGCAAACACATCCTGACCTCCAGAGCACTCAATATATCAAATGTGTAATGTATGCAGAAACAATCCCAATAAGGAAGGAGGTAAATAAATTTGTTATGATTTTAATGATATGCATTTTAAATGTCACTTTTGCTGAGCAATTAGGGTCTGAAGAGAGTGACCTTTGCACAGTGCTCAAATTGTCCTGAGGCACAGTACTCCTCCATGCATTTATTACTGCCTTGTGTGATGAAATGTAGGTGGTACAATGCAAGTCCATCATTTGTGGGAGGGACCTTTCTGGCCAAGACACACAATAAAAGCAAGGTGGTGCAAACTTTCTGCCACAGAAATGCTGTGACAAGCAAGGGATGTTATTTGTTGAAAGGCACTGCACACGGGTGCCCTTCAAGACACACATGTACAAATGTGGGCTGGGAGGTCTCTGTCTGAAGAGCAGAGAACAAAGAGGACCAAATCACCTGCCCAAAGTGTGGCACTCTGCCCTTCCTCTTGCTTCCCAGGTGAGCTGCGTGGAGATGGACCGTGCTGTCTAACTGGGCATGGGAACAACATCTCCTTACACATCCCTGCTGCTGGATTCTGCTACGAGCCCAACAGCTTCCGGATGGTGTAGCACACCATCTATTTTCATGTGTATCTACCCTCTGAGTCATGTTTAAGATAATTTTTCTATTTACTTAAACCAAGAAGAGATGTTTTAGCCATTAACTTGTAGGGCCACTGGTCTGTCATTACCAACAGCAGATTCAAAGGCAGTGTTTCAGGCAGAGGAGTGATCCCAAGGTAAGGCAGTCCCTCTGGGGTAGCTGCCACTGCAAAGGGGAAGCAAAGCCATAGGCAGCTGCTTCCACCTCCTGAGCTTCTGCTGGTGGTGTGTGCAGTTCACATATGGGAGCTACCTATACCCTAGGTCTGTGGCTATAAAGTATTAGCTTTACAGCTGAGGCATTTTAGTATGTGACAAAATGCAAGTGGAAGTAGGAAATATTAAAATACAGGACTGTGTTTTGGCAAGCAATATCACTGCAATAATGTAGTAATGGGCAAGGTCTACCTTCCAACTGTGCCTTTGTGAGCACTGCCATAAGTACTGGACATTGTGTGGCATCTGTTAGTTCAAAAACAGTGTGATGCATCACCAGAATAAGCAGTAGCTTATACAGAGCCATTTTTCTCCCTCTTCAGTATTTTTCCTTTAGTATTGGTAACAAATTAGTACATCTCTGATGGAGACTGCCAGAATTGCCTGCTGGTCTGTTAGGAGTGGGGAAGGTGCAAGAGGACCGATGGTTCTGCTTCATCACAGAAGTCCCTCTGCAAACTGGAAGGCCAACGCTAGCAAGGGATGTTCAGAAAACCTCCATATCTAATCAATTCTTGGTTTTATTGCTAGCAAGGCTGTCAAGCATTGGGCAGATGGCTAACATTTTCTTTCACTATCAGGCTCTCTGTTGGATTCAGACCAATAATGTAAATATAAACAGCCCTGGCTCTGGGTCACTAAAGCCTCCTGCCATCCGGCCTCCCAGAGAGATATTATTTAAATGAACTAGGGAAGTGGGTATCCCTGAGTAAAACAAACCAATTAGCTGCACAAACTGAAGAACTGATCTCTTGAACCAAGTACTCAATTTTGCCATCACTAACCCATATCCAAGTGGATTCAGTTCCATGTTTACTACATGCCTGGTGCTCGGTGGCTTTGCAGGGCAAGAGAGGTGTTGGAGTATTTAGGATAGTGTGTGTTTTAGGCCATCTGGCATGTGTGAGCCACATATGGATCTCCTGCCACATTGAAATGTTGAACAGCTGGAGCCCAAACCTGGTGGTCTGTCCAAATCTAGCCGTATTGCCATGATGGGAGTCCATCTCTGGGGCTGATTCCAGTGAGTCCAGGGAAAATTCAAATAATTCATTAACAGCTTAAAGCTTTGTGCCACTTCTTTCCAGTGTGCCCATATGTGTGATTTGCTGCCATCAGTTCTGCAGTGTCCTTCCGTTCCCAAGCTCTGATGCATTCAGCTTGCTACCACAGAACACTGCAGCCTGGTACAGCCAGTGGGGATACCTGTATGGAGGTGCCTATCACTGCTTCCCCTTGAGGAAGAGCCTCTTGTGGGACACTGTCCTTCATGTCCTCCTTACCTGTCCTGCCCACGAAGAGAGGGACTGGTCTTACCACTGACCCAAACCCATCATGGAGAAGCACCCATGGCTACACACCAGCTGAGCACCTGGTTCTCAAGGGACACCAGCTCCTGCCATCATCCCACTCTGGACACAGGGCATTTCCAGTGTAGCATCCATCCTCCTGCTTCTTAACATCTTCCTCCACATCCTTGAGATTGATCTTTCCTGAGCAGCATCAGTATCAAGCTTGATCCATTTGGGTTTGACCTTATGGCAGTGCAAATGCCATTGGGGTCCACAAGACATGGGGAGGCCATGTCAGAACCCTGCTGTATATTTTTCCAGTCACAGAGTAGAAAAGGGGAATATAACAGAGTAGACGATGCATGCTTCAAGCCTGGAAATTGATACTTTCTAGGCTTAACTGTTTTAAACCCTAGCTTCTGGAAAATCTTTTCCAGAGTGGAGAGACCTCATGACATCTTCATTTCACCCTGGAAGGGAGATCTTAAATCAGAGAATTATGTAGTATTAATAGGTGAGGTAGCTCCTCTAATCTGCAGCAGCATGATTAATCTCTGGAACATTTGTAGGTAAGCACCAGTCCTGTATATCGCTGGAGAGGTGTTTAGTTTTCATGTCTTTTAACAGCATTTTTGCTTGCTTGTTTACAAAGCCTATCTGAACCATGTGTCTCAGATCTTTCCTTTTGGATATTTTCATTGGTTTGCTGTATCAAATGGAAGTGCATAGGGATGGAATAGGGTTGGCATTGTTCTGGCTCTTACTGCATCTTGAAGTCAGTGTACACCTGTCGTAGGTTGTGGCTTCAGACAGGGAGGGGAAAAACTTCTGGATCATGCATTAGAAATTATTCTGAAATATTATCATGCATTAGAAATTATTCTGAAATATTATCATGCATTAATTTAATGCTTCTGTAGACAAATCGTATTTCAATGATCTCTGAAAAGAGAAAGGAATAGTTCATAGGGCATAAATGAGCAGGGCGACTGCTAAAAAAGAAAGTATGCAAATTATACAGAGAGATATTCAATACTCTCATTTAAAATATTGAGTATGGAAAGGGAGTCTAGCTTCAGAGGGGGTAGGGGAAGTTCTCATGCAATTATGCAAGGATATTCATGTTTTACATTTACAGTGTTCCACAGAATATCTGGAATTCAGCTTATGCTGCCTTTCAGAGGTAAAATAAATAGAGGCTAAATAAATGGAGTGAATGCAATTAAACAAGGTTAACTTGCATCTAGACTTCTGAGAGCCTTGTATTTGCTTCATTTTTCAGTCAGAAATTTCTAAAAGCGTAGGCTTTTTTAATTAAAAAAAAAAAAAAGCCAGACAGAGAATCTTTCTTCCCCTCTCTGGTGTTTTTTTTCTCAACCACTTGCGCTTTTGCTGTGCTGCAGGAGTAGCTGGGAGACAATTGGAGGTTATTTTTAGACTGACTCACTCTGTAAAGCTGACATTTGTAGGTTAGGCGTACCAGTCGCTGACTGCTTCTTCTTCTGCGTCTTCCTTAAATATTCCCCTTCTAAACAGTTGGACATCCTCCTCCTCCTTCCCCAGTCTTTCCCCATAAGTATCAAAGTACTAAACCCACGTTGTGTCTGTCAACATTTTCTGTTGAGCTGAGTTAAATGCATCATTTAGGAGGCACAGTCAGCTCATATCCTCTCACGCAGCTGGAAAAACACAACACGATGCAATGCTTCTGCACCTCAAATCTGCTCTTAATGGAGCACAGCATACTGAGCATCCCTCTAAGGCACAGAGGAGGACCAGGACACGGGCCCTGCCACAGGGCCGGGTTCACGTACTGGGGGTCCCCATAAGGTTCACACCAACACATCTTCTCTGCTTCACATCCTCCCAAGAGGAATTTGGCTGCCCATAACCTATGTCCCCAGAGAAAGGATGCCCAGGAGCACTATGCAATGTGGCCTGCATTTCTAGGGGTTGCCTTTTTACAACCTTGCCCTCTGAAGGTGGAGAAAATGAGCTTTGTTTAAAAGTAAAATTGCTGGTGTGTTTTGCCTCTGAGGAATGATCCGGATGTGGGTGTGCAGGCAGCAGCCCATGGGAGCTGGGGTGCAAATCCCTGGGATGGATTGTCACCAATTCAAGGAGCTGGAGATTCCCTGGAGTGGAAGAGACTCCATACTGCAGTTACTCACTGCTCTTAAGCCATAGCATTTAGCAGCACGGCAAATTTAAATCTCTGAGCTTTCAACTCTGAATTCTGTCAATCTGCTGGAGTTTACGGAAACACAAAGACTTTCTAAGCCCAAGGAGGAAAGATGGTTGGTAAAATTGGAATTCAACAGCAGATTAGATTATGAAACTGCCATTAACCTACTCTATATTATTAATCTCAAATCCTTCTAATATATTTGACATGCAGCAGTACAAACATTATTTTCCACTTAAATTAAGGCTGAACAGAAATCCTTTTTCTAGTGAACCTCTTTCTTTTCTTGATGCTTTTATTTTTAAATGAATATCTTCATGCAAATGGCAGTTTAAATAAATCCAGGCATATAATCTTTCAGGACAAAATCAATTTTTTTTTTCAGTAGAGACTACATGTGGGCCTCATGCCAGGTAAAATCTAGTGTGCAGTCCAGTGAAATCCATCCTTGGCCATCCTGTGAAGTCAGACCTCTGCCGTTCTCAGTGCAATGATCCTTCTGGGGTTTATGAGCACAGGGTTGACCACGGACAATGCTCATGCTGCGTTACCAGGACCGTATCACCCTTTTCTGCCCTCATAATGCATATTCCCACCATGGTCCATTCAGGAAAACCCTGAAATCTGCTTCCAAAGAGCTGGCTAGGGGCAGACAAAACACGTTGCTGCTGTATCCACACCTCCTTCCATGAAACCCAGCTGCATGAGGTGCTTTATCAGAGACAAGTGCCATTCCCATGTCACTGAGGAGGGAAATTGGAGATGACCCAAACTAAGGCGGCTGGAGGAAGAGCTGCTGGGAGACCAGAACAGTCCAGGGAAGGAAATCCTTGAGGTTTAAGTACTCTTTGGAGGGATGCATGGCTGAGTGGGGTGACCACATAGAGCAACAGACAACCTAAAGCAAAATAAAAACACCTCACCAGGTTTTTCTTTTCTTAGCTCTGTACCTTCTCCTGAAATGAGGTCAAATGAAAATGTTATTAGACTGTCTCTGTTTTAATGAGACTTCAAAAGCCCCTAGAATGTAGTGCTCTTGGTTGGCACATGAGAGCACACTCTGAGGGAAGCAGTGCATCCCACAGGTCGGTCAGAGTGTCTTGGTTCATGCTTGTAGAAACCCAAAGTTATTGTATCTCTGCCATTTTGGAAATATTCTGTCTCAGGCAGCAGCACTGTGCTGAAGCCTGGGAGCTTCTCCTGCTCTTGTGAGCACCGGAGGGGAAACCTGAGCCCAGTGGTGGGAGTAGTGCTGTCTCTGCTCATTTCTCCAGCAGTAAGCAGGATTGTGCCTGTATTTAATAAATGTACACCTGTTCTTTTATTTCCCAGTAGTGTTCCCCGTGGTGCTAGAGACCCCACGAGAGCACAAACCTCTCCCTACAGTAGCAAAATAATATCATGAAGATCATGTTGATAGGGTCCCTCTCACACATCACTACCACTGGTTGCCCAGAAACAAACCTCCTGAAAATTCAGATCCTAAAAGCAGTTAAATGAAAATCAAAAGCAGAAATTAAGAAGGAAGGAAATGTGTTAACTAGTTAATTAACTGATTGATGTTACTTTGTTGGTTCTTACCCTGCAGTCGGCACTGGTTCAGTGAAATGTGCTTTCAAGAGTAATGATGCTAATTAAGTACATGACAGAGTGGCCCAGGTAATAATTAGCAAGCGATAAAGTGACCATTCATTAGAAATTTTTTTGTCAGGTCTGCAGATAATTTGTGGTTTTGTTTGTCAGCCCAAACCTTGGGCTACCTAAAAAGATCTTCACTAAATGTAATGTCCAGATCCCCCTGGCTTAAAAAGCAGCAGAAATCTGAGATATAACCAGCATTCATTTTCTATTATGCAAATACAACTTCACAGTATGACACATCTGTAAAGCTTCATTTGGTTCCCCCCTGGCACAGTAAGCATCTGCAGCTTTAATGTCTTTGATATACTGTTTTTGATTAGATTAAAGATGATATTTATAGTAATTTCAGTAATGTCATTAGCTGTCACTGGAGTATCCTCCAACATTTTGTTTCCTCCATATGTTTTGCAGAAGGGATAATGAAATTTGACTGTCCTGCAGCTTGTGTATAATAGCCTTGTTGGGAGCAGGGTTCCATGGGATCAGGCACTACTCTTCAAGTGAAAACGGTGGTGATCTGGTGGGCTCTGTAAGCTGTGCATACATGACCATCCTGCCCTCTGCCTCCCCCGTGTCCTTCCGTTCCCATCCCTCCAGAGACAAGTTCCTCTTTCCTGTCCATTGGCTGCAAATGCCTTATTTGTCTGTGGGGTGAGGTCAGGAGGGACAGATGGAAGAATGGATAGGTGGGAGAGTAAGGCATAAAGAGTGACTACAGATCACCATTATATTTAGCAGAGAGGAAAATCCTGGGGAATACGATGACAAGCAATAAATACCTTCAGTTTAAGAGTTTAAACAAAGGTGGGGAATTATTTATAGAAGGACAGCAGGCGTTGGCCAAAGGTCAGGGAAAGGAAAACAATTCAGACTTTTTTTTGGCGTGGGGAAAGTAACTGGTATGTAGCACAGTTGCCCAGACCAGAGGGGCCGAGGCACATGTTTGTGGCCATGCAAGATGAGAAAGACCATGGGTTGGGGTCACATGGTGACAGTCCTGAGAGTGGGAGAGAGAAGCTGGACATGCAACCAAGACATTTTCTCTTCTATTTCTGATCCCAAACCTCATTCTGCAGAGCACAGATGCAGCTCTCCAAAAGCACTCCCACATGGCTCTGTGTAGTTATTTGTGGGAATAAACACTCCAATTTTGGGATTGTTCTAACTTCACTTTCCTAAGTCCAAAATACACTATGTTACTTGAAAGTAATGGTGGCATTTATAGTGGGCAGTGGGCACGCTGGAGTTAAGCTATTATTGCAGAATTCAACATATAAATATTAGCTCCCCAAGAAATGGCGAGTGAAAGTATATGTGCAAGTGACTTTAAGTAACATAAGATTGCTTGACTTTGCATTAATCTTTAAGAATAATGGTGCTGGAAAAAAAAAAAATTTAAGAAACTCCAGAAATATATCCCAAAAGCATTTAGAGGGACAAAGAAAAACCCCAGAAGAAAAAACAAACATGAAAAAAAAATAGATCATTTGGGGTATTGCACTTAAAGGTGCATTCCCAAGTTGTGCGTACTGAAGATCTGATCCACTGTAACATGACTGTAGGCAGAGGGGCTCCAGCCCCAGTGGGGAGGGCAGTGGAGAAAGTGAAGGAGGGAGGTCTTACTAGTCTCTCGAGCATCCCTGCGCCAGGTCCTGGGAGCAGCAGGGCTACACACAGCCCAGTAGCCTTCCCTGGTGGGCTAGAGATTATGGAGATGTCAGACTGACTGCAGGTGCAGTGGATCTGGGGCATGGCACCCTGAACCTTCCCAGGGCAGTGTCACCTTGATCAGTTTAGCACCAAAAGAAGAGACTTTATAACTCAGAGCTTGCTGTGCCCCTCAGTTAAAGGCAAGTTTTGCCCCAAACATGAAGAGATGAAGTCACTGCTACTTTAAACGGGCATGGCACAAGCACATCATGAAGCGATACCAACCACAGAGGTGGATCTGACCCTCGTATTCATCCAGTGTGCTGCTCTGAGCTAAGAGCAATACTCTAGTCATAATAACCTTGGTTTGGTCCCTTTTACCCAAGGAAGAGAAGCTTGCCAGGTGACTGTAACACAGGTTTCTTCAAGCCACTTGTCTTTCTCTGGCTTCATAGTAGCTTAAGCTGAGAGCAAATGATTGTCTCATCGGTCTAATCACAGCTACTAAGTCCTTTCAAGAAGCAGTTCCCTTGGGAACTGCATATGTTTTGCAATCAAACCGTATTTCACCACTATCTTTATACAAAGGTAAATAGGACAACCAGCCTTTTTTTTTGTTTTTTTGCAAATACATTTTGCATTTATGACAATGAAAGTGTAATTTGAAAATGCAAAATTGAAATTTTGCTTGGAAACTGTCAAATACAGCTGTTAACATTTCTGAAAAATAATCCTTCCTTACAAATTCTGGTTCAAAAGACACATGAATCATGCTTATATATTTTCATATGTAGTCATAGGCATATGAAATATATTCATAACAGTATATTTGAAGATATGCTCATATTTTGCATATAGCCATTACATTAACATTGTGAATATTTTCATTTATCACCTAAGTCAATTTGTAGGAACTATAGTAATCCATCTATTTATCTAAGATGTGTGGGTACATCTGTAGTTCTGTCTCTTTTGCTGCTGGCTTCCCCCTTGCACTAATCCTTTTAAACCTCCCGGGCACTTTCTATTCCTTCTTTTATTCATTTTTACCATTGAAACACTATCCCAGTTTCCTTCAGGTCTGGTTTACCTTGGTTCAGACGTTCATTTCACTGGTTCCCACACTTCTACCCTGAGCAAGCGCCTTCCTTCAGTGGGCTCAGCCTGGGTGATGTGGGGCTTCCAGCCCAACACACTTCAGAAAATGTGCCCACCTCTGATCAAACCCCACACCCTCCTGCATTCCCACCACACAGGGATAGCATGAGCTCTTCACACTGTACATCAGGGGTTTGAAAGGAGAAATGCTGATTGTTTTCAGATCCTTCAGTTCTCCATCCTGATTAACATCTCATATGGAAGAAGTTTATGTAAAGCTGATGTTCACAGGCTCTCCATTACGCAATATCATTCCCTGCTAAACAATTCTTGTCAGCACCTATAGTCTGTTTCTTTGTTGGACTCTTGGTGAAAATTGTTGAAACTCATGTTTTAGTGTTCCCTCTCCTATTATTTATAATACAGTGAGTTACAAGTGACAACTAACTAAAACAGTTATTGGTAGATATATTTAATTTTCTGTATATTTTGAGCATGAAGTTTTCTCTTTTTAAAGAAGAGGATGCTTAACCTAACAATCTCAAAAACATAAAATAAGAAAATGTTATAGCTGTCTTCCAGATGTTCTAAAGATTTCCTGTAGGGTAAAAAAGATGTAATCTCTTTCTGAAGACCTCACAGCTTTTTGCAGTGTTCACTGTCTCAAGTTGCCAGAATTTACTGTCTGCCGAAGATAGAGATTTTTATTGAAGAATAAGGAGATGATCCTTTTAATCTCATCTGTTACAGCCACTAGAAGTTATAAGCCAGTGTCCCAGTCATACAGGATGTTCCTAGTTGCATAAGCTTTGTCTGCTATCAGCCACCCTCATCTTCTCACCCTCGTTATGCTCCTCATTAGCTTGTGTCATGGGCTGATTTATGACTGTCTCTTCAGCAATGATACCCCTCATCTCCCCATCCTGATGGGTAGCCTGTGGTGCATGAGGAATACCCAGGCTGAAGTCCCTGGAAGAGCATTGCCACCCACCATTAACTTTTGTCTCTGTTTCCGATTGGACTGAGCCTCCTTGACTCAGTCCTTTTGAGTGTCAAGGTAGTGCTGGCTGCCTGCCCCCAAACTTCTCAGCAGACTCACCAGAGTGCCACAGTTTCACGGTTACTCTTTATTCCCCCTCAGCAGGGTAAAACCAAGAATCAGTTGCTATTGCAGGGTCTGATGCTTCCATACCAGCCTGCTCCCTCCAGAATCAGAGAATCAATGGTTTGCGTTGGACCTTAAAGATCATCTAGTTTCAAACTCCCTGCCATGAACAGGGACATCTTCCACTAGACCAGGTTTCTCAGAGCCCCATCCAACCTGGCCTTGAACACTTCCAGGGATGGGGCATCCACAGATTCTCCTAGCACCGTGTGCCAGTGCCTCACTGCTCCCAAAGAGCAACAGAGGACTTTTACAGCCTGTGAATCATAACATGAAAACGTGCCATGGACATCCTCAATCCCAGCATGTGCACACTCCCATTGTCTCTACCAGAGCTGCTCAGGAACCAGGATTTTGTCATCCTGGAATTTGCAGTGCAGGGGAAGGGAGCAGTCCTGAGCCCTAGCAGTGAGAACTGTGTCTTGCAGTGTCCCACAAAATCCAGCACTCCTCCAAAATAAATTGCAGAACTGCCAAGACATCATGCTTTGGTATGTTTCATTTTCTTTTTGTTTTCCATCACACACCAAAGGATATTGGTGTATGAAAACAGCAAAAATTATCAAAATTACCTGAGCTGACATTGAGCAGAGATGGAAGATTACAATATTTTCTCATCTGCCAACATTGGTACCAACACTACCCCACAAAATATTTAGCTGAAAATACATTTTGCCAGTGTACTATTTGGTCTAAAGAGCATTTTGCACATTTGCCCCCAGCTGTTAGTTTAGTTTTGTTTTTTTTATCTGAGTCCTGAAGAGCATGTATGTGTTTGGGATTACAATAATTTTGGGACGAGCTCCTCGTCTGCGTGATGCAGCTGGCAAATGAGCAACTCAATTTGCACCTTGTGCTCTACACAGGATGCCGCTGTCAGGCCTGTCAGGATGTGCTCGGTGCCGATGAGCTCCCCCTTCCCCTGCCTCCAAGCCCATTGCAGAACATCGCCTCCAAATCCCCTGCCCTGCAAAAGCTCCAGGGACCCACAGGCTTCCCCGGTAATCTGCAGATCATCCAAAATCACACTTGGGGGAAGACAGAAGGGGCTGTGCTGCAGGGAGCTGCCTCTGCCTGTGCAGGCTTTGGCTCATTCTAGAGTTAACCTCTCTGCTTGGGCATCCTCATCTGCAAATTGAGGAATAACAACACACTTCAGAGGGGCGGTGGGGTAAGGATTAACTGCGATGCCACTTTGAAGTGCTATATACATGCCAAATATTATAATCACCCTAAATTCGAGGCTGGGATAATCCATGTATTTTGGCAGCCCCGGAATCCTATTTTACTTCATCTGTTTTAATTATTAAATTTAATTTCGCATTATTAGGGAAAACAAGGATAAAAAATAGAGCCTGCATATGCTTTATTACAAATTATTGTTATCAGCTGCCCCGCAGGACTCTAGTCAGCACTAAATATGAACAATGGTTAAATTACAGGGGTCAGGGAATGAGCGCAATCAAAATGCAAACACTTTTCTTCTACGTGAGATGGGCAGGGCAGAAAAAAAAAAGAGGAAGAATCCTTGGAACCTCCTTGGAGCCACTTGGACTGCGGAGAAGCATACCAAGTAAACTGTAAAACTGATTACTGGGCTCAAAAAGGCTAACATGCAATTTGTGTTCTTTTTATGTAGATTAAATGCATTCACTGCAGCTCATAGAGCTTAGATACTCAGCAGGGATTCAGAGGGCTGGGTATCAGTCAACCACAGCCAGCTACTAAACCACAAGGCAAAATCTGCTATTGTACATTAGAATAGTCACTTAATCTATCTTAATGGGTGAAAACCCCATGGGACAAATGTATATTAAAATCAGAAAGTTACTTGTAATGTTTGAGGAAAGTGGTAATTTTTTTTTTTTTTTGAGATAACACTCTAAAACATTATTAATGAGCCTGAAATCTTCTTGAACAATTTTATGTTTAGCTTTTGAAAATGCAACTACCCAGCAGTCCAGGTGTGTGGACTGGGAGGAAACCTAAAGGCATAAGACACTTGCCATAGGGCTATGCCTGGAATAAAGCAGGGAGGAATCAAATAGGATTTCCTTTGGGTGGTAGCTGCTGTCTGATGGGTTTCTCTTGAGAACATAAAACATGCCAACATGAAAAGCTGGGGACACAGCTATCAGAACATTGGTGCTGGTAACAGTGGTAGAGCCACCTTACAGAAAATAACGCCAGTAAAGGTGATTTTTTTTTTTTTT